>CM053742.1:115358158-115414696 GCA_028658305.1 Pachyuromys duprasi
TCAATTTGGCGCTTTCTTAGACAATTAGGAATAGTGATTCCTCAAGACCCAGCTATACCACTCTTAGGCATATACCCAAAAGATGCTCAAGTACACAACAAGGACATTTGCTCAACTATGTTCGTGGCTGCTTTATTTGTAATAGCCAGAACCTGGAAACAACCCAGATGTCCCTCAGTTGAGGAATGGATACAGAAATCGTGGTACTTTTGCACAATGGAATACTACGCAGCAATTAAAAAGGAGGAAATCATAAATTCGCAGGCAAATGGTGGGACCTGGAAACTATCATCCTGAGTGAGGTATCCCAAAAGCAGAAAGAAACGTACAGTTTCTACTTTCAATTCAGAAAATAGCATATCCACTAAACCTCCACTTATTGATATAATGATTTCTTGGGTAACATTTACAATGCCTCTTTTTTTCACTATTTAATTGATAGTACAAAATCCTAAAGCTTTGTGAAAAATGATTCAAGTATAAAATATGTTTCTCATGGAATTGTGTTTTCCTACTTACAAATAAGTATGATTTGTTTACCAAGTCATGAGGAAGATGCTCTCACCTTTTCCAAATTTCAGAATCCACAGTAATCTGCATCTTCTTTTGAGGAGGTGGTGGTGGAAGTTCCTCTTGGGCATGTTTTACCAGGATTTCTTCCCTTGTGGTCACCATAGTTACTGTTTCCATTACAGTTGTCTGTGTAAGTGATGGCTGAGTGGTGGTGACAGCCTGTGAAATCTTTGAGAAACATTGAAACAGAGGTCAGACACTGCTTGAACGACTTTGGTAAAGACTGTTTAGAGTAGTGTAGGAAAATAATGAGAAACTGTTCCAGCTTGTTACTAGGTCAACCTTCAGATCAAACCAAAACCGTATTAAACCTGAAAATCAAATTATTTTATCTGAATAAATTATGTTAACTGAAACAATAAAGCTAAGTAATCTCAAAATCAGATTATTGCAGTGACTCTCAAATGTACTGGAAAAACTTCAGGAAGTAAAGAAAGCAAGAATTAGTATTCCACCATATCATCAACAGATGTTGATTAAAGTGTTCACAACATTAGGATAAATTTTATGAAATTATCTGAGCACAGCTTCTAACACCATAGACATTGTAAATGCATGTCAACAAATTTCCAAGCTTTTCAGATTAAAAAAACTATTTGAATAAAGACAAATCTGTGAAAATAATTATATTAAATATCATTTAAACATGTAATTTTGACTTCATACTGATTAGTTTGTTTGGTGCACATTTTAAAAGATAATCACTTGAACTTCAGAAAAAATGTGATTTAATAAAAAAGGGATCCTTTATAATTTCAGTAGAAGGTTAATATAAAGTACTTGTTGATCCATAAATATCTTTGAGTTCCGTGTTTGTCAAATGTTTAAGTACTCTTTGTATAAGTTACTGCATATATTCATATGCATTATTTTCTGAATTTATCATTATAGCCTTTTGTTTTAGAATTATATTCATCTTCTGATAAAACTGTTTTTGATAGACATATTTCACAAATTTTGTCTAATATAATGTATGTTACACAGCGGGACAGTTGTCATTTCTGTACACAAGATACTAGCAGACAAACAAGTTGCACAAAATGACGTATTCTTTCAATTTTAATTTTCCATGTATCTTCCTCACAGTGTTCAGTGTTCACTTTATTATTACCATAAGTAAACTCTGATGTTTTAATTACAGAAATTTTGTAACCAACTTATTTGGAAGATTTATTTCCAACAAGGGCAAAGGAAGGCTGCCATAATTCTGCTCATCGCTGTTAACATAAAAGCTGTTATTTGCTTGCAGCCAAGAAATGTTTTATGGACTTTCCTCAACTCCTGAGAAACATGAGAAAAGTTTGGTGTGTACCATGCCTCCCTAAGTGTTGATTGATTCATTCCACTGGAAAGAAATTGGGAGAAGTGAGGATATTTATTTCATCTTTCTAATTGGGCACAAAAGTATGGAATTCTACAACTAGCTATGATCTGTGAAAATTGGTTCAATTATACACATATAAAACATTAGCCTTTGGACAAACAACAACTTTGAAAATGTTGCATAATTCCATTTTGTTAGCTTCTTTATGGAAAACAAGCAAGCATACAATCACCACCACAACAAAAGCATCAAACAAATCTGAAGAAATACTGAACTCTTATAAGAGCCAAATGCAACATATCTTTTATCTTCTTTAAACCCTTTAGAAATTCATTATTCAGAATCAATCACTGTGCTTTGAACAATTGCAATTACATACTCCAATAACAGGTTTATATCACAATAAAAGCAAAAGGCAACAGTTTTAAAATTGTTTAAGTATAAACCTAAATATAATTATACCTAACACAAAAAGAACATTAAATGAACAATTCAAGTTTGCCTTTATTCTGAACAAAAAATATAATTTTATTGGGATTTCAAGAACCCTTTTATTGTGACATTTTTAACTCATAAGGAAAGATTATTTTACATAAAATAACTAACTTCCGTAAGAGAATATTTTTCCTTTGAATACTATCTATATTTCTCTGATTATAGTCAATATGAAAATACAACACATTTCTTTTAAAGTTATGTTACATGTAATATTTTGGTATTAACTATTTGACTATAAAGTTAATCCTTATCATGTTAATAACTTCTTATTCATTCTTACTATGAAATTAAATAGACTTGTCCACACAGGGTTAAAAGAACATGATTATGGCAACATGATTAACAGTGAAATTATATTTAAGAATATAAAGGGTCAGGGTAACCTATGTTATTGTATTGCCCATTGTTGTGTTTGTTGTTTTCTCTTGGAGGCCTAACCTTTTCTGAAGAGAAAATGGTGAACAAGAAAATCTGGGGAAGAGAGGAGTTGATGGGCTGTTCTGAGGAGTGTAGAGAGGAAAATTGCTCTTTGAATGTATTGTATGAAAGATGAATCTATTTTCAATTTAAAAGAAAAAAATATACACCGATGGCTCTATACAATCTTTTATATAACACCATGATGGACAATACTCTTTCATTTCTATTGGGATGAAGAAATAAGAAACAAATCACATATTGAGCCTGAAAAAATAGCCTACAATTCATTATGTAAAAGTAATAATAATAATAATTACTCTCCAAACTTACTCAGTCTAAACAGACCATAAAACAATTGGTCATAAACTAATTCTCCCATGGATTTTAGTAACAGATTGTAAATGCTTAATTATTCATTAGTTTGAACACAATATTGACAGGAGAGACATTATGGAAGCCATTTAACCAAATGTCATGCTTACATATGAGTTATTCTCCCAGAAGAGGAAAACTCCTTCCTTAGTATGACAGCAAAACTTCCAATTTATCAAATCTTCTTAACTCCTAAAGATGAATTAGCTTATTCTGACTTTTCCAGTTGCATTTTCATTTGAACTCCTAAGCAACAGGGTGTAACTTGGTGATTGTTTCTAAACATCAACATTAAAGATTTAGAAATAATCATGACCCTATCAAACTTCATTTTGAAGGTCTGAAATATCAAATAGCTGTTCAAATTGACATTTATTAAGGTTTATTTGTTAAAATCAAGATTTTCTGGCTTCAGACCACCAAATTCAATTAAAGCAATCTAAGATTATATAACATTCAGTAGATACACAGTTTCAAATAAGTTCAATACTTATTGAAAATGTATTTCCTAAAGTTGATTTTGAAATTGATAAAATGGAATCATCCTCTTCAAAATTTTATATTGTAGCCATCATTGTAATGATCACCTAATGTTTGTGAAGTAATATGAGTGGTAGATGAAAAATATAACTATGCAAAATAATACATGCACTGAAATACAGTAGTCAAAGACATTTATTTGATATATTACAAACCTAGATTTTCCTTGATCAGTATCTTAACATTCAAATTTATTTTGGTGCCAAGATCGGGTTCTAATATTTTGTGTCCTGACAAATGTGTATTGGGCAACCATCATATATAAGGGGAATCAAGAGCAAACAACAATAGCTAGGTGACTAAATTTATTTTTAATATAAATGGCTATTGTGTTTTGTCACCAATAATAATATTAAAAACTTTCTTGAATAGGAACTGACATTGGAATTATGAGAACAATTATACTGAAATATTCAAAGGACATCATAAAAGAAATGATTCTTGACTTTGAAATAAAATAACACATAATTAAGAGGACTCATTCTGTGAAGTTGCCTCTTTAATTTTATGTATTTTTTTCTTCACTTCAATTTGCCTTCAGTACAAAAATAGATCAAAAAGAAAAGACACAAAGTGAATTCTGGATTCATATTAAATGTACGGTCTTGCTAGTCACAGAGAAGGACAAGGCAACCAGTCCTGAAGATACCTCATAAGCTAGGGTCAGATGGAAGGGGAGGAGAACCTCCCCTATCAGTGGACTTGGAAAGGGGCAGGGAGGAGATGAGGGAAGGAGGGTGGGATCAGGAGGTAATGAGGGAGGAAGCTACGGCTGGGATATAAAATACATAACCTGTGATTAATGTAAAAATTATAAAAATATGTACAGTCTTAGAAATTGGGTTAGCAGCACCTGCAAAACTTCAAATGCAATGGCATTTAATTTTTGTGATTCACCTGACCTTCTACTACATACCATCAAAGTTGGAAGTGATAAAATATTCTATAGCTGGTAATTATGAAGGATATAGCTAGAAAATATTTATTTAAAATGTCATTTCATTTATTTTCAGTAAGTGACACATAAATACTATAAATGGCAAGTATTTTAAATATATATTCAAGGTTATTGAAATATATTAGTAACAAAAGTTAGTCCATTTATCTAAAAGAGGATTTTATTTTATCTTATTTCTGCATTAGACATTAATGTACACAAGATAAAATAGAGATTGCTTCATTAATCCATAGATTTATTCAGAATTTCAACCAAAAAGAAATATATCACAGACGTTAGAGACTAGAAGGTTGCTACAGAGAACAATTTGGCATATATATAATATATAAAATAAATGAAATATTGCAAGCTTTAATTTAGACTAAATCAATCAAATTTCAGTGCATATAATACTTTCAATCACTGTAGGTAATGAAGGGACAATGATGCACTGATATCCAAAGCACTTTCCAAATACCTATGTTTTGTTCTTAATTTTTTGTTTTGTTTTTTAATTTTATGTGTTTACTTATTTATTTCCTGTAATTTCATTATGCATCCCTGCTGCAGTCCCTCCTTCTTTTTCTCCTGGTCCCTCCAAACCTCCGTCTTCTCCCCCTATGCCCTTTCCCTACTCTCCTAGTAGGGGAGGATATCCCTACTTCTAACTTACCCTAGCTCATCAAGTTTCAAGACAGGCTGCATCATCTTTCTCTGTGGCCTGACAAGGGTGCACCTCACAGGGAGGTGATCAAAGAGCCAGCCACGGAGTCCAAGTCACAGAGAGCCCCTGCTCCCCTTACAAGGGAACCCACTTGAATACTAAGTGTCCTATGGGCTTCCTCTGAACAGGGGGTCTAGGCCCTCTCTTGGAAACAACCCAAGAGACCCTCAACTGAGGAATGAATACAGAAAGTGTGGTACTTTTACACAATGGAATACTACTCAGCTATTATAAACAAACATGAAATCTGCAGGCAAATGGATGGAACTAAAAAAGATCATCCTGAGTGAAGTAACCCAGAAATAGAAAGACACAAATGGAATATTCTCACTTGTAAGTGGATATTAGCCATATAACATAGGATAAACATACTAAAATCTACAGTCCCAAAGAAGATAAACAACTGAGCGGACCTTAAGGAAGATGCTTAATTCACATTCAGAAGAGCAAATAGGATAGACATCAAAAGTAGGAGAAGACAAGTAACATGAAAGGAGTATCCCACAGAGGACCTTGGAGAGACTCTATCCACCAGGGTATTGAAGGAGATACTGAAACTCATAGACAGACTTGGGAAGAGTGTGGGAAACCTTATGGAAGAAGAAGAAGATAAAAAGACCTAGAGGGGACAAGAACTCCAGAAAGAGAGCAACAGAGCCAAAAAACCTAGACCCATGGGGGCTTCCAACCAAAGATGATACATATTTTCTTCAGTGGCATCAAAATGTAAAGATTGCATAGGCTAGGGTGAGATAGTAGGGGAGAAGGACTCCCCATTTCAGTGCATTATGGGAGGGGATAAGGGGTAGAAAAGGAAAGAGGGTGTGACCAGGAGAAGATGAGGGATGGGACTTAAATTGGGATATAAAGTGAAAAAAATATAAAATAAAAATAAAAGATAAATGAAATTTAAAAATGATACTTAAATTTCCAAAGTAAATTGAAGGCTTACTTTACATTTTTCTAAGAAAACCTTTAAGCTACAGCATTATCCAAAAGATGTACTGAAATTTGAAGAGGCTAATCCATGCATTTAAATAAGAAAACATCCTAAAATTAGTGAAGTAACCTAAGTATATCTATTTAAATTAGTAGTTGAATCGCTAGTTTTGGATAGCATTCTGGAGCCAATAAATACTTTTGTCAACAGAAAAAAGGTTTTAAGCATTTTTACTTAAAATCATTGGAAATGTGGGTAGCTAGCCAGCTCTAACTGTATCACATGCCTCCACAGGTCTGCATAGATTAAGATCTTCCTGATATTGGTGCTAGGAACCAAACATGGAGCCTCTGTAGGAGCATTATGCACTCCGAATCACTGAGCCATCTTTCTATTTATATTGTGGGTACACTGACCAAAATGACTTATGTCTAGTCATGATTTGAGTTCCTATGTGACTATCAAAAGTATTAAATCTATCACAAAGACAAAAGATTATGTAGCATGTACATATACAATGTCATTTTCTCCTTTTGGGAGAATTAAAGATTGCAAGAATTAACCCAGCCTAAACCTTGAAATAGGCACAGATATATATATCATGAACATTATCTGTCATGTTCAAGTACAAGTAAATTCCAAGTGCTCTAGTTTTATCTGTCATTTATTTATGCTCATAATTGAAATGATCTCAAAAATGTTCATAAGCTATAAAGAAGCAAAACAATGACATCAAAATTCACGAGTCATAGCATTTTTCTTATTCTGAAGGAGGTAGTTAATTTGCTGGGGGAAAATACCAGAAACTTTTGGATTTACCTGTGTGGATATACATACATCCCATTATCAGAAACTGAATTTTAATATATCCTATAATATAAATTATAAATCACACAAATCTCTTATCATTCCCAGAGTATAAATGATTTCAGTTAAATGACTATGATAATATTTCAACTCAGGAAATTATATTTAATTTCCTTTATTAACAATAGAGAAATGTTAATTATATTTTTATAATTAAAATTGAGATAAAAATACATTCATTAGGGTCATGCCATTTAGAAAACAACTGTGCATAGCAGCATGCATATTTGTCAAGCATTTTTTAAAAATATAATCATTGGAGTTTAACAGAAGCAAATCTGGGATTTATGTTTCTTTTGCCCATCTTTCCTTCTGTAGGAAATCACAGAACAAAGAGTTACTATCTGTCCAGTGTTTTGGAATGGAGTGTGTTTTTACTTTGCTAGATTGACTTTTTTCAAATTTAATATCCCTAGTTTTTGTTAAGTTATTCTTTAAGAAAATGATAACTGTAAAATGCAAAAGACTGTTTTGCATTGTTTTGTTTGTTTATTTGATTAATTTGTGCAATGCAACAGTTTCTTAGGGTCAAAAGTCCTCAAAACTTTGACCTGAAAACCGTCAAAATCATAGGTTCATGATCTTCTGTAAGTGAGCATAATCACATTTCCTATAATCTCTATCCATGTCTTGGAGCTTACTTCACAGTAATAAGTTGTAACTATTACCAAATTTTGCTCATTCTTACAGCAATGACTTAAAAGAACATTTCTCACAATACTATATTAAGTATGAGTTATTAATGATACTTTTTATATTCTCTGTAACAGAACAAATGTGTGAATTTGATGGACTCTCCTAAAATTTCAGTCTTAATGGATTTTTTTTAGAATACTTATACAGTTTCGGTTACCCTAAATTTGAGGTTAGATGCAAAAAAATTAATAATAACTTTCACATGGAAGTTGCTTTTTTATTCCCATTTCCAATTCCTCTTTCTTTGTTCCGCTCTCATTCTATATTCCTACAAACTATTAACCCCAAACGGAGGCTGAAATTGGCTCTGATTGGATGATTTGGGATAGTTTGGAGGAAAAACCAAGACATGTATATGTAAACTGCTTAGGCATATTAATATTATGGGATAAAGCAAAAATTAATTTTGTAAAATAAAGCAGTTTTATCAATATTGTAATTAATGATTTTATTTTCATAAGAATTTATGGAACCAATGAGAACATAGAGGAATCACAGCATATTTTATGTAAGAATTTTAAAATTTACTAATACTTTACAGTTTTAGACAATTTCAATACTGCAAAATAGCCACAGACATGTCATATATAATAAAATATTATTAATAAAATTATGACTATACATACTATTTAATGAAAACTAACAATATTTTTATTATATAATGAGGACAAGAGAAATTATATACATATCATTTCTCTATATATAAAATGTATGTATATATATACATACATACATATATTATTATGAGGAATACATATATATCATCATATTGTAAAAGTGAATTTAAGTTTGAAATGAAAATATAAGTGTAATTGACCTCATTGGCACATGAGATATCTTCCTGAACAGAACACCAACAGCACAAGCTCTAAGAACAACAATCAATAAATGGAACTTCAAAAAACTGAAAATCTGGAAAGCAAAGGACACTGTCATCAGAACAAAATGATAGTCTACAAATTAGGAAAGAATTTTCACCAACCTTACATCTGACAGAGGGCTAACATCCAGAATATATAAAGAACCAGAAAAGGTTAAACAACAATAAACCAAAAAATCTAATTAAATATTGGTGTACATAGTTAAACAGAGAATTCTCAACAGAGGAATATCAGATGGCAGAGAAACACTTAGAGAAATGCTCAATGTCCTTAGTCATCAGGGAAATGCAAATGAAAACGATCCTGAGGTTCTACCTCACACCCATCAGAATGCCTAAGATCAAAAACTTAAGGGACAACACATGCTGGAAAGGATGTGGAGATAGGGGAACCCCCCCCCCCCTCCGTTGTTGGTGGGACTCTTAACTTGTACAACCAGTTTGGAAGTCAGTCTGGAGCTTTCTCAGAAAATTGGGAATCGTGCTACCTCATGATCCAGCTATACCACTCCTAGGCATATACCCAAAAGATGCCCCACTATTCAATGAAGACATTTGCTCAACTATATTCATAGCAGCTTTATTTGTAACAGCCAGAAACTGGAAACAACCTAGATGTCCCTCAACACAGGAATGAATACAGAAATTGTGGTACATTTACACAATGGAATACTACTCAACTATTAAAACAAGTAAATCACGAAAATTTCAGCAAATGGATCGAACTAGAAAAGATTCCTCTGAGTGAGGTAATCCAGAAGCATGAAGACACATTTGATATATACTAACTTATAAGTGGATATGAGAAATACATTATAGGATAAACATTAAAATCTATAGTCCCAAAGAAGCTAAACAACAAAGAAGACCCTAGGGAAGATGATTAATCCTCATTCAGAAGGGTAAACATGATAGACATTGGAAGTAGAAGACAAGGAATGGGGCAGTATCCTTTCAAAAGGAATTCTGAAAGACTCTACACATGAAGATATAAGAAATACTGAGACTCTTTGCCAAAATTTGAGCAGAGCACAGGAAACCTTATGGGAGAAGAGGAAAATAGAAAGAACTGGAGGGGACAGGAACTCCACAAGGAGACCAACATATCCAAAAAAAGGGGGCCATTGGGTTTCTGCACAAACAGATGTTCCAACCAAAGGCCATACATGAAAATGCCCTAAACCTCCTGCACAAAGGAAGCCCATAGGCTCAGTTTCCAAGTGGGTTCCCTTCTAAGGGGAGCAGGGACTGTCTTTGACATGATCTCAGTGGCAGGTTCTATGATCACCTCTCCCTGCCAGCTGCAACCTTGTCAGGCCACAGAGGAAGATGATGCAGCTAGTGCTGATGAGACCTTATAGGCTAGGTTCAGACAGAAGGGGAGCAGGTCCTCCCCTATCAGGGTACTAGGGAATGGTTATTGGGGGAAAAGATGGAGGGAGGGTGGGACAAGGAGGAGATGAGAGAGGTGACTACAGTGGTGATACAATGTTAATAAATTGTAATAAGTAAGTAAGTTAATAAATACATAAGAAAGTTAAAAAACATAAATAATAGCTGATATTTTTTCCAATTTTGTTTCTGAATACGGTATCTCAAAGTTTGTCTATCAACAAATATTTGTAAGTTGTATATATCAGCTATCAAGTTTCAGAAAGACAAATTTTCTGTACCTAACTTACACGGAAGAAATACCTGCCTAAAATCTAAAAAAATATTTGCCTTAATTATATTAATAGTGGTGTATATGATATAAAGAGCTGTGAAATGTGATCAATTTGCATAAAAACTTTATGATCAAAACTAATGGAGAAAATTATGTTAAATATTATCACACATAATATTATTGAATACCTAGCCATTAAACCACTTTTTAGCTATAATGCAAAATATATTTAAAATACCAATGTTTCTGAAAATTAGTAAAATAGCAAACATTGACAACATAAATTTGTATTACATTGTGTGACTTACCTATTTTTTCTAACATAAATTTCATACGTTTGTATGACTTAGCTACAGCAAAGATTTTTATCTCAGCAGTGTGCAACATAAATGCAATTAATTAGATCATTTGCAATAAAAAAAGCTTATAGAGGAAGTGAAGAAGTATAACCTAGTCTTAATCTTATCTATAATTTTCAGTGGATAATTCATTATTTCCTAAATTTCAGTTTTTGTTAAAGTATAAATTGAGGTTATCTAACAGTTCACAGTTCTCCAAATATATGATGGAAAGTGGGACAGTTCATATGCATCCATACAATGGATATAGTCCCATAGTACTTTATTTAATTACTCTACCATTCAGTTTTTTATTCCCGAAGAATCAAAGACAGCAATGAGTTCATTCAATTGGTACCCATACATCTGTCTCTCCCCAATTTTCCAATACCAGGACAAGCCAGGGAATCATGTTTTTAGTTCAACTACACATAGTGAAAGTACTAAAATAGGTGTATAGTTTGGGGAAAATCACAGAATTTTTGTCTTAAAGTAGTTCTCAAGTAACTTTTCAATAATTTGCAATATAGCAATTAACACCACTTACTTGTGCTGAACTCTTTTCAAGTGTTTGGACTAAATTATCCCAACGCTGCTTAATGTTTTCCATCCAGGTTTCCATCTTTTGAGTCACTGACTTATTTTTCAGTGCTGAGAGGAGATCTTGGCTGAGAGAACTTAGTTTTTCCATGGTTTTCTTCTTCTTTTCTAGATCTAATTTTAAAGTCTGTTAAAACAATAACAATCATAGAATTAAGTCTAGTACTTAAAGTACTTAATTCAATCATCTTTGCTTGTATTTGCTCCTTTGTATAGCTTGGAAATGATATAAATGTTGCTGTACAGTATCAAATGTCCATAAAACTCCAGGTAAAAAATTACAGTCTACATGCACTCTCTTAGAAGGCTGAAAACTAAAAACAGAACTTCAGATATAGAATTAAACCTCTCACAGCTCACTTCAACGTATTTGAAGGAATGCAAAATGAAAATACACCATCACCCCAGAAGGAAAGCAACATGTTCACATTTTAAAAATTATTTTTATATTAATCATAGGTTATGTACTTTGTATCCCAGCCGTAGCCCTCTCCCGAATTCCCTCCCATTCTCCCCATCCCTCCCTCATCTCCTCCCCGCCCCCTCCAAGTCCACTGATAGGGGAGTTCCTCCTCCCCTTCCTTCTGACCCTAGCTTATCAGGACTCTTCAGGGCTGATGCAATGTCTGCTTCTGGGGTCTAGCAAGGCTGCTCCTCCCTCGGGGGTAGAGGGCGATGGAAGAGCCGGCCATTGAGTTCATGACAGAAATAGTCCCTGTTCCCCTTACTAGGGTACCCAGATGGATACTGAGCTACCATGGGCTATATCCCAGCAAGGGTTCTAGGTTATATCCATACATGGTCCTTGGTTTTTTAATAACATTTGAAGGTTGGATGTACGACTCTTGGATACTACACATTTTTTAATGACTGATCAAATTTAAATGAATAATATTATTTGCTACACACACCGTTGAGTGAAGAGAACATGAATGATTAAGTGGCTCTTCCATTTGGGATGGGTTTATACATTTAGATAAAACGTAAGTATTGCTTTTTATCATAGTTTTAACACCTTTTATGTTATAGAAACTGTGTTTTTCTATGGTTTCCTCACATTAATGTATGTTTGTAGTAACCATTATTCAAATAAAATGTGGCTCTTTGCAAGTTTATTTGGGTTTTTTGTTTTAATGCATTTGACCTTTGTGAATGAGCAGAGGTCTTATAAATGCCAGGTAAAAAATTTACCACTACATAGGACTCTCAGTCCTTGACTTACTATTTTCTAAAGTTATTTTAAACCTAATTAAATAAACTAAATAAAATGAATCAACTCCTTCAGAATGTCTTTGTTTATTTTCTAAATACTTGTGTGTTATATTAAGTAATTGATATAGTGGATTTGTTGGCATACACCTATTATTCCAGCACTTGGAGAGGCAGAGTTTAAGGCCAGCCTGGTCTACAAAGTGAGTCCAAGAAAGCCAAGGCTACACAGAGAAACCCTGTGTTGGCAAACAAACAAACAAAAGGTAATTTTTGCACCTTTCACACTTTCAGAATTGCTGTGTAAGTTGATTTTTGCCCTTGAGTTGTTTTTGAATAGAGAAACAAAGTGATGTATATGAAATCAGTAGATTATCTACTAAGGCCGATGTTCACATAGAAGATTCCAATTTCCAGGTACCAAATGCTAGCATGTGCCTTTGCTAGTAAACACAGAAAAGGAAGAAAAAAAAAAAAAGAAAAGATAAAAACATTTTATAGTCTTTAATAAACCCATTCTTCTGGCAGCTGCAAGTACAGTGAATATCAACTAATCTATATCTTTTAAAACAAATGCAAGTTTCTTTTTTTTTCAAATTTTAATTTTAATTTTGTGTTACCAATGTACACCAGAGTTTTCCTACCCTCCATCATAACTGAAGCAGCCCTGAGATGTTGACTTTATTTTCCTTCTTACCTTACTTTCTTCCTTCACCCTCCCTCTTTCTTTTTTTTAATATTATTATTATTGTCATTTATTACAATTTATTCAACTTGTATTCTGGCCGTAACAACTCCTTGCCTCCTCCCAATCACAGCCACTGTCTCTCTTCTCTCCCTATACCCTTCCCCATAGTGTACTGATATGGGAGGTCCTCCTCCTCTTCTAACTGACCATAGCTTATCAGGTCCCATCAGGACTAGTGCATTGTCTTCCCCTATGACTTGGCATGGCTGCACCTCCCAGGGGGAGGTGATCAGAGAGCCTGCCCTTAAGTTCATGCCAGAGGGTGCCTCTGCTAAACTTACTGGGGAACCCACTTGGAAACTGAATCTATGGGCTACATCTGATCTGGGTTTTTAGGTTCTCTCCAGGCATGGTCCTTGGTTTGGGGTATCATTCTCTTCAGAGCCCCCAGGGCTCAGGGTTTTTTGTTTTTGTTTTTGTTTTTTGGCTCTCTTGGTCTCCTTTTGGAACTCCTGCCCCTTCCAGGTCTTTTTATCTCACACAGCTTTCATAAAATTCCATGCATCTGCCCAAAGTTTGGCTATAAGTTTCAGTCTCTGCTCTGATACCTTGATCAGTAGAGTCTTTTAGAGGCCCTATATGGTAGGCTCCTGTCCTGTTTCCTATTTTCTCCTGTTTCCGATATCTACTGCATTTGCCTTCTCGAATGAGGGCTGAAAATCTTCCCTAGGAACTTCCTTGTTGTTTAGCTTGCTGAGGAGTATAGATTTTAGTATGTTTATCCCATAATATATGTCTAATGACCACTTATGAGTGAGCATATAACATGTGTGCCTTTCTGGTTCTGGGTTGCCTCACTCAGGATAATCTTTTCTAGATTCCACCATTTGCCTGCAAATTTCATGATTTCCTTGTTTTTAAGAGCTGAGTAATATTCCATTGTGCATTCTGTATCTATTCCTACACTGAGGGACATCTAGGTTTTTTCCAGATCTGGCTATTATGAACAGAGCTGCTATGAACATGGTTGAACAAATGTCCTTGTTGTTCTGTTGAGCATATTTCAGATATATGCCTAGGATGGATCTAAGGTAGCACTATTCCTAATTGTCTGAGAAAACACCAGATTGATTACCAGAGCTCTTGTACAAGTTTACATTCCCACCAGCAATGGAGGGGGGTTCCCCTTTCTTCACATCCCATCCAGCATGTGTTGTCACTTGAGATTTTTTTAATTTTTATTTTTATATTAATTATAGTTTATTAACATTGTGTCCCATGTTTAGCCCCTCCCACATCCTCTAGTAACCCCACCCTCCTTCCCTGATCTCCTCCAAAGTCCATGGATAGGGGAAGTCTTCCTCCCCTTCCATCTGACTCTAACCTATCAAGTCTCATCAAAACTGGAAAAGGAGTGTAGGAGAGGGGTGTTGAAGGGAACTGGAGAGATTAAGTGGGTGGGGGAAGGTGATAGAGGGAGAGAGTACTGGGAGACAGAATTAGCATCAGTGGGAAGAAGGCTTCAGAGGAATGAGCTAGAAACCTGGGGGGGGGGGAGAGAACCTCTCAAGAATCTGTGAGGGTAACCCCAGCTAACACTCCTAGAAAGGAGAATATTGAGCTTGAACTAGTCATTCCTAGAAATCAGACAAGACCTCCAATGGAGGGATTGAGATACCAACCCACCCATAAAACCTTTGACCCCAAATTTCTTACCTACTTTAAGTTTATTTATAAATATGGAACAGTAGCTGAGAGAATTGCAAGCCAATGACTGGCCCAGCTTGAGACCAATGTTATGAGAGGTAGACAACTCCTGACACTTTTAATGATATTCTGCTATACTTGCAGAAAGGAGCCTAGCAAAACAGCCATCTGAGAGGCTTTACCCATCAGTTGATGGAAACAGATGCAGAGACTCACAGCCAAACATTAGGTGGAGTTTAGGGAATCCTGTGGAAGAGTGGGAAGAAGGAATGAAGGAACCAGAGTGGTCAAGGACACCATAAGAAGACCTACAGAATCAACTAACCTGGCCCCATAGAGACTCACAGAGACTGAACTGCCTACCAGAGAGTATGCATGGGACAGACCTTAGCCCTCTGCACATGTGTAACAGTTGTGCAATTTGTCTTTATGTGGGAAGTCTAAGAGCAAGGACAGAGTCTGTCCCTGACTCTGTTGTATGCCTTTGGATCCCTTTCCCCTAAGTAGGCTGCTTTGTCTAGCCTCAATAGGAGAAAGTGATATGCCTAGTATTTTTTCAAATTGATATGCCAAGGCCAGCTGATATCCATGGGAAGTCTCCCCTTTTTTGAATAGAAAAGGAGAGGGAGATGTGAGGGGAAGATGAGGCGAGAGAAAAGAGCTGAGAGGAGAGGAGAAAAAGGAAGGTGCGGTAAGGGGTCTAAAGTAAATTAATTAGTTAATAAGAAATATTAGCACAAGTAAAAGAGCATTTTGTAAATACCACAAAAGTTGAAGTCTGCTTTAAAAGTACAAATACAGAAAGCACACTAAAGATAAAATGTAATCAATATTAAAAATAAATATGGTAATTATACAATCAATAATTTTGATATGAATCTATATGACAAAACTACAAAATTAAAGCAACATTGATTTAGTAAATTTGAGATATGAGTTGAAATTTTTAATTAAAATTTATGTTTATTTATTGATGAATGTTTCTATACATGGTTATGTGCCACAAATTATATGAGGAAGTCAAAGGATAAACTACAAAAATGTGTTCTCTTCTACCATGTAGGCCATTGGGGATTAGGGCCGAATCTTCAGGCTAAGCAACAGCATTTTTACCTTCTAAACCATATAGCCAACACAATATGAGTTTTAAAAAATACAAATAACAGGACAGGAGCCTACTGCAGAGGGCCTCTGAAAGACTCTACATAGCAGTGAATCAAAGCAGATGCTGAGACTCATAACCAAACTTTTGGCAGAGTGCAGAGAAGAGGGAATTAGTATGACCTGGAGAGGACAGAAGCTCCACAAGGACCAATATATATCAGGGCACAGGGG
This sequence comes from Pachyuromys duprasi, assembly GCA_028658305.1. Classification (NCBI taxonomy): domain Eukaryota; kingdom Metazoa; phylum Chordata; class Mammalia; order Rodentia; family Muridae; genus Pachyuromys; species Pachyuromys duprasi. Next base: position 115,374,473 of record CM053742.1, read on the forward strand.
TCTTTTATGAGACAGTTTCTCCAACCAAGACCATGTATGGAGATACCCTAGAACCCTTGCTTGGATGTAGCCCATGGTAGCTCAGTCTCTAAGTGGGTTCCCTATTAAGGGGAACAGGGACTATATCTGACATGACCTCAGTGGCTGGCTCCTTGACCTCCCTCCTCCCCTCCGAGGGAGGAACAGCCTTGCTAGGCCACAGAAGAGGACATTGCAGCCAGTCCTGAAGAGATATGACAAGCATGGGTCAGATGAAAGGGGAGGAGGACCTCCCCTATCAGTGGACTTGGAAAGGGGCAAAGAGGAGATGAGGGAGGCAGGGTAGGATAGGGAGGGGGCTACAACTGGGATACAAAGTAAATAACCTGTGATTAATATAAAAATAAAAATTATTATAAAAAACTGATTATGGCAAATTAGTTGTCTAGACTCAATTTCTTCTTTTCTTTCCCGGTCTTCCATTGTGTTTCCTCACTATCTCCTTCCTTCCTACTTGTGGTATCTTCATTACTTCGAGTTTTTGGAAGGACTCATTATAATAATTAGTAGTTGGAGTAAAAATAAATCTGTAACAATACCAGACACATTAGGCATAAGTATTGAATTATCTTCATTTGTGTATTTTGGGGGTCACTTATTTGTGTATATGAGTTATATACTTATCTCTTTGTGTCAATATATTTTGGGTTTATATTGAATTTGGTCCTGGCCTGTAGCTCACAATGTAAACTATGATATCCTAGAACTTGAAGTAATCCTCTTATCTTTTCCTCCTATATGGTGGCCTTGGAATCCATTTTAATATTTCATTTATTGCATGTATCCTAAATAATTATGATTTAAATTTTCTTAATTATGGAAACAAAATAATATTTATATACCAGGATTATGGGCTAAGTCTGTGAATGCTAAGGACATGGAGTACTAATTGCTTCAGGAAGAGCAGCAAATCTGAACTCAAACTTAAAAGCCCACATAAAATAGAAAGAAGCAACTTCAGAAAGTTGTTCTTTATTGTTAAATGCATATATATTTGTGTATATATACATATATATATATATACACTTGCCCATTTTGCACATGTAAATTAATTTTTTAAATTTTGAAATGCAAAAGAAAGCTTTTGAAAACTTACAAGGATAGTACAACAAAAGAAGATAAACATTTCATTTTTATTTGTATTGTTTTTATTTATTATTTACTACAATTTATTCAATTTGTATCATGGCTGTGTCTCCCTCTCTTGTCTCTTCCCAATCCTACTCACCCTCCCTCTTCTCCCTCTTCTCCTCCTATGCCTCTCCCCTGGTCCTCAGATAGGGGCAGTCCTCCTACCCTTCTATCTGACCCTAGCCTATCAGGTCTCATCAGGACTGGCTGCATTATCTTCCTCTGTGGCCTGGCATAGCTGCACCCACCAGGGGGAGCATTTCATTTTTATAAAAGCTAGACACCTGGAGCTGACTTTAAAGCAAACAGGAAGCCACAGTAAATAAATCAGGTTGAATCAGCAGTAAGTGTAAAAAAGAGACAGATTATGCTGTTTGGCAATACAAGAGTAGACAAGTTCTACCCACTAAAGGTTATAAGATCAATTGAATTTGAAATAGGATGTATAATTACAAAAGGTACAGGAAACCTTCACCCTCTTCTCATAAGGAGTGTGCATAGGAGGATAATGTCAACATAATTTCTCTTACACTGGAGAAATTGAATAATGCATCTTTTTTTTTTCCTGCAGTGATTTATCAAAATACACAAAGTAATCCATACCATTCCAATCAACAGTTCCTGTGCTGAAGTAGGTTAGCTGATTACAGGGTCTCTCAATTTCAGGAAATATTAGGATCATTGGAATGTTCATTTAAAATAGATATGCCTGGACACTCCTTGTAGAATACACAAGTCAATATACCTGCAAAGAACGGAATCATTTATATTTCTTTCTATTTGTAAGAATTATTGTGTCTGATTTTATGGTGAGGTCTTTGATCCACTTGGACTTTACTTTTGTTCAGCATGATAAATATGCATCTATTTGCATTTTCTACATGTAAATATCCAGTTAAAGTAGTATCATTTGTTGAAGATTCTACCTTTTTCTATTGTATGGTTTTGGCATCTTTGTCAAAAATCAGGTGCCCATAAGCGTGTGGGTTTATTTTTGGGTGGTCGATTTGATTCCATTGGTCTACCAGTCTGTTTCTATGCCAGTACCATGCTGTTTTTATTATTGTTGTGCTATGGTGCATATTGAGATCAGCAATGGAGATGCTCTAGAAGATCTGTTGTTGTACACAATTGTTTTATCTATTCTGTTTTTGTTGTTGTTATTTTTCCATGTGAAATTGAGAACTGTTCTTTCAAGTTCTGTAAAGAATTGTGTTGGTATTTCGATGGGAATTACATTGAATCTATAGATTGCTTTGGGTAGGATAACAATTTTCACTATGTTAATCCTACCGATCCATGAGCAGAGGTGATCTTTCCAACTTCTGATATCTTTAATTTCTTTCTTCAGAGACTTGAAGTTTTTTTATTTTTTTTTTTCAAACAGGTCTTTCGGTTGCTTGGTTAGAGTCACACCAAGGTACTTTATGTTATTGTGGATATTGTGAAGGGTGTTGTTCCCTAATTGCTTTCTCAGACCATTTGTCTCTTGTGTACAGAAGGGCTACAGATTTTTGAGTTAATTTTGTATCCAGACATTTTTAAATATAAGTTTTATTTATTTATTACAATTTATTCACTTTGTATCCCAGTTGTAGCCTCACTTTCGACATCCATCTCTCATCTCTTCTCATGCCACTTCCCCAGTCCACTGATAGGGAAGGACCTCCTTCCCTTCCATCTGACCCTAGGCTATCAGCCATTTTTTATAAAGATTTATTTATTTACTATGTATACAATGTTATGCCTTCAGGCCAGAAGAAGTTGCCAGATCTCATTTTAGATAGTTTTGAGCCACCATGTGGTTTCTTGGAATTGAACTCAGGACCTTTGGAAGAATAGTCAGTACTTTTAACCTCTGAGCCATCTCTCCAGCCCCGCTATCACCTTTAATGAAGGTGTTTATAAGCTGAAGGAGTTCTCTGGTAGAAATTTTGGGGTGACTCATGTATACTATCATATCATCTGTTAATAGTTATAGTTTGACTTCTTCCTTTCCATTTTATATCCCCTTGATCTTCTTTAGTTGTCTTGTTACTCTAACTAAGACTTTAACAACTATGTTGAAGATATAAGGAGAGAGTGGGCAGCCTTGCCTTGCCCCTGATTTCAGTGAGATTGATTTAAGTGTTTCTGCATTTAATTTGATGTTGGTTATAGGCTTGCTGTATACTACTTTTATTGTGTTTAGGTATGTGTTGTGATACTGAAATCACTGAGCTAAGAAACACATTTTGAAAATGATTCTCAAAACACTTAGAGTCATTAAAGTAGTTGCAATCAGGGTACACAATTAGGATAAAACAGTACTTTCCACAGAGTCTTTCTGAGCCTTCATATACATGGCATTCCTTTATTTTGATAAAGGATAAGTGAGTACAAGGTCTTCTGAAAACCTTATATTCATACCCTTGGATCCCAACATTTTCCCAGTGTTGTCCTTCCCTAGCAAACAGCAACAGACTGCAAAAAACAATTTCATTTTGAGATAGAATTTCTTGGGATAATTTTTACAGTTTTATAAGTCCTGTAATTCATCTCATCAAGCCTACATTTTCTCCTCTCTTACATATATATATATATATATATATATATATATATCTAACTTGATATATACAAAATACATTGTACATAATTTGACATATATATATCAAAGACTTGGAGGAAATGAAATACAAACTTCCAGTGTACCAATCCTAACAATAAGTATTTGATAAATATACTCACTGTTTATTAATGATAATATTTCAAAAGAAATTATACTTATTGTAAATAAAACAGAATTTTGTAACCCTGAATCTATTCCTAGGCCTGTAGAAGGAACTTGTAACAGATGGCACCTGTTTTGTGTCTCAGATTGTAACATATTTTAATGAACATTAAATTCTTACTCACTGCCTTAATCAGCAGGGGAATTTTACCTCAAATTCTAGACCAGCTGGCAGGTTTTTTAATTGGTTTAAATTATCAAATGGTAATACTTATACAAAACATATTTTGACTTTGTTCGTAACTATGGTGACATAATGTGAAAAAGTATCATGACTTCACTAAGAATTTTTATAGCCCTGATTCTAGGAATGACTTTTATTTACCAAATGCCACATAGTTACACCTGACTTTTGGAAATGAGAGTTTGGAATCACAATCACTTTTTTTCTAATAAGTCAAATGATATGAGGAATTTGGAAATAGATTGAGGCCTCAATCTGGGTCTAGATGTCTTAGTGCTCATTTTAACGCAGATACTAATGTTATATTATATCTGTTATATGCTGTGTCTATTCTTTCCTAGAGCTCAAATTTTCATCTAAAATAAACTAGCTGATCCGAAAGAAATTTTAACATGTAGTTATGTGTAATACACTAGTTTTATATTTATTACACTGTTATTTCCTTGCAACTTTATTGACTGACAAACCTAATCTGAGATATTGGTAAGAACTAGCACTAGGAAATAGTATAGGCTATCCATTTTCATATAAAATATATTTATAATATTCTGGCATCTAACATTTTCTAGAGATCACTGTCTTATAAATCTGGTCTACATTTTCTGCTATCATTTGTACTTGGTACTTCTACATAAAGAGATGAAATTTATTTGCTTTCCATGGAACCTGGGAAGGTTTATGTCTGCCTCAAAAAATTAAATAAGCATTAATACTCAAGTTGTAGGTTATGTCTTGGTTGTAGAAACACTCTCCATGTGACTTCTGACTATATGAAGCACTCATGCTATCATGACAGTAAACGGGATAATGACAAAGAGTTTTAATCAGATACCACATATTTCAAAGCATCCTAGCTGACTTACCAGGATGTATGAATGAAAGAGCACTTTCACCATATTCTAGTTCCTAACCATTTAGATATTTGGAGTTCAAATATTGCGAAACAGCGATGAACCATGTTACTTTATACATAATCAGTGGTAGGGATCTACAAAGCCCATGAATTTAATATAAAATTCACGTCTTTAAAAATTCAAGTTATTTTGTATATGGTGAAAGGAATTCTAACTACCAATTCTCTTACTTATTCAGAGAAATAATCTATAGACTTTCCATATTGTAGACATTTCTCTGAGAGTATAATATAGTACCCATTTATTGAGTGATTAGTATGTATGGTTCATCTTTCTGAATGCTAAGTGCATGATGACAATAATCACAAGCAGACTTCCCATATTCACGGGGTTTGCTAACTTGACACAAACCTACACCTATCTCAGGGGAGGAAATCTTAAAGGATGAAATGATTCCATCAGGATGGCTTTAGCCATGTCTGTGAAGCATTTTCTTGATTACTGATTGATGTGGGCAGTCCCATTACTGGGAAGGTAGTTCCAGGTAATATAAGAAAGGTAATTAAGACTGTACTTATGACTGGGAGAAAGCCAGTAAGGAGCACTCCTCCATGGCCTTTTATTCAGCTCAGAATACTCCTAATCATATCAGAGTGCATAACTAAATTTGCCTAGTAGGTTGTCACCAATTTATTGATTCAAAATAGCCATCTTTTCCTTAAGAAGAGTAATTTTCATTAATTTCCTCCTTTAAAATATGGAGGGTATGCATCTTTTCCTCTAGAAGAGATGTAATCTTTCCTCATTTGGCCCTTCTGTCTTTGTGAAAATCGCAAAGTATACCATTCTTCTTTTCTTAATAATACTTTTTTCCTCACTTTCCTTTTAAACAAGGTCTAATGTATCCAAGGCTGACCAGGAACTCCATTATGTAGTGAAGGAAACACTTAAAATTCTCATCCCCCTGCCTCTACCTCCCAAATGCTGAGATTATAGGTATGAGTCAACATGGTCATTTTATGTAGGGCTGGAGATCTAACAAAGGGATTCCTGCACAGCAAGCACTCTCCTGACTGAGTTTTATCCACAGATCACTCCAGACTCCCTTCCTCAGTTTTTAAGTTCCCTTTTTATACCCTGATTGTTGCCTCATTTAGTCTCTTCTTGGTCCCACCCTTCCTCTCTCTTCCCTCCTATTCCAGTCTCCTAGTCACAGAAATGGGGCGCCCTCCTCCTTTGCCATCCGACCCTACTCTACCAAGTCTCATCAAGACTGCCTGTATGTTCTTGCTCTATGACCTGGCAAGGCTTGTCAGCAAGGTGCAATTGATAAAAGAGCTGACAAGACAGTCCAAGGTAGAGACAGTCCCTGCTTCCAATACTAGGGGACCCATATGGACACTGGGATTTTATAATGCAATTTTCTTCTCCTTACATTATTAAATTCTAATTCCTCAATTTACTTAAGATTTTCTTGTCTTCTTCTGTGTCCTGGCAAGGCTAGTCCATTGTTAGGGGAGGTCTTTCTCCCCTTCTATCTGACCTTATCCTATGAGGTCACATCAGGACTGGTTGAGTTGTCTTCCTCTGTGGCCCAGCAAGACTGCACCCCTCAGAGCAAGGTGATCAGAGAGTTTGCCACTGAGTTCTTGCTAGAGAAAGCCCGTGTTCCCCTTACTAGGGTACCCAATTGTACACTGAGTCTAAGGGCTACATCTGAGCTGAAGTTTTTGGTCCTCTCCATGCATTGTCCTTTGTTGGGGTATCATTTTCTTCAGCACCCCCATGGCTCAGTATTTTTGGCTATGTTGGTCTCATTTTGGAACTCCTGTCTCCTCCAGGTCTTTCTATCTCCCTCTTCTTTCACAAGATTCCCTAAACTCTGCCCAAAGTTTGGCTATGAGTCTCAGCCTCTGCTTTGATACCTTTATCAGGAAAGTCTTTCAGGGGCCCTATGTAGTAACAGATATGAATCTAAATTACCATTCCTTTCATGCAGGTACTTCCCTCTCCACTCTCCTATTAAGTTACTTAGCCTTGGAATGCAGTCTCCTAAATGAAAAGTTAGTGTATTATACTAAGGTATTTCATTTTCATTTATCAAACTAATGCTAAACGTAATAGTCTTAAGGATAAATATGTTGTGTTCTTTTTATATATTATTCTAAGAATCACCTTTAATTCTATCATTTAATATATGATGTTTAAAATTTACATGGAGAGGAAAGAATTGCTTTTCAGTGCTACTTTTTTTTGTTCCCTTTTTTATTTACTTGGACTAATAAAGTTGAAAATTAAAGCTTTTTTTATGAGATTGAGCTATTTTAGAAATTTTTTAAATGTAATTTTATTTATGTATTTATTTATTACAATTTATTCACTTTGTATCTCCACTGAAGTCCCCTCCCTCATTTCCTCCTAGTCCCACCCACTCTCCCTCTTCTTTCCCTGTGTCCTATCACTAGTCACCTGATAAAGGAGGGCCTCCTCTAATTCTGTTTTACCATAGACTATCAGGACTGATCAAAACCAGCTGCATTGTCTTCCTTTGTGGCCTGGCAAGGCTGCACCATCCAGGGGTAGGTGATTAAAGCCTGCCACAGAGTTCATCCCAGAGAGAGGCCCAGTAATCCTTACTAAGGAACCCACTTGGAAACTGAGCAGCCAATGGGCTTCCTTTGAACAGGGGGTCTAGGTCTTCTCCATGCATGGTCCTTGTTTGGAATGTAGGTCTCTGCAGTAACCCCTGGGACCAGATATTTTGGTTCTGTTTTACTCCTTGTGGAGTTCTTATCCCCTCCAGGTATTTTTATTTCCATTTTCTTCTATACGGATTCCAGCACTCTGCCCAAAGTTTGTCTATGAGTCTCAGTAGCTCCTTCGATCCCCTGGTGGGTAGAATCTTTCAGAGGTCCTCTGTGGAGGGCTCCTGTCCTTTTTTTTTTTTTTTTTTTGTCTTCTACTACTTCCTATGTCTAACCAGTTTGCCCTTCTGAAAGGGGATTAAGAATATTCCCTAGGGTCCCCCTTGTTGTTTCTTCTTTAGGACTATAAATTTTAGTATGTTTATCCCATATTATATGGCTAATATCCACTTATAAGCGAGTATATATCATATGTGTCTTTCTGATTCTGGGTGACCTCATTCAGGATAATCTCTTTACTCTGGGTATACCTATAAAATATTTTGCTTAAAGATAATTTAAAACTGTATAGATATAGATGATATAGATAGATATAGATATAGAGTATAGATATAGATACAAATATACATATAGCTTTTCAACTTTGATTTAGAGCAGCACCAATATAACAATTGTAAATAACCTATAATCTAGACATAATAAATGAATAAGTGGTTTAAGACAAGACAGAACAGATAATGTTACACAATGATAATTTTATGTATTATTGACATTTAAAAATTTTTGAATGAAAATATACATACAGATATTTTTTGAAGACTTGATAACATTTCAGTGTGATGGTTAAAGCCACTTGTTTGAATAGTCTTCATTGCGTTTTCTTTTTCTGAAAGCCATGTACCAAAAAGGCACTGAAAGGGATCAAAATAGAATAATTTAAAATAGATTCTGTCACTATTTGCCCTATTTAACACCTCTTCCGTAATTTCCTCCTGTAAGACCACACCTGTTCTTCAGTAAAACGCTGCCATTTTAGAAGAATATCTTGTAAAATAATCCAGCGCTCTTCAGTCCACTTGCAGATATTTGCCCATCGATCTCCCAGTACCTGAAGATGAGAGAATCAATCACATTATCAAACAATTTTTAACACACAATCTCATTTAAAACGTCAGGAATGCTTTCCCAAAGTATCCTATTTTGAGTGTATTGTAAAGAATAATTAGCTTTCCCATTTCTGTTCATAATTAAGTAAGCAATGTGCCTTTTATATACTTTCAGGTTACTTCATTCATTTTTGCTTTTTTCACTCAAATGCAGAAATATATTAAAACAATTTAATGTAGTTGTCCAAACATTTTTGAGTAAGTGCAAAAAGGAAAAGATAAAACTGATAATCGTAAAGGATCTATACACAATATATATCATACCAAATTATTACACTAATTCTCAAATAAATGTGCAACACTTACATGTCAATAGAAAAAGACACAAAGAAGTTTCCAATCTAAAATTAGGATCCCCTTTCACCTTAAAATGCACACTTTTTAATTGTTTTATTTAACTTTATTTTATTTGTATTAGTGTAAACGTGTCAGATCCCTTGGAATAGATATTCCAGACAGCTGTGACCTGCCATGTGGGTGTTGGAAATTGAACTCTGGTCTTTTTGAAGAGCAGACAGTGCTCTCAACCACTGAACCATTTCTCCAGCTCCTAAAATACACACTTTTAAGGTCTAAATAGTAAATACAAAGCAAAATAAAAAGTAAAAATATCAAAGGAGTTTACTAAAAAATTCAGTCATATTCATTTTACATAGCATTGCTTATATAACCTTGATTATTATAAAAATCTTGATTACTATTAGTTAAATATAGAAATATTCTCTATTCATAACAACATTGAGAAAACAGTTCTCTTCTTTGAGAAAGAATTGGCATATATTTAAAATGTTGCTTATGTCTATTTATATACTCTGTTAAAATGTAACAAAAATCAAAATCATTGACAATAATTTTGAATTGGAGAATGTACGTTATAATGAATTTTATTCTACAAAAATATATGCTTTACTATTTTTTCATATAACATGAATATATACTTCTAGCTATTGGAATATAAAATATGTTATATTTTATATAAATCAGATCACTGGGTAAAATTTCTACATTGAAATAACATAAGTAATATGTATAGAAATTATAATTCCACTCATTTTAGCTCACAGTTGCTCAATGTCTTTTGTTTCACTCATTTTTGGATCTTTCATTCAAAAGCATTTCATATTTTTAAACATTATCTCATGATAATTTCTACCTTTTTGAGTCGATTGACTCACTTATTTATTTTTCATATATAATTTTTATTTTTTTATCTTAATCACAGGTTATTTGCTTTGTATCCTAGCCATAGGCCCCTCCCTCATTCCCTGGTGGGAGTTATTCATTTTAAAATCAAAACTTAAATTCCTTCTCATATCCATAAGATTGGCTAAGATCAAAAACTCAAATGACAACACATGCTAGAGAGCATGTGCAGAAAGAAGAACCCTCCTCCACTGTTGGTTGGAGTGCAATCTTGGACTTTGGAAATTTATCTGGCATTTTCTCAGAAAACTGGGAAAAGTTCTACCTCTAGACTCAGCTACACCACTTCTGGGTTTATCACTGAAATATGCTCAACCATAGAACAAGGATTTGCTTGGCTATTTTCATAACAGCTTTATTTGTGTTAGCGAGATTCTGGAAACAACTTAGTTATACCTCAACGGAGGAATGTATGCAGAAATTGTGGCACATCTACACAATGAAATACTACCCAGCCATTTAAAACAAGGAAATCATTAAATTCACAGGCAAATGGATGGAACTAGAAAGATCATCCCGAGTGAGGTATCCCAGAATCAGAAAGACACACATGGTATATTCTCAATTGTAAGTGGATATTAGCAGTATGACATAGGGTAAATATGGTAAAACCTACAAACCTAAAAAAGCTAAACAACAAGGAAGACCTTATGGAAGATGCATAATTTTCTTTGACGAGGGAGAACAGGATAGACATCTGAAGTGGTAGATGGGAGGGAATAGGATGGGAGCCTACCACAGATGTCTCTAAAAGACTTCACCCTGCAAGGAATTAAAGTCAATGCAGAAACTCAGTCAAACTTTGGATAGACTGCAGGGAATCTTATGAACAAAAGGGATATAGAAGGACTTGTAGGAGACAGGAGCTACACAAGGAGATCAAAGAAACACACAAACAAAAGCTGAGCCCCGGGGGGTACTTTCAGAGACTGATTTCTCAATCAAAGATCAAGCATAGACAGTATCTAGACCCCCTGCTCAGGAGTAGCTTATAGTCAACTCAGTCTCTATGTGTGTTCCCTAGAAAGGGGAGAACAGACAGTCTCTGACAGGAACTCACTTGAATTGCTAGCCAACTCCTTTTGAATTGCATTTGTTGATAAGCCCATTTCACTGGCAATATACCAACTTAAATCAATGGCTTCAAATATTCTAATCAATTAATTATTACAAAGTAGTGGGAGGTTTCTAGAAGTTGTGATTATTTTAATAATATAATTTTTCAAGCAGGAGAAGGATCCTGGGTAATTCGATCAATCTCCCTTAGAAAGACAAATGGGATGGACATTAAAAGTAGGAGAAAACAAGTAACAGGACAGAAGCTTACCACAGAGGGACTTTGAAAGACAACCTAGCAGGGTATCAAACAGATGGTGAGTCTCCTAACCAAACTTTGGGCAGACTACAGGGGATCTTATGAAAGAAGGGGAGATACACCTGGAAGTTACAGGAGCTCCACAAGGAGAACAACAGAACCAAGAAATATGGGCCCACCCCATTTCTTTGACTGATACTCCAACCAAGGACCATTCATGGAGATAACCTAGAACCCCTGCCTAGATGTAGAGCATGGCAGTTAAATCTCTAAGTGGGCTCCATAGTAATGGGGACAGAGACTGTCTCTGACATGAACCAATTGGCTTGCTCATTGATCACCTCCCCCTGATGGGGGAGCAATCTTACCAGGCCACAGAGGAAGACAATGCAGCCAGTCCTGATGAGACCTGATAGACTAGCATCAGATAGAAGGGGAGGAACACCACCCCTATCAGTGGACTTGGGGAGGAGTATGGAGGAGATGAGAGAGGGATGGTGGTTTTCAGAGGTTATGAGGGAGGGGGCTACAGCTAAGATACAATGTGAATAAACTGTAATTAATAAAAAGTAAATAAATTATAAAAACAGTTTAATATAAAGTGAATCTACATGGATTGACCCTAAATCACTCTTTCTTGTGTGCTTAAAGGAACAAAATCTGCATAGAAAAATTAGTCATTTATACAAAGAATAGAGACAGTATGAAGGCAGACCCATAAAATTCATACTGATAAATCTTTTCCAGTATTTTTGCTCTCAGATTTCTTGCATACTCAACATAAAAATATACTAAATATATTAAAATAGTCTCTGTGGTATTTTTCTATTATGGATTCCTCACAAACTTACATTAAACATAAATCAAATATATGGATATTTTATAATAAATATATAGCTACATCCTTTAAACTCTTGTCAAAACTGACAAAAAATTTGAAACAGTGTTTTGTACTTAAAAGTGTTTCAGCTTCAATAATATATGATAGCATTGCAGATTATTAGATTTTGCATAAAAATGGCTTTTGCTTCAAATCTCCTAGGAATTCCCTATTGTTGTCTATATTACTCTTTTTGCCCTAGAAAGGCTTAGAAAATTTGTAAAGAGATGTTCAGTTTTGAATTCTACTATTTAAAAACTTTCAGTAGTGTTCCATGACTTAAATGTCTTATTCTTGGCAAATGCTCAATACATTAACACAAAGTCAATCCAAAGATAGATAGAATTCTTCAACAGTAAATACACAAGTATACTAATATATACCATGATTGCTGAAATTTATGGATTTATCTATGAGTTACTTTAAAATATTGACATTCATTACAACTAACGTGTCAATTAAGCAGCCATAAGATAATCAGTCAGCTCCAGGCTCTATCAAAATCACTTATTTCTATCATACTTATTCACTTACTCACTTACTCAGTCATTCTTGAATGAGTGTAACCATGTTATTAAGCCAGTATAAATAATTTGGTCAAATAGTATGGACATGGTGCTAAATAATTTTAAAATAACAACTTCATAAGAATTGAAACTGTTTCTAGAGGAAATTTATATTTTTTATACATAATTTTATAATATATAATAATACATAAGTTTATAATATGTACATTTACTTACTTCTTGGTGTTTCTGTGGGGTTTGCTTTAAGCATTAAAATCACTAGAGATTTAAGATACAATGTATATATCTGTGGTGCTACATAAACAATATAAACACTAACATGAATTCCAAAGCAGTGAATCATAACATGTTATTAAGGGGGAAAAAGAAATTGAGTTCTATTTATAGTCACACTTAGACTTAGCCACAGTAAGGATAAAGGTGAGTCCCCTTACTCAAACACATTCTCATGGACCCAACTTTATTGTAGCTATGCTCAGATTAACAATGGGAAGAATTTCCCCTCCCAATTTATTTACATATTATCTTATTATATCCAAATCAAGAACATATGTTTTCTTAATCCCTTTGTTTGGTTGAATTGCTTTTTCAATATACATGTTTAAAATGGCCACCAAGAGAATATTTGGATAAGTGAAACTAATAAGAATTTGCTATCCGTGGGAGGTAAAAATTAAGCACAGCAATCATTGAACTTGCAGATGTCTGTGATAGATTGTTGGCTAAATTGTGTCTGATGTGTTTGGCACCAAGAAATAGTCTTGCTAGGAATACGTGTACTAAAGAAGAAGCAATTGTATGACATGGACAACACAATGGAGCAGTCATAAAGAAATTGCCTTCATTAAAGAGGGAGGCAGCAAGCAACCCATGTCCTTTAATTTCACTCAAAAACTTGGCAATACACTCCCAAGCTAAATGAACTCTGTGTGTTATGGATCGTCTGAAAAGCTAACTATTTTTCTTGAATTTTATTTTCACTTTATAAGTAAACATGCAATTACAAACATAAGCAACTCCACCTCACCAGTTATAAAACAGAAATAAAGTAACGTACTAAAAGAAAGAAAATTAAAAAAAATATATTATGAAGCAGAAAATGTGGGTCTTCTTGAATATTGTTTTGACAATTTTCTGATTTTGTTCTCAATTTTGAAGTTTTTTGAAATGCTATTAACTGAATGTAAATATTTTTAAAAAACGACACATTATTATATTCTCCTCAAAATATGCTTTAGGATAGAAAAACACAGACTGGAATTCAAAGAAACATTAACTAGAATATTCTTATATAAAGCCTCTTTTAATTATCTTGTGCTATCTCCAACATCTCCACACAGAGAAAAAAAAAACTTTTATGTTTATGGTGCCGGATGCGTAATACAAATGAGAAAATTTTTTACATTATTTAACTTGTATAGGAACATGCTGGCCACTGTAGTAGATATCTTGGATTTGGCCTCAAATACATCTGCCTCTTTCATGAATCAATTCAGTCAACGTAAAAGATATAACTTCAAATTTGTGCATATCTACAACTGTAGAGATGACACACCTTTTAATTTTTCACAATTCTTTTGAATTTTCCACATTACTTTTTGGAATAGTTTGACAAGCTTTAACTAAAATATTTATCTAACCCACTTGACAAGAAATTGAAACTTTAATATTATATTATGAAGTACACAACAAGGACATTTGCTCAACCATGTTCGTAGCAGCTTTACTGGTGATAGCCAGAACCTGGAAACAACCCAGATGTCCCTCAGTTGAGGAATGGATACAGAAATTGTGGTACTTTTACACAATGGAATACTACTCAGCAATTAAAAAGGAGGAAATCATGAAATTTGCAGGCAAACGGTGGGACCTAGAAACGATCATCCTGAGTGAGGTATCCCCAAACCAGAAAGACATACATGGTATATACTCACTTAAATAGACCTATAAGATAGGATAAACATACTGAAATCTATACACCTAAAGAAGATAAATAAGGAAGAGGACAAGGGTAAGATGATCAATCCTTACTTATACAAATGGGATGGACATTGGATGTAGGAGAAAACAAGTAACAGGACAGGAGCCTACAACAGAGGGCCTCTGAGAGACTCTACCTAGTATTGTATCAAAGCAGACATTAAGATTCATAACCAAACCTCTAGCAAAGTGCAGGGAATCATATAAAAGAAGAGGGAATTAGTAAGACCTATAGAGGACAGGAGCTCCACAAGGACCAAATATATCAGGGCACAGGGGTCTTTTATGAGACTGTTTCTCCAACCAAGGATTATGTAGGGATACAACCTAGAACACCTGCTTGGATATAGCCCATGGTAGCTCAGTATCCAAGTGGGTACCCTAGCACGGGGAACGTGGACTATTTCAGACATGAACTCAATGGCTGGCTCTTCAACAACCCCCACCCCAAGGGAGGAGCAGCCTTACTAAGCCACAGAAGAGGACATTGCACCCAGTCCTGAAGAGACCTGATAAGCTAGAGTTAGATGGAAGTGGAAGTGCCCCCCCCCCATCATTGGATTTAGAAAGGTGCAGGGAGGAGATGAGGGAAGAATGTTGGGATTGGGAGTGAATGAAGGAAGGGGCTACAGCTGGGAAACAAAGTACATAACCTGTGATTAATATAAAAAAATGAAAAAGATATATTGACATCATAACTGCACATTGGTTTAACCAAATGGGAAAATCAGGAAATACACTTTTAGATAAAGGCTATGTGCTTTTCAGTGGGATGGATTTTTAAGAGGTAAATATAACTGTCAGATTTGTTAATGAAATTCTATCTTGGTGACTATGTTGAAATATACTTACAGAATCATGATCTTTGTGTACCATTCAATTCAGTTCCATAGATTTCTGTGTGTGTGATATTTTTGAAGTGCTTACCAATACATTCATGAAGGCCACTTCATCCTTTTCATTGCTGTTATTGTTGGCATGGTTTAATATAATGCTGTTTGGAAGCTTAATAAAATGTGTAGTCTCCAGGCCCCTCAGGTCTACTCTGCAGGGATACTAGAAAGTAAGGAGCATAACACCATGCAAACTACCACATTCATGATGTGATTCCTTGACATTTGGAAGTCTTTGCAGTAGACAGACTCTCTAACTTTTAGGTTAATATCTCCAAGATAAATATCGCTAGCTGATTACTGACTTAGAAATATTTCTTTTTTTCCTTTACTAAATTACCATCCTACCAGTAATTTGTAGTGAATATGAAAGCCTAAAGAAGGAAATTTTTAATTTCAGTGGTTCTCAATTTTTGATGATTCTCAATCTTTAAAATTATTTTAATGCTACTATTATGAATGCAAGATACATGACTTGCTACCCCTTTGAAAGGGTCATTTGGCCCCACTCCCCAAAGGGGTCAGGACTCACAAGTTTATAACCATTGATTTATGTAATATTCTGCCTTTTCTACCTCAGAAAACAGATGATGAAAACTTTCTAAAATCAATAATTATACAGAATAACATTTGAACTTACTAATTCAAGCAACTTTAATTTTTTTTCTTAAACATAGTGTAACATTTATTTTCTTTTCAATAGAATTTTGGTAGCTTTGACATTCCTTCATTAAGAAATGCATGAAATCATTTGGGAGTAAGTAATTTTCATACAAATATATTATAAAGTATGAAGAGATGTTCGTTTAGTATGCCAATCACTATTTTTAATTTAATTTCATTTATGTATTTATTCATTAAAATTTATTCACTTTGTATCCTGGCTGTACCCCGTTTCTCATTTCCACTCAGTCTCACCCATCCTCCATCTTCTCACTCTATGCTCTTTCCCTATCCCCTAATAAGGTAGGACCTGCTCCCCTTCTATATGAATCTAGCTTAGCAGGTCTCCTTAAGGCAGGCTGCATTATCTTACTTTGTGGCCTGACAAGGCTGCATCATCCAGGAGGAGATCCCCACTGCATTCTTGTCAGAGACAGACCTTGTACTCATTATTAGGAAAACCACTTGGAAACTGAGCAACCACTGGGCTTCCTTTGAACAGGGAGTCTAGGACTTCTCCATACATGGTGCTTAATTAGAATATACCTCTCTGCAGGACCCCCCAGGCCCAGGTTTTTTGGCTTTGTTATTCTTCTTGTGAAGTTCCTGTCCCCTCCAGGTCTTTCTGTCTCCTTCTTCTTCCATAAGGATTCCAGCACTCTGTCCAAAGTTTGGATATGAGTCTCACTATCTCCTTTGATACCCTGGTGAATAGAGTCTTTCAGAGGTCCTCTGCAGAAGGCTCCTGTCCTGTTCCTTGTCTTCTCCTACTTCAGATGTCTATCCTGTTTGACCTTATGAATGAGGTTTAAACTTCTTCCCTTGGGTCCTACTTTTGTTTAGCTTCTTTAGCACTATCAATTTTAGTATGTTTATCCTATACTATACGGCTACTATCCACTTATAAGTGAGTATATACCATGTGTGTGTTTCTGCTTTTGGGTTATTTCACTGAGGATGATCTTTTCTAGTTCCCATCAATTGCCTCCAAATTTCATGATTACTTTGTTTTTAATTGCGCAGTATTATTCCATTGTGTGAATGCACCACACTTTCTGTGTCCTTTTCTCCAATGAGGAATATTTAGGTTGTTTCCAGATTCTTGCTATTATAAAGAGAGCTGCTATGAACATGGTTGAGCAAATGTCTTTATTGAGTGGTGGGACATCATTTGGGTATATGCCTAGAAGTGGTATAGCTGGATCTTGAGGTAGCAGCATTCTTATTTTTCTTATGAAGCACCAGATTGATTTCCAAAGTGGTTGTACAAGTTTACATTCTGATCAGCAATGGAGAAGGGTTCCCCTTTCTCCACATCCTCTCCAGCATGCATCATCCCGTGAATTTTTATCTTAGGCATTTTGATGCATGTAAGATGAAATCTCAGGGTGGTTGTAATTTGCATTTCCCAAATGACTAAGGATATTGAACATTTCTTTATGTGTTTCTCTGCCATTCCATATTCCTCTGTTGAGAATTCTCTGTTTACCCCTGTACCCCATTTTTAAAAATTGGATTACTTGTTTTGTTGGTGTATAACTTCTTCAGTTCTTTATATATTCTGGATATTTTCCCTCTGCAAGTGTACAGTTGGTGAAGATCTTTTTCCAGTCTGTAGGCTGTCGTTTTGTTCTTATGACAGTGTTCTTTGCTTTACAGAAGCTTTTATGTTTTATGAGGTCAACAATTTATTAATTGTTGATCTTAGTGCCTGTGCTGTTGGTGTTCTCTTCAGGAAGTTGTCTCTTGTGCCAATTCTCATTTCATATGGAAAAAAAAACTAGAATAGCTAAAATAATCCCATACAATAAAAGATCTTTTGGAAGTATCTCCATCTCAGATCCCAATCTGTAATAAAAACCGGATGTTACTGGCCTAGAAACACACTGGTGGACCAGTGGAATCAAATAGAAGACCAAGAAATAAACCCATACACCCATGGAAATTTAATTTTTGAGAAAGAAGCAAAAACCATACATTGGAAAAAGATAGCATCTTCAAAAATAATTCTGTTCTACCTATATGTCTGCATGTAGAAAAATGCAAATATACCCACATTTATCACCCTGTACAAAGTTAAAATCCAAATGGATCACACATCTCAACATAGAACCAGACACACTATATCTACTAGAATAAAAAGTAGGGAATAGCCTTGAAATCATTCAGAGGAGCAACCTTAATTTTAATTTGTAAATAACATGAACTCTACCAAGTTCTGTACTTTCTCAAATAAGTAACACCTGTTTAAAAACTCAATCTTGGCAAAAGCTCTGTTTCATTTGTGTGCCTCTGGAAAAAAGCAGGTAACAGCCTCTGCTCTAGTAATATCGAATTCATCTTACTGATAAATTCAGCCATATATACGAATGTACTCTGAAAATTGTGAATAATTATTGAGATGACAGTGAATGATAAAGTTTTACAGCTCAGCTGACAGAAAATCAACCTTTTACAAAAAGGCAAAGCAGATTGACATCAGAAGAATAAAACAGGAAACAAGCTAGGAGCCTGTCACAGAGGGCCCCTGAAAGGCTCTGCCCTACACAATATCAAAGCAGATGCTGAGACTTATGGTCAACACTTGGGCAGAGTGCAGGGAATCTTATGAAAGATGTAGGAAAAGGTAAGACCTGTAGAGTACAAGAACTCCACAAGGAAAGCAACAGAACCAAGAAATCTGAGCACAGGGGTCTTTCCTGAGACTGATGTTCCAACCAAGTACCATGCATGGAGATAACCTAGAACCCCTGCATAGATGTAGCCCATAGCAGTTCAGTTTCCAAGTGGATTCCATAGTAATGGGAACAGGGACTGCCTCTGACATGATTTGATTGGTCTGCTCTTTGATCACCTCACCCTGATGGAGGAGCAGCCTTACCAGGCCACAGAGGAAGAAAATGCAACCACTTCTGGATGAGAGCTGATAGACTAGGATCAGAAGGAAGGAAAGGAAGACCTCCTCTATTAATGGACTTGTGGAGGGGCATGTGTGGAGAAGTGGGCGGGAAGGTGGGAGATTGGAAGGGGAGGAGGGAGAGGTTTATGAGGGTATACAAAGTGAATAAAGTGCAATTAATAAAAAGTATAATAAAATAAAAAATCTACATAAAAAGAAAATTATGAAATGCTACAAAATAGTAAAAGATACACATCAAATATGTCTGAGAGACATTAAAGTTACGTTTAAAAATACTTTTTAAATTTAATTTTATTTATGTATTTATTACTTATATTTTATTAACTTTGTATGCCCTCTGTATCCCCCTCTCTAGTCTCTTCCCAGTCCCTCACCCTTCCTCTTCTCCCCTATGCCTTTTTTCTAGTACCCTGATAGGAGAGGATCTCTCCCCTTCTATCTGGCCCTAGCTTATCAGGGTTTTTTTAAGTCTGCCTGCATCCTCCTCCTCCTTGGCCTGGCAAGGCTTCACCCCACATTAAGAGGTGATCATAAAGCCTGCCACTGAGTTCATGTCAGAGATAGCCCCTGTACCCCTTGCCACGGAAACCACATGGAAACTGAGCAGTTAATGGGCTTCTTTGAACAGGGGGGTCTAAGTCCTCTCCATTCATGTTCCTTAGTAGGAGTATCATTCTCTGCCTGCCTGCATTGGCCCAGGTATTCTAGATCTGTTGTTCTCCTTGTGGAACTTTTGTTCCCTTTAGGTCCTTCCATCTCCCTCTTATTCCATGAGGATTCAAGCACTCTGCTCAAAGTTTGGATATGAGTTTCATTATCTCCTTCTCAGTATCTCCTGGTGGGGAGAGTATTTCAGAGGTCCTCTGTGGAGGCTCCTGTCTTGTTCCATGTCCTCTCCTATTTCCTATATCTATCCCTTTTGCCCTTCTAAATGAGGATTTAGCATCTTCCTTAGGATCATCATTGTTGTTTGCCTTCTTATGGCTATAGATGTTAGTATCTTTATCCAATATTATATGGCTACTATCCAGTGCTATATCCAGCAACATTTACAATCAACATATATGGAGAAAACAAAATATTCCATGATATAACTAAATTTAAACAATATATATATATATACAGCACTCCAGCCCCACAGAAGATACTAGGAGGAAAACTTCAACCCAATGAGATCAACTACACCCAGGAAAACATAGGATAAAGAAACCATCACATCAAAAAATAAAATGAAAACAAAGACACAAATGCATAATCACCACCAACTCCACAATGAAAGGAACTTACAATCATTGGTCACCAGTATCTTTTAAAATCAATGGTCTCATTACTCCAATAAAAAGACACGAACTATCAGATTGTTTGGGGAAATAGGATCCAGAATTCTTCATTCAAGAAACACAGCCCTACAACAAAGATAGACACTAACTCAGAGTAAAGGGCTGGAAAATGTTTTCCAAGCAAACAAACGCAAAAAGGAAGCAGGAGTAGCCATCCAAATACCTAATAAAATATAATTTCAACCAAAATAATCAAGAGATGGAAAGGGATACTTCTTCATTCTCATCAAAGGGAAAATCCACCAGGAGGATATAACAATCCTGACCATCCAAAATATTTTATGTGGTATACATTTTGCAAAAAGTGCTGGAATATCTTTCACTTCTTTATTTTAAACAGAACTGTCCTCCAATGTATATTAAAAAGAATTATGGAAAGCAGATATTTCCTGTGCTCCATTCTAACTAATGTCATTGAAGCAGTCTACATTCCATAGGAAATCACTTGTTTTTATATTATACAATCTCATATTCATGATCTTCCTCGCTCTGTTTCTCAATACTGGGGTTATAGACATACACAACTATATATGGTAAAAATTACATGTTTTAGTATATGTACAAAATAAATTGAATTAAACAAGAGTGCAAGAATGAAGGGTTGATGAGAATGACCTATTTTTTGTTGTTTTATAATTATCATTTATTACAATTTATTCAATTTGTATCCCTGCTGTGCCCCACCACATCTACTCCTAATCTCACCCTTCTTCCCTCTTCTTCCCCTATGCCCCTCCCCAAGTCCACTGATAGGAGAGGTCCTCTTCCCCTTCTATATGACCTAGCCTATCAGGTCTCATCAGGATTAGTTGCATTGTCTTTCTCTGTGGCCTGGCACAGCTGCACCACCCAGGGGGAGGTGATCAGAGAGCTCACTTTAAAGAATTTTTTTTTCTTTACGATTTATTCTTTATATACCCTGATTGAAGCCTCCTCCTTCAACTTCCCAATCCTTCCTTTCCTCCCCCTTCCCCTCATCTGCTTCCCCTAGTCCACTGAAAGGGAGAGTTCTGAACTATTGCCATCTGCCCAGAGCTTGTTAAGTCTTTCAAGCCCATGTTAAAATAATCAAAAACGTCTTGATTTCTGCTGAGATGAATATGAAGGAAAATTGGCCATAGACTATCAAATCAATTGTGTTTGCTGGAGAGGCAAGAATTGTTTTCCTTTACATTACTTTTCAATTTAATACATTGCTAACTAGGAAATTATTATGAAGTATAATGTTGACCAAATATAATACTTATATGACTATATATGACTATGTTAGCATTTTTGTAGCTTGATTAATAAGAATATATAACTTGTAAACTGCTTCAATTTCAACATAAATACAATCTCTGGAAAATGAAAGTATAAAAGAAAAAATAATATATGGATTGTATGCCTAATAATATATTAAATCATTCATCTGGCACTTTAACCCTTGTGAATTCCAACTACAAGTGAAATTAGCATATTTCAAAGAAAAACATCACTATGTCTCAGACGGTATTAATATTGTTATGATGAAACACCATGATCAAAGCAACTTGAGGAAGAAAGGGTTTATTTAGCTTAATCTTTCACATCACTCCTCATCACTGAAGGAATCCAGTAAAACAAAACAAAACAAACAAACAAACAAACAAAACAGGAAAGGATCCTGAAGACATGAGTTGATTCAGAGGCTATGAAGGAATTCTGCTTACTAGCTAGCTCCTCATGGTTTGTTCAACCTGCTTTCTTATAGAACACAAACCACCTGTATGCTTAATGGGCTGGGTATCTCCCATCAATCCCTATAACTATTTTATAATTCACATATCTAAAGAAGCTAAGTAACACCTAAGACCCAAGGGATGATTCCTAAATCTCATACAGAAGGAGAAATAAAATAGACATCTGATGTAGATAGAGGGAGGGAACTACGGGGGAGGAGATAAAGGGAGAGGGTAAGTAGGGTGGGAATCAAGTGGGGGGTAACTGGGGTGTGGGAAGGACTTAGAACACGAATAGAAATCAGTGAGGGAAATCTTTTGGAAAGGGAAGGTTCTAGAGAGTCTACAAGCTGGCCCTATCTGAGACTCCTAGCAGTGGGGAATATAGAACATGAAGTCACAATCGCCTGTAGCTAGGCAAGATTTCCGGTGGAGAAAGGGGTACACCAACACACCCATAAAACCTTTGTCCCATTGGTTCTTCCTACAAGAAGGGCAGGGATAAAGATGAAGCAGAGATTGATTGGATGGTCAACCAATAAATGGACCAACATGAGATCCACTCCATGGAGACAGCCAACCCTGTAACTATTAATGATAATCTGCTATGCTTGCAGATAGGAGTCTAGCATAACTTTCTTCTGAAAGCCTTCATCCCAGCAGCTGACAGAAACAGATGCAGAGACTCACAGCCAAACAATAGTCCAATCTTGGGAGTTTTGTGAAAAAGTCGGGGGTGGGGGAAGGATTGAGGAAGCTGAAAGGGTCAAGGACACGACAAGAAGGTCTACAGAGGAAAACAACCTGGATTCATGGGGGCTCACAGAGACTGAACCAACAACAAAAGAGAAAGCATAGGCTGGATATAGGCTCACCTACACATATGTTACAGATGTGTATCATGTGAGTTCTCTAACAATTGGAGGAATCTGTATATGTCTCTTTTTTCTGCCTTTGGATCCATTTCCTATAGCTGCTCTGTCATGTTTGGCTTCAGTAGGAGAGGATGCCCATGGTCCTTGTGTGACTTGGTTTGCCAGGATGGGTTGTTCCCCATGGGATCTCCTCCTTCTCCTCATGAGGAGTGAGAACTAAAATAAGGGAACATGAGAGAGTGGGACTGGAAGCAGGGGAAGGAGAGGCATGTAATCAGGTTGTAAGTGATTATTAAATAAATAATTTGATGGGGGAAAAAGATTATGCCCTACAAGCATTCCTACAGCTGGAACTGAGGGAGTCTCATTTTTTTAAATAATCTTCCTCCTCACACATAAATTTAGCCTGTGTCAAGTAGATATAAAACTAGGCATCACACTCAACTTTTATAGATATAGTGAGAAAATGTTAATCATATATTAGTAAATAAAATATACCATATGCAGTAGAAATTTATATATCTTGGCCATATTTGTTTCATAAGTCAAGCTATTTTATCATAAAATTGAAAATGTTTTAGTATATTGATAGAAAAAATGGTAAAGGTAATATTATCAGTTCAGTTTGCTCCCCAAATAATTTTGTTAATAAGATATCTTAGAACACAAAGATCATAGTAACCTACAACAAACTAAACAAGTAGCAGTCTTATCTGTGACATGTAAAAGAAAGACCTAGTACTCATTAATGTGAGGAAAACTGATAACATGAAAATTATTGGAAGGAGAAAAATAAAATGATCACCACTTACAAACTGCTTATTTACATATCAATACTGTTTCTGTAAACTACTGAGATTAATAAACTTATGTAAGTAAACTTATCACATTCTCTTGACCCAAATCCTCAAAGAAGACTAAACTGTATTTATTAACTCATTTAAGAAAAGCCAAAATAAAATATTTAAAGCACACTACTTACAAAAACAAAATAACTAACCCTCAGGTAACATT
Source organism: Pachyuromys duprasi (assembly GCA_028658305.1). NCBI lineage: Eukaryota > Metazoa > Chordata > Mammalia > Rodentia > Muridae > Pachyuromys > Pachyuromys duprasi. The sequence goes on from CM053742.1 coordinate 115,398,572, forward strand.
TTTAAGAAGCTGTAGACCTTCAAACTTGAAATTTGTAATAAGTAATGAAGAGAAAAAAGACAATATTACACAAGGACATTTGCTCAACTATATTTGTAGCTGCTTTATTTGTAATAGCCAGAGCCTGGAAACAACCCAAATGTCCCTCAGTTGAGGAGTGGATACAGAAATTGTGGTACTTTTACACAATGGAATACTACTCAGCAATTAAAAATGAGGAAATCATGAAATTTGCAGGCAAATGGTGGGACCTAGAAACAATCATCCTGAGTGAGGTGTCCCCAAAGCAGAAAGACATACATGGTATATACTCACTTATATAGACCTATAAGATAGGATAAACATACTGAAATCTATAAACCTAAAGAAGATAAACAAGAAAGAGGACCTGGGGTAAGAGGATTAATCCACACTTAGAAAGACAAATGGGATGGACATTGGATGTAAGACAAAACAAGTAGCAGGACAAGAGCCTACCACAGAGGGCCTCTGATAGATTCTACCTAGCAGTGTATCAAAGCAAATGTTAAGAAACATAACAAACCCTTTGGCAGAGTACAGGGAATCATAAGAAAGAAGGGGGAGTTAGTATGACCTGAAGAGGACAGGAGCTCCGCAAGGACCAAATAGATCAGGGCACAGGGGTCTTTTATGAAACTGTCTCTCCAACCAAGGACCATGTATGGATATAATCTAGAACACCTGCTTGAATGTAGCAAATGGTAGCTCAATATCCAAGTGGGTAACCTAGTAAGGGGAACAGGGACTATTTCAGACATGAACTCAACGGCTGGCTCTTCGATCCCCCCACCACCCCGAGGGAGGAACGGCCTTCCTAGGTCACAGAAGAGGACATTGCAGCCAATGCTGAAGAGACCTGATAAGCTAGAGTTAGATGGAAGGGGAGGAGGTCCTCCCTTAACAGTGGACTTGGAAAAGAGCAGTGAGGAGATGAGGGAGGGATGGGAGGGGGAGATAGGGAGGAAATGAGGGAAGTAGCTATGGCTTGAATACAAAGTACATAACCTGTGATTAATATAAAATAAAAATGTTAAAAAAGAAAATATTAACTAATATATGAAAGTTATACTGTATCCATGAACTAAAAGATATGAATAATGAAAAGTGATTTTTCTACAAATTCACCTACAAGTTCAATATAATACTGTTTTAAATACAGCATAAATTTTCAGGTGGGCTAATAAGCTAATTTTCAAATTTGTATTGAAATTCTAGAGACCTAAATAGTATTTAAACAGGAAAAAAGCAAATGCAAATTGTTTTTATTGACCAAATGGTTAATGAGTAAAGAATGAATGTTCCCCTCAAATTCCTTAAATTGTATTTGATGAACTCCCTTTTTTTAGAATGTTTACAGAAGAAAATTTATTACTGTAGAATAATTATCCACCTATATAAGCTCTCCATTTTCTAGAGCCGTATTTGTTAAAACTCTTTGAAAAAATGACAACTCTTTCCTAGTCTCTTGTGTAGGTTAAAGGACTTATTTTAGTAAGCACTTGTTAACATTTTCCCTAATTACACTAATCATCTAAAATACTGTCAATTATTAATCTTGTGATAAACTAAGGTTTTCAAGTTTATCATTGCATTTTATTCAGAAGGATTGTACTCGAATTACTTTACAAATGGCACAGTATTTTTCCAAAACGTGATAACCTTTGATGTATGCTCATTTTATTTTTTCTTTTAAATATATATATATATATATATATACATACATACACACATATATATTATTACATATTTTCCTTTCCTTTCCATTTTTATGACCAAGCCATTCCCATTTACCTATCTTTTCTTCCTCTCAAAATCATGGTCTCTTCTTTTTTTTTATTATTGTTTTATACACACACACTCATAAACAAAATCTGTCTAGTGTTATGTGACTTTATATGCATTTAACGTTGACAACTTGGTATTAAATAAACAATAACATGTGGATTGTTTAAATTTCTTTTATCTTTCATCTACAAGCATTATCAACAATCTACTAAGCATAGTGGTAGTAGTCTAACAGTCTAGTGGAGAATCCAACTGCTTACAGTTACTAACCTCATCAATGTTGTATCTATATAAATATTTATATACAAATATATATAGGTATATATAAATGTATATAACATTTGAATATATTTATGCAAAATGTAATAAGAGACATTATTGAGAAGAGACCAGATTTTGCAATAATAAGTGTTGTTTTTATAAAATATGTATGAAATATATGAACATTAATCTTGTCCTCTCAAATACAATACCAGGTGAATTATATCTAAACTGTGAAGAAGTAGTACTTCTAGTGGTTGATCTAGATTTAACAGGAAAAATATTTTTTTCTTTTAAACAAAACATATTCACTATAAAGACATTAAATGGAATATATTTAACACACACTTGTATTCATTAAAAATATCATTAATGAGTAAAAGTACAAAGCATCTACTAAAAGAGAAATTGCAGCCCCCAAAAGATTGATACTCAGAAATATATTTAAAATTCCTGCAATGAATCACTAAAATAAATGTAGATTATCAAAATCAAAACAGATATTACACAAAAGAAGACAGATACATGTCCAATACACAAGTGAAATGGGACTAAACTGATTAGCTTTCAAACTATATGAATGAAAAACATGATATATCACTATACATTTAGCAAAAAAGTGTTGAATTAAAAATAATGTTGATCAAGTATCAAAATAAAAGACATGAAACACATATGTTCCTTAACTATTAGAGAATGTATTACTTTTTACATAAATTTTTGAAGAATATATAATTTCTCTAAGGAAAATTTATGCATGCCTAACTCTCCAAAATTTCAATTCCATGTTTAAACCTAATGTAAAGCCATTCTTATGTTTATATGATATTTAAAATAAATGTCTATAATATTGTCATATGTGTTATTTTTGAATTGTAATCAAACTAATTTTTAGAGAGTAGATACTAATATTTGAATACATTTATATATCCATACTATTCAGCAATGAAAATCAGTTACTACTCTTTTGAAACACAGACTTATATCATAAATAAAATGTGTATAAAATCAGGGTATGACAAAGTGCCAGACTGATTCCCAAAGTGGTTGTACAAGTTTATATTCCCACCAGCAATGGAGTATGGTTCCCCTTTTTCTACCTCCTCTACATCATGTGTAGAGGTTTTGAACTTAGCCATCCTGAAGGGTGCCAGGTGAAATCTCAGGGTCATTTTGTTTTGCATTTCCCTGATGACTAAGTACATTGAACATTTCTCTAAGTGTTTCTCTGAGTTTCTTTATATATAATTTTTTAAGTTTGTTTGTTTATTATTTTATTACACTTTATTTACACTGTATCTTTGCTGTAGCCCCCCTCCTCCTTCTAGTCCCACCCACCATTCTTTTTTCCCCCTATGCTCCTCCTCTAGTCCACTGTTAGGGGAGGACCTCCTCCCCTTCTATCTGTCCCTAGTGTATCAGGTCTCATCAGGGCTGGCTGCATCATCTTCCTCTGTGGGCTGACCAGGCTGCACCTCTCAAGGAGAGGTAATCAAAGAGCTAGCCACTGAGTTCAGGTCAGAGGCAGTCCCTGATCCCTACTAGGGAATAGACTTGGAGACTGAGATGCCTATGGGCTTCATCTGAGGCAGGGGGTCTAGGTCCTCTCAATGCATGGTCCTTGGTTGGAGTATCTGTCTCTGCAGGCACCCCTGGGCCAAGGTTTGTTTGTTTGTTTATTTTTTGCCTCTGTTGGTCTCCTTGTGGAGCTCCTGTCCCCTCCAGTCTTTCTATCTCCCTTTTCTTCTATAAGTATCCCAGCACTCTGCCCAAACTTTGGCTGAGTCTCAGCATCTGCTTTGATACATTGCTGGGTAGGATCTTTCAGAGGTCCTCTGTGGTAGGCTCCTGTCCTATTCCCTGTGTTCTCCTACTTCAGATGTCTATCCATTTTGCCCTTCTGAATGAGATTTCAGTCTCTTCCCTTGAGTCCTCCTTGTTGGTTAGCATCTTTAGGGCTATAGATTTTAGTATGTTTATCCTATATTATATAACTTTATTCCCAAGAAATCAATAAATAAAAATTTTAAGAAAATTAAGCATGAAGTATTTGCAATGAAAATTTATTTACCTTAGTTTGAGAATAGAGCAAAATTAACAGAAGAATTTTTGGTCAGGGAGATGTTACCTTTGATGAAAAGGGAAGTATATGATCTTAATGAAATTTTCTAGGAAGTCAAAGATGACCTAAAACACAGGTATATTAACTTGCTGTAATCCTTCAAGTTCTAACTATGTGATCCATTTTCTGAGGACTCCAGGGAAAAAAAAACTATTAATATCATGGTCTAAAGATGTTTTCTTGAATATAAAATGCCACAATACACTTTAGAATATAATTAAATTAGTAATGGTATCAATAAAAATATTATTTTAACAAAACATTTGGTCATATTTTTCCTGTGACTTTATATGGTGAGCATTTTTATTATTATTCTCCTGAAGTTCAGTTAATAAATTGAACATGACAGTTTATGGCTCAACTAAAATATTATAAATTCACGATTGAGATAAGCTTTTAAAAACTAAAAACATTTTTTCACATATACGGAGCATGCGAATATTAAAATAAATTTCTACAAGTTACATATTCATGGAATCATTTGAAATCTACCACGTATTTTCTCCTCATATAACTACTTATTTATGCATTCAATTTTCAGGAGAATGATTTGAGGTATATTAGAAATTCATTAAAGATGAAATAAAAAATTACTTTGAGATAACCAAGCTATTCAAAACATATTCTACAAATGTATAAGATATAGCATTTATATTTAAATTTAAAGGAATTAAATTTTATCTCCAGTTTCTCATGTATAGCAACCACACCTCAAATGCCCCAAACAGCCATACACAGATGCTAGCTTCATTATGATGCAGTACTGGTATAGAAGAGAAAATACTTACATACTATTACTGCTCTCAATATAATATTGATAGTAGCATGTGAAAGTAGTGTATTGAAAGATAGTACGCTTCTATGTTATATTGTGCATGATCTATTTATACATATCAGAAATACATTGATGATTTAAGTTGAGAAAAATACATTGCTGTGATAAGTTGGTTTCCTTATCCTCTTGTATTCTGGTGAGTAGTTCAGAACTATGAAAATTACAAAATTTTCCTAAGGTCAAATAGCAATTTTATTCTATGAAACTGAAAGAGTATGTCCTGATGAAGGTATTACTCACATCTGTACACCAACCTTAGCTTTCTCATTGACAAGGTATATAATCTTAAATTAAGCTTTGTTATGCTTGAGCTTTCTCATATTTTAAAGTAGACTTACTTTGCCTTAGAAGTATGTAAAACACTCGAATAACGTGAAGCATACAAATGTGATAATTACAACTATTGTTTTTTATTTTTTATTAATTTTTATATTAGTTACAGTTTATTCACTTTGTATCCCAGTCGTAGCCCCCTCCCTCAGTCCCTCCCGATCCCACCCTCCCTCATCTCCTCCCTGCCCCTCTCTAAGTCCACTGCTAGGGGAGGTACTCCTCCCCTTTCATCTAGCTCTAGATTATCAGGTCTCTTCAGGACTGGCTGCCATGTCCTTCTCTGTGGCCTAGCAAGGTTGTTCTTCCCTCCGATGGTGGGGTGAGGTAAAGGAGCCAGTCATTGAGTTCATGTCAGAAATACAACTATTGTTTTATAGACAATTCACTTTTTGCATTTATTGTATTGTACTTTAAATGATCTTTCAGTCTTTAAGGTCTATCTTATTAACAAAAAAATAGAAAAAAGAAATAAACATAGGAGAGGACAGGAGATCCACATGGAAACCAATGCTGCCAAAATTCTTAGCCCAGTTTAGTCCTGCAGAGACTGATGCACTTTTTGGATCTGTTGCTCTCTTTGTTGAGTTCCTTTCCTCTCCAGGTCTTTCTATCTCCCCCTTCTGTCATAAGATTCCCTGAAATCTGCCCAAAGTTTGGTGATGAGCCTCAGCATCTGCTTTGATATCCTGCTGGGTAGAGTCTTTCAGAGGCCCTCTGTGGTAGGTACTTCTCTTGTTCCCTGTTTTCTCCCTCTTCTGATGTCTACCTGGTTTGTCTTTCTGAGTGAGGATTGATCATCTTACAGAGGGTCCTCCTTTTTGCTTAGCTTCTTTAAGGGAACACATTTTAGTATGTTTATCCTATGTTATATATCTAATATCCACATATAAGTGAGTATGTACCATGTGTGTCTTTCTGCTTCTGGGAGGAAGGGTGGGATTGGAAGGGAGTGAGGGAAGGGGCTACATCTGGGATAGCAAGTTATTAAACTACAATTAATATAAAACATAAAATAGTAATAATAATGATGATAAAAAATGAAAATCATCTCCTTGGATGCCAAAAAAATCATTTGCTAAATCCAACATCTGATCATGTTTGAAGTTTTGGAGAGATCAGAAATACGAGGAACTTATGGAAAGATAGTAAAAGAAATATACATCAATATTGATTGAAACCTTTGCTGGATTTAGTAGTCTGGGTTGGCATCTGTGGTCCCTTAGAGACTGAGTGATATCTGCCCAGACCATTATGGCTTTCATAGTTTATGTTGAGAGTCTGGTGTGATTCTGATAGGTCTTTTATATGTTATTGGCCCTTTTTCCCATGATGCTTTTAATATTTTTCTTTCTATTGTAGATTTAGTGTTTTGCTATTATGTAGTATGAGGAGTTTCTTTTATAGTCTATTCTATTTGGTATTCTGTAGGCTTTTGTATGTTTTGGGAAATCTCTTTCTTTAACTTGGGAAAATTTTCTTCTATGATTTTCTTGAAAATATTTTCTGGACCTTGAAGCTTGAATCTTTTTTTTTTCATCTATTCCTATTATTCCTTGGTTTCTTTTATTGATGGCTTCCTTAATTTCTTGGAGATTTTGTGTTTGGAAATTTAATGATAGAAAAATGCAAATACATACACATTCATCATCATGCAAAAAACTAAAGCTCAAGTGGATCAAAGAACTCAACATAAAACCAGACACACTAAATCTGGTAGAAGAAAAAGTGGGGAAGAGCCATGAACTCATTGGCACAAGAGACAACTCTCTGAACAAAATATCAAGAGCACAGGATTTAATTTGAAAAATCAATAAATGGGACCTCATGAAAGTGAAAATATTCTGTAAAGCAAAAGACACTGTCATCACAACACAACTACAGACTGGGAAAATATCTTCACCAACGTTATATCTGACAGAGGGCTAATATCCAGAATATATCAGAATATATAAAGAACTCAAGAAGTTAAAAAGCAACAAATCACGTAATCCAATTAAAAAAGAAAAAAATGGGTACAGAGTAAAACAGAGAATTTGCAATAGAAGAATATCGATTGGCAGAGAAACACTTAAAGAAATGTTCAACACCATTAGTCATCAGGGAAAGGCAAATCAAAATGACCCTGAGATTTTTACCTTACATCTATCAGAATGTCTAAGATGAATAACTCAAGGGACAACACCTGCTAGAGAGGATGTGGAAAAGAAGAACCCTTCTCCATTGCCTGTGGGAATGTAAACTTTGTACAACCACTTTGAAAATCCATCCAGCGTTTCCTCAGACAATAAAGAATAGTGCTTCCCCTAGCTATACCATTGCTAGACATATATCCAAAATATTCTCAAGTATACAACAGGGACATTTGCTCAACTATGTTCTTAGCAGCTATATTAGGAATAGCCAAAACCCAAAGCCTGGAAACCACCCAGATGCCCCTCAACTGAGAAATGGATACAAAAATTGAGGTACATTTATGCAATATAATACTACTCTACAATTAAAAAAATGAAATCATGAAAGTTGCGAGCAAATGGTGGGAACTAGAAAATATCATCCTGAGTGATATATCCTAGAATCAGAAAGACACACAGGGTATATACTCACTTATAAAGTGGATATTAGACAAATAATACAGGGTAAACATATTAAAATCTGTACACCTAAAGAAGCCAAGCAAGAAGGAGGACCTGAATGGCAAATGAGGCAGACATAGGAAGAGGAAGAAAACAGGCATCAGTACAGGAGCCTACTACCAAGGGCCTCTGAAAGATTCCACCCAGTAGAGTATCAAAGCAGATGATGAGGCACATAGCCAAACCCTGGGCAGCATGCAGGGAATCATATGAAAGAAGGGGGAGGGATAGAAAGGCCTGGAGGAGACAGCAGTTCCACAAGGAGAACAACAGAACCAAGAAACATGAGCTCAGGATACTCTTCTGAGACTGACACTCCAATCAGTGACCATACATGGAGATAACCTAGAACCCCTGCACAGATGTAGTCCATGGTAGCTCAATCTCCAATTGGGTCCCTAGTAAGGGGAACTAGAACTTTATCTGACATGAACTCAGTGGCTGGCTCTTTGATCACCTCCTCCTGAGCAGGGAGCAGCCTTAACAGGTCACAGAGGAAGACAATGCAGCCAGTCCTGATGAGACCTGATAGGTTAGGGTCATAGGGAAGGGGACGATTTCTTCCCCTATCAGTGGACTTGGAGAGGGTCATGTGTGGAGATGAGGGAGGGAGGCTGGTATTGGGAGGGGATAAGGGATGGGCAACAGCTGGGATTCAAAGTGAATAAATTGTTATTAATATAAAATAAAAATTATAAAAGAAAAACACTTGACATGCAAAAGAAAAAAAAAAGCAAATTTAGCAAGTGTATAGCCAACATCAAACTAAATGGAAAGAATCTTAAATCAATCCCACTGAAATCAGGGACCAGGAAGGCTGCCCACTCTTGCCTAATGTCTTCAATATAGTAATGTAAATCCTAGCTAGAGCAATAGGAAAAGTAAAGGAGATTAAATGGATACAAATCTGAAGGGAAGAAATCAAAGTATCACTATTTGCAGCTGATATGAGAATATACATGAGTGACCCCAAATATTCTACTCTTAGAAGTCCTTCAGCTGATAAATGCTTCAGCAATGTGGGTGGATGCAAAATTAACTCAGAAAAAAAAAATATCTGAAGTCCTCCTGTATACAAAAGACAATCAGTCTCAGAAAGAAATTAGGAAAAAAATCACCCTTCACAATAGCCACAAATAACATAAAGTACCGTGGTGTGACTCTAACCAAGAAAATGAAAGACCTTTATGAAAAAAAAGGAAATAAATAAATAAAATATAAAAACCTGGGCTGGAGGGATGGCTCTGAAATTAAGAGCACTGCTTGCCCTTCCAGAGGTACTGAGTTCAATTCCTGGCAACCACATGATGGCTCACAACTGTGTATAATAAAATCTGGTGTCCTCTTCTGGCTTTTATGTGTGCATGCAGGCACATAATAAAATAAATCATATATATATATATGATTTATAAATATATATATATATAAATCATATATATATATATATATATATATATATAAAACTTCAAGTCTCTGAAGAAAAAAAAAAGGAAGAAGATATCAGAAGATGGAAATTCTCCCATGTTCATGGTTCAGTAGGATTAACAGTGAAAATGACAACCCTGCAAAAAGTAATCTATAGATTTAATGCAATTCCCATCAAAATACTAACACAATCCTTTTTAGACCTTGAATGAAAATTTTTCAATTTCACATTAAAAAACAACAACACAAAAACAATAACTAAAACTGTCCTGAACAATAAGAAATCTTCTTGAGTTATCTCCATCCCTTATCTCAAGCTGTACTATAGAGCAATAGTAATAAGAACTGCATGGTACTGGCATAGAAACAGAATCGTGGATCAATGGAATCGAACTGAAGATTCAGAAATAAAACCTCACACATATGGAAACTTGATTTTTTGACAAAGAATACAAAGTCATACAATGGAAAAAAGAAAGCATCTTTAACAAATGCTGCTGGTCTAATTGAATGTCTACATGTAGAAAAATGCAAATAGATCCATATTTGTCACCCTGCACAAAAGTATAGTCTAAGTGGGCAAAAGACCTCAAATGCTTAAATATATGTTATCCTTGTTTAAACATACTGTTTCTGAAAAATTGCTTTCTACTTCCTAGACCTCGTTTTCTAGTCTAAGAATTCCCTGTCATAAAAACAATAATATAAGTAAAATGAGCAAAGAATATAAAGGAAAGTACTTCATGTTGTCACTCATATTGGAACCTAAGAAATTGGTATTTTAAAATCACTGAGTAGGTGTGGTCAACAGAGGACAAAAAGGATAGAGAAAGAGAGAAAAGACAAGGCAGTTAGCAAAACCAAAAATATTTGGAGGAAAAATATTATTATTTTACCATATCAAAATAGGGTGACTCTAGTTCTCATCTCTTAATTATATACCTTGTACATTGCTAGAATGTAAAACTTTAAAATATCCCAATAAAGAGTGATAATACAATTTTATTTTATGAAAAATATTTAAAGGCATTATTTTGTCATCACACATTACACACACACAGAAACACACACACACACTGGTGTACTTCAAACATTGCAAATAAAATACAAATATTATAATTGTTTACTTTACTTGAAACATTTTACAAAGTGATATTTCACTCTACTGTTACTTAGTCCATTGTTAATTCCATCTAACACTGTCCTTTTATACACTGGTCTAGAGTACCTGCAAGTGAAACAAAACTATGTGATACACAAAGTCAAAATGATGACCTAAAAGGGAGGATGATGACTTTAAACAATATTCTGTAAGACAGTGGCCCACAGCTGCATATTGGAAAGACAATCCCTGGCAAATTGGTGTAACCTGTGTTTCTGCAAATTAAACACATATAACACATGCACATATATTTTGGAAGCTGTCTCTGGGCTAATGAAATAAAAAAAGAACATAATAAAATAACAAAATCAAATTACTTTCTATTTCTCATTATTTAGACATATGGGCTTGTGTATGTGTCTTTGTTAGTTTATGTACACATTAACACATGTACACAGGCCAAAGGAGGGTATAGGGTTTTCTCCATTTTTTTACTGTTACCTACTACCTTTAGGCAGATTTTCTCAATCTAAATGGGGTTCCCACACTAGCTTAGAAGAAAGCAAGCTCTAGTTATTTTCCTGACTTTTGTACCCTCATGGAACTGGGATTATAGGCATGCATTTATGAGTGCTGGGTTAAATACTCCCCCATACATAGATGAGTAGCAATTAATTTTAAAGTATGGTTCATGTCTCCAATTTGGATAAAAACCTTGCTAAATGACTCCCTTAAACCATCTCAGGACTCCCAAATTTCCTTATACAAAGTAAATCTGACTCATATTTTTTAATTCAATGGATTTGTTTCTACAGCTGATTCAGTCTAAATAGCATAACCATAAATTATTATATCACAAGTCTAGTTGTACTGAGTCAGCTAAGGCTAATGTATTTCTGGTTTCTGGGAACTGTTTTTCTCTTAGAAAAACTTATGTTGTATTTTTTAAAACTGTCACCATTCAGAATGAATTCTGATTTATTGACTTAAAAACTTTTCTTTTTCTTTCTTGGTAATATTTTTTAATTTTTATTTTTATATTAATTACATTTATTCACTTTGTATCCTAGATGTAGTCCCCTACCTCATTCCCTCCCAAACCCACCTTCCCTACCTCATTTCCTCCTATACCCCTCTCCAAATCCACTGATAGGGGAGGTCCTCCTCCTGTTCCATCTGACCACTCCTAGACATATATCCAAAAGATTCAGTACGCAACAAGGACATTTGCTCAACCATGTTTGTAGCAACCTTATTTGTAATAGCCAGAACCTGGAAACAACCCAGATGTCCATCAGCGGAGGAATGGGTACAGAAATTGTGGTACATTTACACAATGGGATACTACTCAGCAATTAAAAACAAGAAAATCATGAAATGTGCAGACAAATAATGGGATCTAGAAAAGAACCTGAGTGAGGTATCCCAGAAGCAGAAAGACTCACATGGTATATACTCACTTATAAGTGGGTACTAGACCTATAAGATAGGATAAACATACCGAAATCTCTACACCTAAAGAAATAATAAGGAAGTCCCAGGGTAAGATGATCAATTGTCACTTAGAAAGACAAATGGGATGGACATTGGAAGTAGGAGAAAACAAGTAACAGGACAGGAGCTTACCACAGAGGGCCTCTGAAAGACTCTACCTAGCAGAGTATCAAAGCAGATGCTGAGACTCATAATCAAACCTTCAGAGTAGTTCAGGGAATCACATTAAAGAAGGGGGGGTTAGTATGCCTGGAGAGGACAGGAGCTCCACAAGAACCTAATATATCTGGGAACAGGGGTCTTTTATGAGACTATATCTCCAACCAAGGATCATGTATGGATATAACCTCATGGTTATTTCTTAAAGGAAATCCATACATTTCCAAAAGCAAAAATGCCTTGGGTTGTAAAGAAATGTGAATGGCTGAATATCTACTCCAACCAAATCCTACATGCAAATTTCAATGTGCAATATTTGCTTGAGATCAGAAACTGAAAGCTTAAAGGAATGAGTATAACAAAAGTATTAAATTTTTCATTACTTAACAGAATTCAATACATTTTAAGTATTTTTTTGCCCACACTTAGATTGTCAGTTTGAAGCATACATAAACATTATTATTTGGACAGTTTTCTAATGCATGCATTTCAAGTATAATAAAAATAATTAGACCTGAATATGAGAATTATACAAAGGCAAGGAACATAGAGTGCACAAGTACTGTAAGTTAATGAAACTGAGATTGTACAAATGGGGTATGACTTGAATTTGTATGCATAAAGAGACTATATTTAACTAATCAAAATAAATTGCATTCTGAATTTTCTAAACACATTTTTCAAATTGGAAATAATGTTCTAAAGGATGTAGTCAAGTGCTTAAAAAATTCTGACCTTAAGTTGTTCTTCCAAAGCAGCTGTTTCATGGTCGCCACTAGATTCATCAACCACTACTACCATGTGTGTCAGAGAGTTGACCCTGACTTGTTCCTGCTCAAGATCTTCTTGAAGCACCTGAAAAAATAGTAATCCAAAAATAAATACTAAAAACATCTCCACATAAGTGTGGATGTGAGCTATTTCTTCTACACATGGGGTAATGCAATCTCTTATTATACTAGACTTATTTCAAAGCAATTTTCTGTTACTTTACTCAGTGAATTATTTTTATTTTCCCTTGAACTACAGAGTACAAGGTCAGTTCATACACTATGAAGGATACAGTTAGAGGACACTTCTTTTCACACATTCTCTATCTTTTCAAGCACTTTGTTTTAATTATTTGTACCTCTAGAATCTTCAGTAGTTTCTTCTTTACAAAAATTTCCAATTACCACAGAAAGAAAGCACTCTTGACCCAACAACTAGAATGTTTTATTTAATATATCCATCTTCATTGGAAAACATCTTCTACAATGATTCTTTGTTCTTAATCAGAGCTTCACTATTCACTATTACATGGAAGCTTTTCTTGCAAAGGATGTCAATTCCAATAACCATTTTCACATCATTATATATGACATTAATTATTCTCTGTACAAAGAGATATTTCGGTACTATTTTTCTCTAGTTCTACCATTTACTTACTCATATCTATCAGTTTCTTACTTCATGTTTCAAAAATAAAAATTTATAAACATTTGCCAAAACATATTTATGGTAGCTTCTATCCTCCAAAACCTCAAATAGTACATTATTATTAGGATTTGCTTGAATAGGTATTTAAAACTTCTAGGTGACAACTTTGTTTCTCAAAACATTTTGTTATATAACACAAAAACAGACAGATAATTTTGGGACATAGTCTTTTATTTTCTAGAAATCCTAATGTCTGTACATATAAGACAATAAAGTCTGGGACCTATCATTCCATGTCTTAATTATTAAAAAATAATGGAAAATTTATGGGAAGGCTTTAGACTGGGTGAATCACAGTTTCAAATGCACGAACAATTTAATCCTAGGATGTTTATTTTTTTAAGCATCACTATTTGAAATTTGAATTACTTTAATTCTCTCTATATTTTCATGCTACATTTTCAAGTAAAGAAATTTAGGATAAAATGACTATACAAATATTTTTGTGTCTGACTTCTATACTGCCTATCATATTTTGATATTCTAGAGCTTGCAATGGTTAAAAAAATTCTGCCATGAGACGGAAAATGGAAATATTAACATTCTAAGCTGACCATGAAACTGATGTCAAGTAATACCCCTTAGATCTTTCATTGAGTTGCATTAGCTAAGACTGCCAGTTTGTCAGCTAGAAATTTTTAGAATAATTAAGACAATTATTAGGTGGTCAGAATATTATAATCTGGCTTCTAAAACTTTAGAAAACTGTTTTTGTTTATCTCTAAAAAAGTATAAATGCATATGTGTATGAGCACACACACATATATAACAATTTATTCAAAAGTAAAAGTGTGCTAGGAAATATAGCTGAACGAAATATCATTTCACACATAAACTACATTCACTGCTTTAATGCCACAGTAAAAGAATTTGTAAAAAAATAATTTTTGATTCATAAAATGCTTAATTCCACAAACTCAATTTTATAAAGTGTATGTGATAAATGCAGTATTGATTTTTTCTTGATTTAAACTGGTTTCTCATTGTGTATTAGTTCTAAAATTAGATATTCAGGGTTTTTTTTTTTTACAGTTTTTTTGATCAATGATATGCATTTCCTATTTTGAAAAAAACACTAATACAAGGCATTATTGATATTAATGGTAATTTGATAACTTTAAAAATAAAAGCATTCTTTCACTATTTATTTATTTTTATTGATTACAATGTATTTACTTTGTATCTCAGCTTTAGCCCCCTCCCTCAACCCCTCCTAAAACCACCCATCCTCCTGTATATCCTCCCATGCACCTCCCCAAGTCCACTGGTAGGGAACATCCTTCTCCCTTTCCCTCTGACCATAGCACTTCAGGTCTCATCAAGACTGGCTGCATTTTCTTCCTCTGTGGCCTGGTAAGGGTGCTCCTCCTTCAAGGGGAGGTGATTAAAGAACTTGCCACTGAATTAATGTCAGAGACAATCTCTGTTCCCATTACTAGGCAACCTACATCAAGACTGAGCTGCCATGGGCTATATCTGTGCAGGGGCTGAAGGTTATATCTATGCATGGTCCTTGGACGGAGTATCAGTCTAAGAAAAGTCCCCTGGGCCCAGATATCTTGGTTCTATTGCTCTCCTTGTGGAGCTCCTGTCCCCTCCAGGTCTTTCTATCTCCTTCTGCTTGCATAAGTTTCCTTGCACTCTGCCCAAAGTTGGGTATAAGTCTGACCCTCTGCTTTGATAACTTGCAGGGAAGATTGTTTTAGAGGCCCCCTGTACTAGGCTTCTGTCCTGTTCCCTGTTTTCTACCTCTTCCTATTTCTATCCCATTTGCCTTTCTGAGTGAGGATTGATTTTCTTAACAAGGATCCTCCTTCTTGCTTAACTTCTTTATGTGCACAGATTTCAGTATGTTTTTTTAATGTAATTTATTTATTTTTATATCAATCACAGGTTAGGTACTTTGCATCCCAGGCATAGCCCCCTCCCTCATTCCCTCCCACTCTCCTCATTCCTCCCTCATCTCCTACCCGCCCACTCCAAGTCCACCAATGGGGGAGGACCTCCCCCCTTCCATCTGACTCCAGATCATCCTGTCTCCTCAGGGCTGGCTGCAATGTCCTCCCCTGGGATCTAGCCAGGCTGTTACTCCCTGGCATGTATGGGGGAGGGTCAAAGAGCCAGCCATGGAGTTCATGATTGAAACAGACCCTGTTTCCCTTACTAGGGTCTTCAGTTGGACACCGAGCTACCACGGGCCACATCTGAGCGGGGGTTCTAGGCCATATCCATATATGGTCCTTGGTTGGAGAAACTGTCTCATATAAGACCCCTGTGCCCTGCTCAGTTTGGTCTTTGTGGAGCTCTTGTTCTCCCCAAGTCTTACTAATTTCCCCTATTTTTGTTATTACTTCCCGCCCTCTGCCAAAGGCTTGGTTGTGAGTCTTAATATCTGCTTTGATACATTGCTCTATTGATTCTTTCAGAGGCCCTCTTTGGTATGCTCCTGTCCTGTTGCTTGTTTTATCCTCCATTC
>CM053742.1:115415196-115441146 GCA_028658305.1 Pachyuromys duprasi
TTTCCAGAGTGGTTGTACAAGTTTGCATTCCCACCAAAAATGGAGGAGGGTTCCTCTTTCTCCACAACCTCTCCAGCATGCATTGTCAGTAGAGTTTTTGATCTTAGCCATTCTGGTGTGTGTAAGGTGAAATCTCAGGGTCGTTTTGATTTGCATCTCCCTGATGGCTAAGGATGTTGATCATTTCTTTAAGTGTTTTTCTGCCATTCTATAATCCTCTACAGTCAGTTCTCTTTTTAACTCCATACCCCATTTTTTAAATTGGATTACTTGATTTCTTGCTTTTTAACTTCTTGAATTCTTTATATATACTGGATATTAGCCCTCTCTCAGAAGTAGGATTGGTAATGATCTCTTCCCAGTCTGTAGGCTGTCGTTTTGTTTTGATGACAGTATCTTTTGCTTTACAGAAGCTCTTCAGTTTCATGAGGTCCCACTTATTGATTGTTGATCTTAGAGCCTGTGCTGTTGGTTTTCTATTCAAGAAGTAGTCTCCTATGCCAATGAGTTCTAGGGTGATTTTAGTATGTTTAATCTATATTATATTTCTAATATCCACTTACAAGTGAATATGTACTATGCGTGTCTTTCTGTTTCTGAGATACCTCACTCAGGATATTTTCTAGTTCCCACCATTTGCTTGCAAATTTCATGATTTCATTTTTTAAATTGCTGAGTGGTATTCCATTGTGTAAATGTACCACAATTTCTGTATCCATTCCTCAGCCTGGGGGCATTCTGGCTATTACAAATATAGACGTTAAGAACATGGTTGAGCAAATATTCTTGTTCTATACTTGAGAATATTTTGGATATATGCCTAGGAGTGGTATAGCTATATCTTGATGAAGCACTATTCCTAATTGTCTGAGAAAGTGACAGATGGAATTCTGAAGTGGTTATACAAGTTTACATTCCCACCAGCAATGGAGTAGGGTTTCCCTTTCTCCACATCCTTTTCAGCGTGTGTTGTCCCTTGTGTTTTTGATCTTAGCCATTCTGATGGGTGTCAGGTGAAATCTCAGGTTTCTTTTTATTTGCATCTCCCTGATGGCAAAGGATGTTGAGCATTTCTTCTAAGTGTTTCACTGTCATTCGTTATTCATCTATTAAAAATTCTCTATTTACTTCTGTCCCCATTTTTTAATTGGACTACTTGATTTGTTGCTTTTTAACTTCTCTTAGCCCTCTGTCTAATATAGGTTTGGTGTATATTCTTTCTCCATCTGTATTCTGTCATGTTGTTCTGTTGACAGTGTCCTTTGCTTTATATAAGCTTTTCAGTTTGATTTGAATGGCCTGAGGTATGTGAAGAAACATAGGATAAATGCTCCATGTTGGCTTACAATGCATACAGCACTGGATTAGGCTTCACATATGATTTAGTCTTTTATCCAAAAGCTTTTCTTATATTCTGCAACTTTTTAATATTATCACTTGTGCAGTATAAAATGATAACGGTTATAAAACTTTTCCGGAAGAAAGTCTAAGATGATGGCAAACAGCATGCACAGTATCTGAAGGGCACAGTATCCGAAACTCTGATTTTGGTGAGTAGAGGGGCAGCTGAAGCCAAAGCATTTACATTGAGGCTTCTTGGGTGAGAAGGCACAACCTGGAGATGAGACCATTTGGATCAAGTTTACATGTGGACTTCTCTGGGAACTGAGCATGGTGATATTTCAACACCCCTGCACTTTCCCTTGACCCAAACATGAGTCTCACTCCACCAGAGCCGGGAGCCAGCAGTGCCGACTGCTCCAAGCACCAGCCTCCATGCTCTGCAGCACACGCTGCAGAGACTGCCCTAAGCAGGAGCCTATTAGCTTGGTAACTGATAAAGGAGAGGCAGGCCTCCCAATTCTGACAAGGTTGGCCTCCCAGCAGGCGGCTGCATGGACTGGCCTCCCCATTCTGTGCTTTTCTGGGACAGTGTTTTCAATATTGAAAGCCCTGTTCTGTGGATCTATCAGTGGAGTCCAGGCCAACAATTCCTGTAGCCCTGACTGATGTGAATACCAACAAGACAGTACAACAGGCCCATAGGCCACTGAACTATGCAGGGCAAACGCACATGTGCATTGAGCCCATGAACAGGCCAGCACAGATACCCTCGCCTGTGCTTACGCTCCACATTCCAGGAATCTATACATTGTACCACCCTGTCCTTCAAGGTACACTTCCAGGAACATGCCCGTGCTTACTCATCCGTGCTTGTCCACCTGAGCCTACAACATTCTTCCCTTACCTAAAGCTAAAACAACAACATTCAACCTCAAACAAGTTGATGTCTCATGTCTTCCTGAAGAATACTCCAGACACCAGAGAAAGAAGGACCCAGTCTGAAGTACAGACTCCAGGAACAAACAGTGAATGTTATAAACAAGCAGATGGCTAGAGATCTGTGTAAGAACACATTCAACAAAAAGCAGGATATCATGGCTACACCATTAACCCCACAAAATAAATGGATATTTTAGTTCATTAGAAACACAGGACATCAAGTTTAAAGCTAAACTTATCCAGTTATTAAAGGCACATAAAGAGAAAACGAACAAAGCTCTCAAAGGAACACAGGCATATAAAACCAAACAAATAGAGGCACAGGTAGATGCACAAGCAGACGCAGAATTAGTGGCATGGAGAGAGGAAAAAAATAAAAAAAAGATACAGGCCATCATGGAAAGATTGAAATCCACATTCAAAAACAGATGAAGG
Organism: Pachyuromys duprasi; assembly: GCA_028658305.1. NCBI lineage: Eukaryota > Metazoa > Chordata > Mammalia > Rodentia > Muridae > Pachyuromys > Pachyuromys duprasi. Next base: position 115,417,915 of record CM053742.1, read on the forward strand.
AAATAGTGCAAGACATGAAAACAGAATTCGAATCAATCAAGAAAACACAAACAAATAACATCCTGGAGCTGGAGAACTTAGAGAAAAGAACAGGAACCACAAAGTTAAGCATCACCAACAGAATACAAGAGATGGAAGAGAGAATCTCAGGCACTAAAGATGCAATTGCATAAATGGATATATCTCTCAAAGAAATAAAATCAGAAAAGTTCCAAACACAGAACATCCAAGAAATAAAGGATGCCATCAAAAGAAAAAAATCTAAGAATAATAGGAATAGGCGAAAAAGAAGATTCCAGGTTCCAAGGTCCAGAAAATATTTTCAGGAATATCATAGAAGAAAATTTTCCCAACTTAAGGAAAGAGATATTCAGAAACATACAATAGGCCTATAGAACACCAAATAGACTAGATCAGAGAAGAAACTCCTTATGTCACATAAGAGTCACAACACTAAATCTACAGAACAAAGAAAAAATATTAAAAGCAGCAAGGAAAAAAGGCAAAGTAAAATATAAATCTAAACCTATCAGAATCACACCAGACTTCTCATTAGAAACCGAGAAAGCAAGAAAGACAGATGTCATGCAGACTCTAAGAGACCCACAGATGCAAACCCAGACTACTATCCCCAGCAAAGCTTCCAATCAACATAGATGGAGAAAACAAAACATTCTATGAAAAACTAATTTTAAACAATATCTACACAGCAACTCAGCCTTACAGATGATAGTAGAAGGAAAACTACAACTCAATGAATCCAAATAAATCCAAGAAAACATGGGATATAAATTCACAACAAAAAAAAATTTAAAAAAGCAACCAATGAATCACAGTAAGACCACCAATTCTACAATAAAAGGAACTAACATCCATTGGTCACTATTATCTATCAACATCACGGACTCAACTCTCCAATAAAAAGACACAGACTCACAGAATGGTTGCTGAATGAGGATCTAACATTCTGTTGCATCCAAGAAATACACCTTTTTCAACAAAGATAAACCCTACCTCAAAGCAAAGGGCTGGAAAAAATTTTCCAAGCAAAGGGACCCAGAAAACAAGCTGGAGTAGCTACCCTAACATGTAATAAATACTTTCAACCTATATTAATAAAAAATAGATGAGGGTGGGCACTTCATTCCCATCGAAGGAAAAATCCACCAGTAAGACATAACAATCCTGACCACCTATGCCCCAAATAATAGTGAACCTGCATATGTAAAAGAAATATTATTGAAGCTGAAATCACACATTGATCCCACTACCTTAATAGTGGTAGACTCCAGCACTTCATTCTTACCAAGGGACAGATCATCTAGAAAGAAGTTATAATAGGGAAATAATTAAACTTACAGTGGTCCTAAATCAAATGGACCTCATAGCTGTCTGCAGAACTTGTTACCCAAACACAAAAGGGTATTCCTTCTCTTCAACACCTGATGGAACCTTCTCAAAATTTTACCATAGTGTCAGGCACAAAGCAAGCTTCAGCAAATACAAGAAGAGGGAAATAATCCCTTGTATCTTATCTGATCATCATGGCCTAAACCTAGCCCTCAACAACAACAGAAATAATAAAAAGCCCACATACACATGGAAACTAAACACCTCTCTACTCAATGACAGATCGGTCAGGGAAGAAATTAGACACTTCCTAAAATTCAATGAAAATGAAAGAACAACTTACCCAAACTTATGAAACACAATGAAAGCAGTGTTAAGAGGAAAGTTCATAGCACTAAGTGCCTCCAGAAAGAAGTTTGAGACATCTCATACAAGCAACTTAATGGCATACCTAAAACCCTTAGGGGTAAATAAAAGCAGACACACCCACAAAGAGTAGATGATTAGAAATAATCAAACTTAGAGCTGAAATCAATGAATTAGAAATAAAACAAAAACAATTCAAAGAATCAATGACATCAAGAGCTAATTCTTTGAGAAAATCAACAAGATGGAAAAATCCTTATCTAAACTAAAAGGCAGACAGAAACTATCCAAATCAGCAAAATCAGAAATGAAAAGGGGGAAACATAATGACAGACACTGAGGAAATCCAAACAATCATTAAGTCTTATTACAAAAGCCTGTATGTCACAAAATTTGAAAATCTAAAATGAAATAGACAATGTCCTTGATAAATTTCATTTACCAATATTAAATAAATATCTGGTAAATAGTTTGAATGGTCCTATATCTCACATGGATATGGAAGCAGTCATCAAAAGTCTCCCTTCCAAAAAATGCCAGGGCCAGATTATTTCAGTGCAGAATTCTACCAGACCTTCAAAGAAGAGCTAACTCCAATTCTCTTCAAACTATTCCACAAAATAGAAAGAAAAGGAACATTACCATCTTCATTCTGTGAAGGCATGGTCACCTTGATACCTAAACCACACAAAGACCCAACAAAAGAAAACTATCTCTCTTACGAACTGTCATGCAAAAATACTCAATAAAATATTTGCAAACTGAATCCAAGAACACATAAATGTTATCATCCAAGTATGCATCATCCCTGGCATGTGAATGTATGTGGGAGGGGGCTACAGCGGGGATACAAAGTGAATAAAGTATAATTAATATAAAAAGTATAAACAATATAAAATAAAGAGAAATGTTTCAAGCAGTTAAAAAAAAGAAAACTTTTCTGAGTGAAGTCAGTAGGTGCAAAGTAGAAACTGTTATAAACTTCCTTAATTTGAGCCTTCAATATCCCCAATCATTAAGAGTGATTATCATAATATTTATTAATAGTTTCTAATATCAATAAAAAGAGTATAAGATATGCAATGCCCTGGATCTTCTTTGAGTGCTATTTTTACTTTAAGCAGCAAAATGTTAAAGACTAGTTGTAGGATTGTCATTTTCCTTATCAGTGAATGAGGGCAGGGCCCAGATTATTGAGGTAAAACAAAACACTTACATTGCTTCCTGTTTGGTATCTTGTATTTTCAAAACTGCCAAATTCTGAGTAAAACATTTTAATTAAAATTTTAGTTAAAGATTAACTTGATACAGATTTGAATCTCCTATACTTAGATTTATACAACAGAGTTTTACTATTGTTGTGCTCATTAAGCCTGAAATAAGAGCCAAGTTATTTCCAAATACAGATTCGTCCCCAGAGTAGCACATTACAGTTTGGATAATCAAAACCTTTATCTCCAAGTCAAAATCCTGTCTTAGGATAGGATCACAAAAGTGATTTTCATTCTCAAAAAAGTCACAGAGGAGAAGGATCCAGGCAGTCCTGATGAGTCCTGAGCTAAGGTCAGATGGCATGGGAAGAGAATGTCCTCTTTCAGGGGACTAGGGGAACAGGGGAGGGAAGCATAAGAGAGGGACAGTGAGACAGGGAGAAGATGAAGAAGGGGGCTGCAATCAGAATATAAAATCAATAAATTGTAAAAAAGAAATAAAATAAAACTGTACTGAAAAAATTTATAACTGTCATATCCTGGTGCTGGGCATCTAATGATCCATTTGTTGATATTTAATTTATTAAACTGATGCTTTTGTCACACTGGCCAGGTGAAAAAAATCTGTCATGCTCCTAATTGAATTACTATAACATTACTGTAATCAAATGTCAGCTACATATGTTCTCTAATGTCAAAAAACAATCTTCATTTTCCTTATGACAAGAGAAAAGGACAACAATGAAGTACATAAAAGACTCTTAGATTTGACAAATAAAGTTTTGTTATTTCTCTGTGGCTAATTGTCTTTCTTCTAAATAATGCTTAAATTAAAACACTTAAAAAATTTTTAATTCCTTACTACTAAATCTTAATTTCATGATCCATACATGATTTTTTCTCTACTTACTTCAAATGTCACCAATTGGACAAACTTTCTTAGTATCACCAGGTCAAGCAGCTTAGAAGCTACCATTAGAAAAAAGTAATTTCAGTGCTCAGTCTAGACCCATGCTCCCTTAGTAAATCTGTTTGGATACGAGACAGAGTTTAGATAATGAAGTGCCAAGAGTAGACAAATTTTGGACTTATTCCTGTATGTAAAGATCAACCCATATAGAAAATAAAAATTATTATAAAATAAAAGACTTTGGAGTGTCCCGCTTGTATAAGAATTGTCCACTGGTTACTTTGCTTATAGTACAGAGACAGTGTACCCTGTATTCAGAAATGTAGTGGTTACATTTGTGTACAGTTTTTCTATCCTCTTACTCCAGCAGTTATGAAATTGTCCCCATTCCCATAAAGTTGCCACAATATAAGCACACATACACACTGAGAAACAACATATATAATATTTTCTGTATAGAGTCTATGAATAGGAGCTTCTTCCTGAAAATCACTTTTAAGATTTTTTTTGTTTTTTTTTATTCTTTTTTATTTTTTATATTCTTTTTATTAATTATACTTTATTCACTTTGTATTCCCCCCTGTAGCTCCCTCTTCCTTTCCCTCCTAAACCCTCTCTTCCTCCCCCTTCTCCATGCATGCTCCTCCCCAAGTCCTGATAAGGGATGTCTTCTTTTCCTTCCTTCTGATCTAGTCTATCAGGTCTCATTAGGAGTGGTTGCATTGTCTTCCTCTGTGGCCTGGTAAGGCTGCTCCCCCTTCAGGGGGAGTCAATCAAAGAGCAGGCCAATCAGATCATGTCAGAGGCAGTCCCTACTCCCATTACTATGGAACCCACTTGGACACTGAACTGCCATGGGCTACATCTGTGCAGGGGTTTAATTGTATTAATTATATTATATTTTAAAACATAGCATTTTACCCGAATAAATGTTCAATGAGTAGAAGACCACTGAAAGCGACCTATCTACAAAATATATTACTTACAAGGAATCTTACAAAACCAGATAACTTCTAGGAACAGAGTTTAGTTATATATATATATATATATATATATATATATATATATATATATATATATATATAACTAAAAAATGTCCAAGATTATTATGGTTTATTAATTGATTCAAGACTCGGGATCTATATTTACTTTCACTGAACATGATGGTGAAATGGGCCATTTATATTTTATTTCCCTTTTTCTTATAACCACACATAATTTGCCTTTTCCGTAATCTTTACACTGGATTAGTTTCTATATCCCTAAGTACCCCAAGTGAAATGATCTGGTAATAAATTCCAATTTTATTTTTAGTCAAATATTCATTTTGCTAAGCCTGGCTGGCTACAGTATTGTCTATCTTCATGTGTGGATTTATTTAGAACACATAAATAGTAGAACATTTGGTGACTATTTTAAATATACTTCCCTAGCAGGTTCTTCTGTAAAAGCTTGTACTCAGGTCCTCAGTTCTGTACATAATGTAAATACTTTTGTATTAAGCCCCATTGTTTTGAGTTTGTGACTTAGAGGACCCCCCCTTTTTTTTTTCTAGGTCTTGGAGTTACCAAGTGCTAAAAGAGTTTTAAAAGACAATGCCCAGGGTATCTAAATGGTGGTGACCAGTGTGCACCATATCTGAGGAACACAGGATCTGAAACTACAAAATTGATGAATGGAGGGGTGGTTGAGGCCAGAACATCTACATTCAGACTTCCTGGGCAAAAGGGGACAGCAGGTGAGCTGGGACAATTCAAACCCAGGTCACCCATGGTCAGTGTCTAGTGTGTGAGAGTGGTAAAATTTCAACCCCCCTGCACTTCCCCTTACCCCAAGCACCACCTTCCATACTCAGTGATAGACACTGCAGAGGCAGCAGTTGTACAAGACTCCCAGGTCTCTAGCTGCAGCCACAGTTGTATAAGCCTCCCAGCTCTGGGGCTGAAGCAACAACTGAAACAGGCCTCACAGCTCTATGGCTGCTGCAGCTGCAGTACTGACCTCCCAGCTCAGAAGCTGGGGCTGGCTGCCTCAAGAAGGAACTTCCATGCTCCCTGATGAAGAAAGCAGAGACAGCTGCCCTTAGTATGGGTCCCCCTGCCCAGCAGCCAAACAGCAGCATTCAGTGAGTTGATTGATCTCCTACACTTTAATTTGCCCCTGTGTAAACAAATCTATGAGTAGAAAATCAGACCTCCTTTGTGTTCTGCATAAGCCTGAAAGCCAGTGAGTGCCCTTTCAAGTGAATGTGTGCAGATCTACAGACCCAAGGTCCCTCTACACTAGCAGCCAGACATCTGACCCCTCCCTCCAACCCACCCACTGTGGGCAACATAGGGAACCTTGGGACAGTGTTCTCAACATTCAAGCTCGTATTCTGTGGGATTCTCAGTGGAGTCCCGGCAAACAATTCCTGAAGCAGTGGTGGTGCAATCCAGATAGATGTGAATACCTCCAGGACAGCACAACAGGCCTGTGAGCCACTGAGGCATTCAGAGCACATTCACATGTGCATTGAACCATCTAACAGTACAAGCACCCCCAAGTCCACCCTTCCAGACATCTACATGCTCCAGCACCCTGTCCATCAAGGCACACTTCCACATACACTCCAGTGCTTGCGCACAACCACCAGTGACCTTACTCCCTTAGCTACAGCTGAAACACCAACATCCACTCTAGAACTTGTGGACCTGTTTCATCTTCCTGAAGAATATCCCATGCTCCAGAGACAGATGGACCCAGTCTGAAATACAGACTCCAGGAACAAACAGCTAATGTTATGAATAAGCAGATGGCTACAGGAGAGTGAAAGAATACATCCAACAAAAATCAGGACATCATGGCTTCACCAGAATCCCCCCAAATCAATGGATATTTAATTCATTCAAAACACAGGAAAATCATATAAAATCTGTGCTTATCAAGTTATTAGTGGCACATAAAGAGGAAACGAACAAAGCTCTCAAAGAAATACAGGCAAATAGAGCTAAACAAATAGAGGCACATGTAGAGGCACAAATAGAGGCATATAGAAAGGAAACAAACAAAAATATAGAGGCCATCATTTAAAGATAAGAATCCACATTCAAACAGATGAAGGAAATTGTGCAAGGCATGAAAACAGAACTAAAAACAATAAAGAAAACACAAACAGAGAAAAACATGGAGCTGGACAAATAGAGAAAAAAATCAGGAACCACAAAGGTAAGTATCATCAACAGAATACAAGAGAGGGAATAGAGAATCTCAGGCACTGAAGATGCACTTACAGGAATTGATACTTCTTTCAAAGAAAAAGTGAAATCAGAAAAGTTACAGACACAAACATATAAAAAAAATCAAGAACTCCACGAAAAGAAGAAATCTAAGAACAATAGTAATAGACGAAAAAGAATATTCCAGGCTCTAAGGTCCAGAAACTATTTTCAAGAAAATAATAGAAAAAAATTCCTAACTTAAAAAAATAGATATTCATAAACATACAGTTGGCCAACAGAATACCAAGTAGACTAGACCAGAAAACAAAGTTCTCACAGCACACAATAGTCAAAACACTAGTTCCACAGAACAAAGAAAAATACTAAAAGCAGCAAGGAAAAAAAGGCCAAGTAACATAGAAAAGTACACCTATCAGAACCACACGAGACTTCTCATCAGAAACTATGAAAGCCAGAAGGTCCTGTGCGGATGACATGCAGACTCTAAGAGACCATAGATGCCAACCCAGACTACTATACACAGTAAAGCTTTTACTCAACATAGATGGAGAAAACAAAATATTCAGTGAGAAAACAAAATTTAAAAAATATCTACACAGTAACTCAGCCCTACAGAAAATACTGGAAGGAAATCTCCAATCTAACAAAATCAACCACACCCAAGAAAATTCAGGAAATAGCTAACTTCAAAAAAAAAATTAAAAGAAAGTCAGCATTGAAACAGAGTAACACCACCAACTCTACAATGAAAAGGAACTAACATTCATTGGTCATTATTATTTATTAGTATCAGTGGATTCAACTCACCAATAAAAAGATAGAGACTAACAAAACGGTTGCTGAAATAGGATCCAACATTCTGCCACATGCAAGAAACACACCTCTGCAACAAGGATGGACGCTACGTTAGCATAAAGAGTTGTAAAGTGTTTTCCAAGAAAAACAGGCTCAGAAAACAATTTGGATTAGCTCTCCTAATATCTAATTAAAAACACTTTCAACAAAAATTAATCAAAAAAGAAGAGGAGGGTCACTTCATTTGAATCAAAAGAAAAATATCACAATCCTGAAAATGGATGTCCCAAATACAAGACCACTTGCATTTGTAAATGATAGGTTATTGAAGTCTAATCACACATTGATTGTAACACCTTAATAGGGCAAGTATTCAATACTTCACTCTCACCAAGGAACAGACCATCTAGACAAAAGCTAAACAGAGAAAAAAATGACAAGAGGTCTCAAATCCAATAGACCTAATTGGTGTATACAGAACTTGTCACCAAAACACAGAAGAGTATCCTTCTTCTAAGCATCACATGGGACCTTCTGAAAACTTGACCATATAGTCACACACAAAGCAAGGCTCAACAGATACAGGATGATTCATATAATCCCTTGTATCCTATCAAACCACCATGCCATAATACTAGACTTCAACAACAATAAAAAATAAAAAAAGAAAGAAAAGAAAAAAGAAGAAAGAAAAGAAATAATAGAAAGCCTACACACACATGGAAACTAAACAACTCTGTACTCAATCACAGCTTGGTCAGGGAAGAAATGGAAAAATAAATTAGAGACGTCTTTTAAGACGTCAATGATAATGAAGGTACAACTTACTCAAACTTATGGGAAAATTCATAGCACTAAGTGGCTCCAAAAATAAGTTTGAGACATTTTATACAAGCAACTTAATGACACACCTAAAGCCTGGGGGAAAAAGAAAAATGCTGACACATGGAAGAGGAGTAGACGATTAGAAATAATCAAACTCAGAGCTGAAATCAATGAATTAGAAACTAAACAAGAACAAAAACCATCACAACAAAAACAATTCAAAGAATCAATGAGTCCAAGAGCTGCTTCTTTGAGAAAATCGACAAGATAGACAAACCCTTTCTCAAACAATTAGGAGAGAGCAAACAGGCAAGCGACAGGAACCTACCACAAAGGACTTCTGAAATACTCTACCCAGAAGTGTATCAAAGCAGATGCTGATACTCCTAACCAAACTCTCATTAGAGTGCAGGGAATCTTATTGAAGAAGGGAGAGATAAAAGACATGGAGGGTACATGAGTGAGTAACGGGAACAAAATATCTGGGCACAGGGCATTTTTCTGAGACTGATATTCCAACCAAGGACCATGCATGGAGATAACCCAGAACCCCTGCTTAGATGTAGCCCATGGCAGCTCAGTCTCCAAGTGGGATCCCTAATAAGGGGAAGAGGGACCATCTCTGACATGAACTCAGTGCCTGGCTCTTTAATCACCTTCAATTGAGGGGGGAGCAAACTTACCAGGCCACAGAGGAAGACAATTCTAACAGTCCTGATGAGACCAGATAGGTTTGGGGCCAGATGGAAGGGGAGCAGGTCCTCCCCTATCAGTTCTCTTGGGGAGGGGCATGGAGGAGGATTAGGAGGGAAAATGGGATTGGGAGGGGATGAAGGAGGGTCCACAGCTGGGATACAAAGTGAATAAACTGTAATTATTAATTAATTAATTTATTTATTATAATATCAATTGCCAAACTTAAGAGACTGTAGAATTCATTCACAAGGGCTGAAAGTTAGTTTTAGAATTAATAAAAAACTACCTTTATAACAGAATTACTACATCATATATGTTTTAGATTGTCAGTGTAATATGACAGAGTGTATAGAGCATTAACTACACAAATGGGAATGTTTTCATGAGGATACCATTTAAGAGCTCTAAAGATCAGAAAGCAGAAATCCTGTTTGATCCCTTTATCCTGTGCTAAACTAGGCTTCATTTTTTTTTCTGGTTAGTGAAAAAGGATATATAGACATCCATGGTAGTTCTGGTTACAAAAAGTGGCATACTTGATCAGCATTTTGCCTAACACATAATATGAAATATATAAATATTTATAGTCACTTACTTCAGAGCTCCCACAATAAAGCATGCTCAGAAGAAAGCTATTAAACCTAGCCAGAAGTGTCTAGTAGTTACCCAGTTCTTCCAACTCACCTTCATCTAACCTAGTATGCCTTTCATTATCCCATAAATATACTTCTAAAAATTCATGAAATGAGAGCAAATTTAGTGTCTGAAAAATATATACTTGATTTAAAATCTTTTAAAATCTAAAATATTTATTTTAGTATTTGTGTGTATGTGTTCATTAGTTTGATGGTAGAGGTGTTAGGGTGTGTGTACACAGGTATTGATTGGTGTGAGTATAGATGAATGTGCATATATGTCAGGTACATGCAGAAATCAGAAGAGGTTGTGGCTACTTTGGATCCAGAGTTCCAGGAATGTGTGAGTCACTGAAGTGCTGAATATGAACTCTGGTCTTTGTGTGATAGACAGGAAAGTGCTTTCATCTATGTATCCATAATCCAGCCTCCTAAAAATAACCATTAAATTTACACATTATTAACAAGAAGTGATTTAAAGACTCATAACTGGCAAAATGTAGTTCATAAGTAACTATGAGTGCTCAGCTATGGATGAGTAATCTTTTTCTACCACTCATCATCCAAGGCCCAGGAAACAATTTGCCTACACGTGGGTGTGCAGAAAAAAATGCAAAAGCCAGCAGACGGGGAGGAGTGTGATGTAGTACTGACATGGCACATATGTTGCACACATCAACTCACAGCTACTTGAGTTTCTTGCACAAGATTTGAGCAAGCCAGTAAAATTTTAATTATGTCTAGGAAGGCACACTTGAGGTTCAACTCTTGGTGGAGAGAAACTATGCCTGCTGAAAATGCCTGCTGAAAGAGTGAAAGTCATTTTCTCTTGGGCATGTGGCCACTGGTAGGTTCAGTGTGTCCAAATGGATAGTCCTACACACATGGGAACATTGTGTTAGCAGTAGTAATTGGATTAAGGGATTATTCATAAGAAAAGCAGAGTGAAAAGACAAGAAGTTGGGAACCAGTTGTAGTGGGGGATGCTAGAAGTAGTCAAAATGAGGTAGTGATTGAAGCATCTATTTTTAAACATTTTTATTTTATATTAATTACAGGTTATGTACTTTGTATCACAGCCATAGCCCCCTCCCACATTCCCTCCCTATCCTTCCCATCCCTACCTCATGTCTTCCCTGCTCCTTTCCAAGCTGATAGGGGAGGTCCTCCTCCCCTTCCATCTAACTATAGCTTATCAGGTCTCTTCAGGAATGGCTGAAATGTCCTCTTCAGTGGCCTAGCAAGGCTGCTCCTCCCTCAGGGGGCGAGGGGGTCAAAGAGCCAGCCATTGAGCTCATGTCCGAAATAGTCCCTGTTTCCCTTACTAGGGTACCCACTTGGATATTGAGCAAACATTTGCTACATTCAAGCAGGGGTTCTAGGTTATATCCATACATGGTCCTTGGTTGGAGAAACAGTCTCATAAAAGACCCCAGTGCCCTGATCTACTTGGTCATTGCGGAGCTCCTGTCCTCTTCAGGTCATACTAACTCCCCCTTCTTTCTTATGATTCCCTGTACTCTGCCAAAGGGTTTGTTATGTTTCTTAACATTTGCTTTGATACACTGCTAAGTAGAATCTATCAGAGGCCCTCTGTGGTAGGCTCTTGTCCTGCTACTTGTTTTCTCCTACATCCAATGTCCATCCCATTTGTCTTTCTAAGTGAGGATTAATCCTCTTACCCCAGGTACTCTTTCTTGTTTATCTTCTTTAGGTGTATAGATTTCAGTATGTTTATCCTATCTTATATCTTATTAGAGCATATCATATAAGGATATGATTTTTTATAAATAAATAAAAATATTGAAAGAAAATGCAGGTTTAGTCAACTGAACCAATGATTTAGTCTATTGCTGAAAATTTTTCATAGCAAAAGACATGCCATAAAATAAAATCAGAATCAGTGAATGAAACCTCTTAACTTTCTTGGCATTCCCTCTCGCCCTATAATCAATGAAGATATGCATCCGTATATACTAAAATAAAATGTCAGCATTAATCTCAGTAAAATCAAACTATTTATAATCCATTTCTCATATATTAATGCAACTAACATTATGAGGCTTTTCCTTCTTTGTTATTGCTTTACTTTCCCCTTTAGCTTTAATTTATAGAAAGATTTACAGCATGAATATAAATATATCATTGCCTCAAACATTTTGTTTCAGAGTTTTCTGTGAATAGCTACCATCAGCACAGTTTTCTTATCATGCTTCACTCTAAACTTGCATGCTTCTATATACTTAGTCACTATCTCTCACTTCTTATATTTAAGAGTACTATTAGAGTACTGTCTGGGCTACTTCTCTGCATGGTTCTTAAACTCTGGGTCCACAGATGGAGTCATGATTAGTGAAAATTCCAGATAGAGGGACAGTTTCTTGGTTTGAAAGCAGAAGGGTGAACGATAAACACTCAAGGAATGGTGCTGGTCTAAAGGGATGTCAACATGTAGAAAAATGCAAATAGGTCCATATTCATCACCCTGTACAAAACTAAAATCCAAGTGGATCAATGATCTCAGCCACACTAAACCTTTTCAAAGAAAAAGTAGGGAAAAGCCTTGAACTCATTGGCACAGGTGAAAACTTACCGAACAGAACACCAACTGCACAAGCTCTAAGAGCAATAATCAATAAATGGGACCTCATGAAAATGAAAAGCTTCTGTAAAGCAGAGGACACTGTTGTCAGAACAAAAAGACAGCCTACATATTGGGAAAGGATCTTCACCAACCCTATATCTAACAGAGGGATAATATCTAGAATGTATAACGAAATCAAGAAGTTGAACAGTAACAAATCAGTTAATCCAATTAAAAAATGGGATACAAAGCTAAATGGAGAATTCTCAATAGAGGAATATCGAAAGGCAGAGAAACACTTAAAGAAATGCTCAATGTCCTTAGTCATCAGGGAAATGCAAATGAAATGACTCTGAGGTTTCACCTTACAAGCATCAGAATGGCTAAGATCAAAAACTCAAGTGACAACCCATGCTGGAGAATATGTGGAGAAAGGGGAACCCTACTCCACTGCTGGTGGGAATGCAAATTTGTACAACCACTTTATCAATCAATCTGGCTGTTTGACAATTAGGAGTAGCACTTCCTCAAGATCCAGCTATATCACTCCTGGGCATATATCCAAAAGATATTCAAGTTCACAATAAGGACATTTGCTCAACCATGTTTGTAGCAGCTTTATTTGTAATAGCCAGAAGTCGGAAACAACCCAAATGCCCCTCAGTTGATGAATGGATACAGAAAATATGGTACATCTACACAATGGAATATTACTCAGCAAAAACAAAACAAACAAACAAACAAAAAAAGAGGAAATCATAAAATTTGCAGACAAATGGTAGGATCTAGAAAAGATCATCCTAAATGAGGTATTCTAGAAGCAGAAAGACAAACAAGGTATATACTCACTCATAAGTGAATATTAGATAAATAATATAGGATAAACATACTAAAATCTACACACCTAAAGAAGCTAATCAAGGAGGATGACTGGTTGGGATGCTCAACCCCCACTCAGAAAGGCAAAGAAGATGGACATTGGAAGAGGGAGAAAACAGGGAACAGGACAGGATCCTACCACAGGGCCTCTGAAAGGCTCTACCCTGCAGGGTATCAGAGCAGATGCTAAGACTTATAGCCAAACTTTAGGCAGAGTGCAGGGAATCTTATGAAATCAGGGGAAGATAGTAAGACCAGGAGAGGACAGGAGCTCCACAAGGACCAAAAAATCTCGGCACAGGATTCTTTTCTAAGACTGATACTCCAACCAAGGACCATTCATGTAGATAACCTAGAACCCCTGCACAGATGTAGCCCATGGCAGTTCAGTGTCCAAGTGAGTTCCGTGGTGAAGGCACCAGGGACTGTCTCTGATAGGAACTGATTGCCCTGCTCTTTGATCACCTCTCACTGAGGGGGAAGCAGCCTTACCATGCCATGGAAGAAGAGAATGCAGCCATTCCTGATGAGGCTTGATAGCCTAGGATCAGAAGGAAGGAGAGGAGAACTTCCCCTATCAGTGGACTTGGGGAAGGTCATGGGTGGAGAAGGTGAAAGCAGAGTGGGAGGGAAGGAAGATGGGAGCTACAGGGGGGATACAAATTGAATAAACTGTAATTAATAAAAATAAAAATGAAAAATTCACAAATTTAAAAACAAAAAAACAAAAAAGGGGGACCTTTGTGAATGTGCTGCCCTGAAACATGTATGAAGCATTGGTAGGGAGGTCTCTTCTGTTCACAAATTAAAGCTTAACCTGCATAATAATGGAAGGTAAAGAAAAAAATTTGATTGTACTGTTTGCTGGTGATACTACTTTGTGCAATCCTGTAATAAAGATTTGTTTATATGTCAAACTCTCCCTAGCACTAGGTTAGCACTGGTATTAAATGAGAAAATACATCAGAATCAGCTGGCACAGCATTTAGTGGTGCTAGGAAGTGGCAAAGAAATGGTATTTTATTGTGGGATACATACATATAATCATCTTATTCATAAGCCAAATGCAAAAGAATAACCCCTTCAATTATAATAACTTATTCCTGATATCTTTGCTAATCACAGTTCTTATCTTTTTAATTTGTTATTAATTACACATTATTCAGTTTGTATCCCCCCTGTAGCTCCCTCCTCCCTCCCCTCCGAGTTCCTTCCTTCTTCCCCCATCTCCATGCATGCCCCTTTCCAAGTCCACACATAGGGGAGGTCTTCTTTTCCTTCATTCTGATCCTAGTCTATCAGGTCTCATTAGGAGTGGTTGCATTGTCTTCCTCTGTTGCCTGGTAAGGCTGCTCCCCCCTCAGGGGGAGGTGATCAAAGAGCAGGCCAATCAGATCATGTCAGAGACAGTCCCTGTTCCAATTACTATGGAACCCACTTGGACACTTTACTGCCATGGGCTACATCTGTGCAGGCATTTTAGGTTATCTCCCTGAATGATCCTTGATTGGAGTGTCAGTCTCAGGAAAAACCCCTGTGCTCAGATTTTTTGGTGCTGTTACTCTCCTTGTGGAGCTCCTGTCCTCTCCAGTTCTTACTATTTCCCACTTCTTTCATAAGATTCCCTGCAGTCTGCCTAAAGGTTGGCCACAAGTCTCAGCATCTGCTTTGATATTCTGTAGGATAGTCTTTCAAAGGCCCTCTGTGGTAGGCTCCTAACTTGTTCCCTGTTTTCTCCTTCTTCTGATGTCCGTCCTCTTTGCCTTTCTTGCTTGGGATTGAGCATTTTAGCCATAGTCCCCCCTCTTGATTAGTTTCTTTAGGTGTACAGATTTTAGTAGGTTATCATATATTATATGTCTATATGAGTGAGTATACATCCTGTGTGTCTTTCTGCTTCTGGGGATAGTTCATATCATTTAATTATTAAATATACTCAGTGTGCTGAAATTATAGAGCTAGAGGAAACCATTAAAATATGAGGGGGATAGAGGAAGTGGAGGGAGAGAGAGAATGGGAGGATGGAGGGTAAGATGAAGGGCCTGGGAAGATAGGAGGGAGTGGAAGTTATGAGCAAGGTATAAAGTAAATAAATTAATGAAAAGAATAAAATAAAGAACATTAAAAATATAGGATTTAAACATTTTGCAATCATTACTGGAAAGAACCTATGTACAGCTGTTAAGAGAGTAATAGCTGGAATATGTGAGAACATGTATATCATTATCATTGTTACAATAATGAAGGACATTATCTAGAATAGGGAGCTACATTTAAAATATACTACTTAAAATAGTGATAGAAAATCACTTGTTTTAAAAACTAGTTTTTAAAATTATAACACTACTATAAACATACTATTATATACTATGCATGAAAGTGCCACTATTCCTCTTTACATCCAATGTATTTATGTGAATATATTATTACTGTGGAAAAATGACTCTACACTAAATATCAGAGAAGGTACTTGAGGAAGGAAATCAAACTGAAATGAGGAAAAGGGAGAAAACCTAAGAAATAAACAAGATATAGATCAGTGTAAGTTGCTTTCTAGAAATATTCTTTACTAATCTTTTTGAGTTGCTTTTTACAGATTCACATATTTTTATTGCCTACTTCAGTTGGCAAATTTGTTTGCCCCTGTTAGAAATGTAGCAATGGTGAGGAAAGTTTATGAAGTGAAATAGTGAGAATTATTAAAACATGTGCTATAATAGAACAGTTTCTAAGCATTTATTTAAGTATTCTGCTAGGCATTGCTGAAACACAGATGGGTTTTGGTTCTCTGGTTATAGTGTGGTATTTTTGTCCTGAGTGTATTGTTTATCTTTACTTCCATAGGCATTAAAATTTAATTAAGTACTTACAGGGGCAAAAGATAGAAATCCTAATGGGACTTTACAAGAGTAAAGTAATTGTAATCATCCTTAGGTTGGGAGAGAGTTTGCTACGCACTAAAAGCACTATCTGATTTTATTGCATTCTCAAGGCTTTTCTGACTCACTCACCCTCCTCCCAAATACTGATTTTTTATTGCCTACTTTCTCATTTCCAACTCTGATATTCCAATTGCCTAGTCTCAGAATCTGTTATTTAAAGCTCTCTGCTCATTCTCTAATTCTAGGCCTATTGGCTCAGCTGTTGATCTCCAAACTGTTTCTTACATCCATTTTTTTTTCAGGCTGTACATACTTGTTGAAATCGTCTTCTAAGATGTCTTTTTGCTTCCCACTTTCTTGTGATATTATTTCCCTTAGTAGACATAATGTCGACAAAATTAAGATTTTTTAAAAGTTGCTCAGCATTTTATTTTAATTTCAGAGCCGTGGTGGTCCCTTATAACACATAGAAAAATGGAAGCTCCCTAGCTCATGCATATGAACCTCCACACTGAAACAAAAATCCTCCTTCCTTGGTGATGTAGAACTTAAGCACATGATACAGACAAAAAAAATCCTTAGTTTTTAAACCTCATTTCCTTTATCCCAACAGACCATCACTATTAATTCTTATACCATTTGTTTCATTGTGCCTCAAGTAATTGTTCTTTATTATGTGTCTATCTGGCATCCTGCTCTGTGAGATGCTTGAGAAGGATTTCAGAGATAGTTGGTTTCTGTATTCTTCCCCACATCCAAAACCTTTAATGAGTGTTTGTTCACAACTACTGGGATGCAGTGCAATGCAATGAAAGGTAAGTTACTTTGATGGGGATTACACCAAACCTTCTCTGTGACATGAACATCTAGATCATTTTAAAGGTCAACAGACAAGAATATTTCACAATCTTGACATCTAAAATGATGGAAATTAACGTCAAGGAAAGGATAGGTGACTGAACTTCAAAGAGGTTATTTGGTTTTTATTAATTAGCATTTAACACAGAACATCTGCTGGAGTCTGAATATAGTGCATATTACATTTATAGCTTCATATTTTAATGATGTGTGAAGATTTTGTTGATGTCGTTTTGTTTGTTGGTTGGTTTGTTTTATTAGTTAATTCATTTTCTATACAGGTCATAATGTTCTCTTTCCTCTGCTCCTAGACCCACCTACCCTCCCTCTTCCCTACTATGTCCCTCCCATAGTCCACCTGTAGGAGAGATCATCCTCCCCTTCCATCTGACTCTAGCCTATCAGGTCTCATCAGGATTGGCTGTATTGTTTTTCTCTGTGGCCTGGTAAGGCTGCACCTCCCAGGGGGAGGTGATCAAGGAGTAGGAAACAGAGTTCATGGCAGTGGCTTCCCCTGTTCTCCTTTGTAGGAGTCTCCCAAGGAGGCTGAACTGTCTATGGGTTTGTTTAACTTTTCTTTTTTTAAAGTAATTTATTTATATTAATCACAGGTTATATACAGGTTATATACTTTGTATCCTGGCAGTAGCTCCCTCCCTCATTCCCTCTGACTCTCCCCATTCCTCCCTCATCTTCTCCCTGCCCCCCTCAAAATCCAGTGAAGGGGTGGAACTCACCATCCCTTACATCTGACCTTATCTTATCATGTCTCTTCAGGGCTGGCTGCAATGTCCTCTTCTGGGCTCTAGCTAGGCTGCTCCTCCCTACGGGGTTGGGGGTAGAGTCGAAGAGCCAGCCATTGTGTTCATGACAGAAATATTCCCTGTTCCCCTTACTAGGGTACCCAGTTGGATACTGAGCTACCATGGGCCATATCCGAGCAGGGGTTCTAGGATATATCCATACATGGTACTTGGTTCTAGAAACAGTCTCATAGAAGACCCCTGAGCCTTGATCTATTTGGTCTTTATGGAACTCTTGTCCTCGCCAAGTCTTACTAACTCCCCCTTTTTTCATATGATTCCCTGCACTCTGCCAAAGGCTTGGTTGTGAGTCTTATTATCTGCTTTGATACATTGCTACTTAGAGTCTTTCAGAGGCCTTCTGTGGTAGGCTCCTCTCCTGTTGCTTGTTTTCTCCTACATTCAATGTCCATCCCGTTTGTCCATCTAACCGATGACTGATCATCCCACCAAATTTTGCAACCAGTTAAAATACTCACAGCTGTCCAGAGTTAACCATTTGGTTGATTTTAATAGTAACAACCAATATATGTTAAAGTAGCTAATTGGCAGGTTCACTGAAATACCTTGTACTGAAGTGCTGCTGAAATTAAAGACTAAAAGATGCCCTGACAAAATGTATGCAAGTCTGTCTATGATATTCATGGTGCACTTACAAGACTTACAAATATTTTTGCGTAGCTTTTCAGTTAAGAAACATGTGTCTTATGATCAGATCAAAATTTCAATCAGCCCTTACTATCAAAACTAGTATCTTTCTATTAATTTTCCTATCTGTAATTGTTCTTTATATGTAATTCTATGAGGTTGATCCCTACTTTTGAAAAAAAACCAGTAAAGTAAAATAGACCATTTTTCCCCCAATAAATATCAGTAAGGGGTGAATCTGGATAGGACATGATGTAAGGTTGAACTGAGAGGAGTAGAAGGAGGGAAAAGCATGATGAGGATGTATTATGTAAGAAAAATGTATACTTTTAGTAAAAAGAAAAAATAACAAATAGGGACAGTTGAAGGATTGAAGACTGATGACTGATAGTTAAATACTGTAAATATTATAAAGAATAGGAAATGTGGTGATACAGAAAGAGGGAGATTAATGATGCACTTTGCTGTTGTAAGAAATAAAAGGAATCAAAGATTATTTCAATTAGCCATTAATTTGTATTCATTTACCTAAAAATATAAAGCATGGATGCCTAACATCAATTATCTCATTGTGTGCTTTTTCGAACATATGTTTTTCCAGTGCTTTTTTTATAAATACAAATTTCTCAAGATGTATACAAATGGTATGTACCAAGAGTTAGTTTCACCCTGAGCCTGTGACTTTACTTTTTAAAATCTTGTTATTTGTTTTACTTGAATATGTGTTAGACATAACATGTTCCATAATAAACTTGCATATATTCATTTTGCTTTTTTGCTTCAAATTATTTCCATAAAGCAATTTTATACTCATTAAAAATGGCGTATTTTCCAGTAACAGACAATCTGTTCAGATTTTATACAATATTAGTCAAATATCTTCCTTCCATTCAATTAATCTCTTCTAAAGAAAAGTGTAAAGCATTTCAGGTAATTGTCAGAATAATAAGATCTTAGATGGCATAACTAACTATAAGGAAAATTTTATTCAGAGTACCAAGTTCAGGACTTTAAAAATATAGAGCACCAGAAGATATAATTTTCAGTAAAAAATAATTGAGGATATAGTGGTAAAGAAAATTAATTGTTGATCCAAAACTCTAGTTTACTGATATTTCTTGTGTTTCCATTTGCAATTGCTGTGGCTTGGTTTAGAATAGTCACAAATGTTCTTGGTTGTATGAATGCACTTATAGAGCAGGAGGAGGTCAGATCTTACTTTAACTAAAAAAACCCAGAACAGGTGTTAAGACTGAATAGTTCATTTTAGAATGAACCACACTACATTTCTGGACCAGATTTGTATATGTATATACATACATACACACATACATACATACATACATACATACATACATACATACATACACACACACACGAACACACACAAAAAATAAAACAACAAAACAACAACAAAAACATGGGGTCTCAATCACAGTAAGGAGAAACCAAGGACACACCAAAATATTTTCACTAACCTTAAAATGTATATCTAAATATATAAATACTTTGGGCAAAACTCTTAATATTAAAAAATATTGTGTTTTATAGCAAAACAATGTTACAGATGCTAATGTTTTTAAACAAGTTTCATCTGTTTTAAATAGCTGTGAACTGAAAGTAAATATATAGATAGTAAAATCTTATATATAATGTATCAATACATATTTGGGTAATTACTGAAAAATGTCTTAAAGAAAAAGTATTATTATTTAACACACTAGGTATTCTCCTCTACAAGGAATAAGTGAAAATATTTTTGAATATAGAAATTCCTCTTTAAGATAGTACAAGATGGCAGCAAACAGCTTGCAGAGTATCTGAGGGGTATAAGACCCAAATCTCAGAAAATGATAAGTGGAGAGGCAGCTGAAGCCAGAACATCCACACTGAGGATACCTGGGTGAGAGAGGACAACCCATGAGCTATGACAGTTTCAAGTGAATGCTAGCAGAGCCCCAGATCCAGGGTCCCTCTATGCTAGCAGTCAGATATCAGATCCCTCCCACACACACTCCAACTGAGAGCAAAATAGGGATCCTTGGGACAGTTTTCTCAACATTGAAGCCCCTCTTCTGTGGGTCTACCAGTGGAGTCCAGGCAAATGATTCCTGGAGTCCAGGCAGACCTGAATACAAGGAGGAGAGTATAATAGGCCTGTAGGCCTCTGAGGTATTCAGGGCCACCTGCACATACACATGGCACTAGGGAATAGTGCCAGAACCCACACCCCCTCCTCCACTTAGGCTCCACTTTTACAGGCATCTACATGCTCTGGCACCCACTCTCTCAAAGCATACTTTCACACAAAAGCCTGCACATGTGTGCATACGCCTGCGACCTTCCACCGTTAGCTACAGCTGAAACACCAACATCCACTCTCAAAAAGGTGGACCTCCCTCACCTTCTGAAAGTGTACTCCAGACACCTAAGACAAATGGAACCAGTCTGAAGTACAGAGTGGGAGGGAATGACAGAGGGGGCTACAGCTGAGATACAAATTACATAACCTGTGAATAATATAAAAATAAATAAAATACTTAAAACAAACATAAATAAAAACATGCAAACAAACATTGATAAGACAAAAAACCCAAAACAAAGCACAATGAAATAAAAAGTCTACAAAAATTTTAAAAAATTTCTTCTTTTGTTCTGATATAAATGGTACAATTATAACCAAACGTTGCATGACACCTCTTTTAATGTAGGCCTTAATCTTATTGATGTGGAAAGAATCCACAAATTTCAATAAACTCTTATATTCCAAATCTTTAAATTATCCCAGTGGTAACACTCAAATCTTAGATGAGTACGTAAGCAATACAGGGCAATAATGTCTGAAAAAAAAAAAAAGGACAATTTATTTTAGATTATTGACTATAAGCTGTGCATCTCATTTACAAGTTACCATATGTGTTCTCAACTATATGGCATACACGCACGCACAAACACACACACACAAACACACACACACACACACAAAGGGTTCAATAGATGGGAAAGTAAATAGCATAATGTCAACAAACCTTATGTTGTTGTACTTGACATTTTAGGTCTTCAAGATCAGGTCCAAAAGGCTCTCTCTCCATTTTCTTTGTTCTCTCTTCAGTTTTTGTTAGCCAGTCATCCAGCTCTTTTAATTTCTGATTCTGAAGATCCATTAGAACTTTGTGTAATCTAAAAAAAGGCAGAGAGAAATTATCCAAATCAGCAAATTTAGAAACGAAATGGGGAAATGACTATAGACAATGAAGAAATTCAAAGAATAATTAGGTCTTAATTCAAAAGCCTATAATTCCACAAAGTTTGAAAATCTAAACAAAATGGACAATTCTCTTGATATGTTCCGTTCACCAAAGCTAAACCAATACCAGGTTAATAGATTAAACAGTCCTATTTCCCACATAGAAATAGAAGCATTCATCAAAATCTCCCTGCCAAATAAATAAATAAATAAATAAATAAATAAATAAGCCCCATCCCAGATGAATTCAGTGCCGAAATCTACAAGACCATGAAAGAAATGCTAACTCTAACTCTCTTCAAACTATTCCAAAAAATAGGAACAGAAGGAACATTACCAAATCCATTCTATGAGGCCACAGTAACCTTGATATCTAAACCTCAGAAAGACCCAACAAAAAAGAGAACTTCAGACCTATCTCTTTTATGAACATTGACGCTAAAATACTCGCAATCGGAATCTAAGAACCCGTAAAAGATATCATCCATCACGACAAGTAGGCTTCATTCCAGGCATTCAGGAGTGGTTCATTATATGAAAATCCATCAATGTAATCCACCACATACACAA
Organism: Pachyuromys duprasi; assembly: GCA_028658305.1. Lineage (NCBI taxonomy): Eukaryota > Metazoa > Chordata > Mammalia > Rodentia > Muridae > Pachyuromys > Pachyuromys duprasi. The sequence goes on from CM053742.1 coordinate 115,440,395, forward strand.
ACAGAAAAGAAAAGAAAAGAAAACAACAACAATAAAAAACCCACATGATCATCTCCTTAGATTCCAAAAAATCCAAATTTAAACAATTCTTCATTAAATGTTTTGCAAAGATCAGTGATACAATACACAAACCTAATCATAGTAAAGGCAATATATAGCAAACATATAGTCATCATCAAACTAAACGGAGAGAAACTTAAATCAGTCCCACTGAAATCAGGGACAAGGCACTCTCTCTATTTCTCCTAAACATAGTACTTGAAGTCCTAGCTAGAGCAATAAGAAAACTAAAGGAGATCAAGGGATTCCAAATTTTAAAGGAAGAAGCTAAGTTTCACTATCCAAAGGTGATATGATAGTATACATGAGTGACCTCAAAAATTCTACCAGAGAACTCCTTAAGATCAGAAATACCTTCAGCAAAGTGGCTGGATTCAAAATTAATGCAAAACAGTAGTCCTACTGTATATAAAAAGACATTAGGGAAACAACACCCTTAAGAACACAACATAAATAATATAAAGTACATTGGTGTGATGTTGACCAAGAAAGTTGTTAGGAACTGGCCCTGAGAAACTTGTGACTTTTCCCCACCCTGCTGCACCTGGCTCCCACCCTGCTGCACCTGACTGATCAACATCCTGCTTGGCAGATGCAAAGATGTGAGAACTGTACCATGACTTTTTAGGAGTAACCATTGGAGAACTGTATCATGACTTTTAAGGAGTAACTGCTTGGCAGATGCAAAGATG
>CM053742.1:115441646-115458430 GCA_028658305.1 Pachyuromys duprasi
GGACTGTTTCAGTCTTGAACTTGATGGCTGACTCTTTGACCCTCCCCCATACAAGCCGGGGAGTGACACACTGGCTGGATCCCAGTGGAGGACATTGCAGCCAGCCCTGAGGAGACAGGATGAGCTGGGGTTGGATGGAAGGGGTGGAGGTCCTCCCCTGTTGGTGGACTTGGAGTGGGCGGGGAGGAGATGAGGGAGGGTTGGGGAGGGTGGGAGGGAGTGGGCGGGCTGCGCATGGGATGCAAAGTACCTAACCTGTGATTGATAACAAAAAATAAAAAAATAAAAAATAAAAAAAAGAAAGTGCCAAATTGATTTCCAGGGTGGTTATATAAGTTTGCATTCCCACCAGCAATGGAGGAGGGTTCCCTGTTCTCCACAACCTCTCCAGCATGTGTTGTCACTTGAGTTTTTGATCGTAACCATACTGACAGGTGTTAGGTGAAATCTCAGGGTTGTTTTGATTTGCATCTCCCTGATGGCTAACGACATTGAACATTTCTTTAAGTGTTTTTTTGCTATTCTACAATACCCTACAGAGAGTTCTCTTTTTAGCTCCATAACCCATGTTTTAATTGGATTACTTGATTAGTTGCTTTTTAACTTCTGAGTTATTTATATATAGTGGATGTTAGCCCTCTGTCAGATGTAGGATTGGTAAAGGTCCTTTCCCAGTTTGTAGGCTGTTGTTTGGTTTTGACGACAGTCTCTTTTGCTTTACAGAAGCTTTTTAGTTTTTTGTAATATTGTTTTTATAATTGTTGTTATGTGGGTGTGTTTGTGTGTGTTATTTCTTTTTTTCCTTCTTTCTTTTTAATTTTATTTGTCTGATAGGTTTTTTGTTTGTTTGTTTGGCTGATTGTTTTCTTACGAAAGTAAAAGAACACAGCATTGTGTGTGTAGGGATGTGAGTGGAGTATCTGGAAATATTTAAGTAGGGACAATTGGGATCAGATTATATTGTGTCAGAAAATGTATTATATGTACTTAATAATCATACATGTAATTTGAACATATATAAGTTATACTATATATATATCTATATATGCATATATATATATATACAGATTATACAAGGTTATATACAGATTATATATATTATAGATTATGTACAGATTATATGTATATAATCTATAAAGCAAAAAATCTCTTGAGTTCTTTATATACTCTGGATATAAGCCCTTTGTAAAATATAGGTTTGGTGAACATCCTTTCCCAGTCTGTAGGCCATCGTTTTGTTATAATGACAGTGACCTTGGCTTTACAGAAGGTTTTCAGTTACATGAGTTCCCATTTATTGACTGTTGATCTTAGAGCCTGTGCTGTTGGTGTTCTTTTCAGAAGTTGTCTCCTGTGCCAATGAGTTCAAGACTCTTCCTCAGTTTTTCTTCTAACACATTTAGTGTGTTTGATTATATGTTGAGGTCTTTAATCCACTTGGACTTTAGTTTTGTACATGTTGATAAATATGGAATTATTTGCATTTTTCTACATGTAGACATTCAGTTATATCAGCACCATTTTTGAAGATAATGTATTTTTTCCATTGTATGGTTTGGGATTCTTTGTCAAAAACAAGTATCTGTAAGTGTGTGGGTTTAGTTCTGGGTCTTCTATTTGGTTCCTTTGATCCAACATTCTGTTTCTAGACCAGTACTATGTAGTTTTTATTACTATTGCTCTGTAACACAGATTGAGATCAGGGATTGAGATACCTCCAGACGATCTGTTGTACAGTATCATTGTGGAAATTCTGGGTTTTTTCATTTTTCCCATATGAGGTTGAGAATTGTTCTTTCAAGGTCTGTAAAGAATTATGTTGGTATTTTCATGGGAACTGCATTGAATCTGTAGATTGCTTTTGGTAGGATAGCCACTATTACTATGTTAATCCTACTGATCCATGAGCAAGGGGCATCTTTCCATCTTCTGATATCTTCTTCCATTTCTTTCTTCAAAGACTTGAAGTTTTTTGTTTTGTTTTTTTTTCAAACAGGTATTTCACTTGCTTGCTTATAATAACACCAAGGTACTTTATGTTATTAGTGGCTATTGTGAAGGGTATTGTTTCCCTAATTTCTTTCTCAACCCTTTTCTCTTTTGTGTACAGGAGGGCTAAAGAGTTAAGAAAAGAATTCTCTGTAAAAGAATATATAATGTCAGAGACACATTTAAAGAAATGCTTAAGGTCCTTAGTCATCAGGGAAATGCAAATCAAAACATCCCTGGAATTTCTTCTTACAACTGTCAGAATGGTTAAGGTCAAAATTCAAATGAATTTACATACTGGAGAGGATGTGGAGAAAGGGGAACCCTCCTCCCTTGCTGGTGGGAATGTAAACTTGTACAACCACTTTGGAATTCAATCTGCTGCTATCTTGGACATCTAATAATAGCACTTTCTCATGATCCAGCTATACCACTCCTAGCCATATATCCAAATATGCTCAAGTACACAACAAGGACATTGCTCAAACATGTTCATAGCCACTTTATTTGTAATAGCCAGAATGTGGAAACAACCCAGATGTCCCTCAACTGAGTAATGGATACCGATATTGTGGTACATTTACACAATGAAATCCTACTCAGCAATTAAAAACAAGGAAATCATGAAATTTGCAGACAAACCATGGGATCTAGAAAAGATCATCTCATCGTGAGTGAGGTAACCCAGAAGCAGAAAGACATACACAATATATACTCACTTATAAGTGGACTCTAGACATATAGTAAAGGATAAACATACTAAAATCTGTATAACTGAAGAAACTAATCCAGAAGGAGAACCCTGGGTAAGATGATCAATCCTTAATCAGAAGGTTAAATGGGATGGACATTGGAATTGAGGCAAAACAGGGAACAGGACAGAAGCCTAAGACAGAGGGACTCTGAATTACTTTACTCAGCAGGATCTCAAAGTAGGTGCTGAGGCTCATAACCAAATTTGGACAGAGTACAGGGAATCTTATATAAGAAGGGAGAGGTAGAAAGACCTGGAGGTGATAGGAACTGCACAAGGAGAGCAACAGAACCAGGAAATGTGGGCACAGCGGTCTTTTCTGAGACTGATAATCCAACCAAGGACCATTCATGGAGATAATCTAGAACCCCTGGTCATATGTAGCCTGTGGCATCTCAGTATCCAAGTGGGTTCTCTAGTAATGGAAATAGGGACTGTCTCTGACACAAACTCAGTGGCTGGCTCTTTGATCACCTACTCCTTAAGGGGCAACATCCTTACCAGGCCACAGAGGAAGACAATGCAGCCACTCTTGATGAGACTTTATAGGGTAAGATGGAAGGGGAGGAGGACCTTCCCTATCAGTGGACTTGGAGAGGGGCATAGGAGGGGATGAAGAAGCTAGGGTAGGACTGGAAGGGAATGAAGGAGAGGGCTACCAAGTAAATAAACTGTAACTAATATAAAAAATTAAAAATAAAAGTTCTTAAGCTGGTGAATATTATAACAAATATCAATTTAAGGAAGAGATATAGATAAAATTCACATATATCAGAGTTAATTTATTTAGTAGTCTTTTGTAATAGATCTGTTCTTCTTTGTTAGTCCATTAAATTAACTTTACTCTGAATTAGTTATAAATCAGAGCACAGTCATTTTACCTAGGTCAAGTGGGCACACTATTTCAGTTCTACTCCTTACTTGCTTTTGCATTAGGTTAATTATCTTTGCCTGTTTCCACTGACTGATCTATCTTCACAGCTTGTATCTCACATACCTTTGTTTAGTGTTTGTAATTAATTTTCTTTCTGAAAGGTGTTTTCTGTTTTGAAAGAACGAGTATACTTAACATTCTGAATATATTCCTTACTTTCTTTTCCTTTTTATCATTTGCTAGTATCATATGATAATATAAAACTTTGTATTCGTAAGAGAAAGTTGTTTTGTGTGTAACTAAATCATTACTGGGAATATAGTAGATAAGAAATGTCATTTAGATGGATGAATGCATGAATAAACTTAGTTTGCTAATTAGTGTTATTTATCTTCAGGTGAAAGCATTCTTCCAAAGATGCTATACTCTAGTTTAAATGTAGTCTAGATATTCAGATTTTCTGCTTGCAATTAAAAAAATTAAGATTGGTGTACATTATATTAGTATAATAAAAGATATACATATTTTGTTCCATTAGTCTATATTATTTTCATTATTGTTAAAAAAACATCATGCCACATGTACTTGACCAATTTTTACATTAAGTTATGTTAAAACTGTTGTTTATAATGCAAGCAATAAGTTGTCCGTAGTCATATATTGTCCTTATTGTATATTCTTAATTTGAGGGGGGGTATTTTTATTTTAGTAATCAACTGTGGAAGAAAGCATTAACTTTTGAAGTCTGAATGAAACATCAATGACACCATATTTAAACTTTGAAGGAATAAAATATTTGTTCCATCCTAATTGATATAAAAATAGAGACTGAAGGTATAATTTATTTAATGGAAGTTTTGTTTTATATATATGTCTACAAAGGAGTATGACTATACTTTTAAAAATATTTAAGGTACGCCAGTGATTCTCAGATTTGCTTTGAAATCTCCTGGAATTTTGTTAAATTGCAGATTCTACAGATGAGACATTGGACAAAATTTCTGCACTTTACAGCAATTTCTCAGGTGATTCATATGTTCTATTACTAGGATTCCCTAAATCTGTAAACACAGAAATCTGCACAAAGTGGTAAAATGATAAATAATCATTTATATATTTATAAATAAATAAATAAATAAATAAAGCAATAATGTATAGAGCTGTAGTGTAGAATTAAAATTAGGAGTTTGTTATGCATGTTATGATGGTTATTACTTGAAATTTCAAATCAAAGTTTACAACTGTCTGTGTAATCTTTTTAAAACAACAGTATGTTTGTTACTTAGTTAATTTTTGAGAAAAACTCTACATATTTATTCCCTATAACATTTTTTTCTATCCAATACCTCAGATGTTATCTAATTCATGATTGAAACAGGCAATATTTCTGAAAAGAAGAAAACCATATTTGTGAAGACATGTTTTTCTCCAGTGAAAGTGTTGATAATTCATAATGATTTTTCATGTTATTGTTTGTGTTTAATTCCAGATACTATTCATATGTGTTCTCCTGCTAATGATCTGAACATGAACATAGCTTCACTTGGCCTCCTTACTGATTTGCTTTCATTTTCCCTTACCTCTTACAAAGGTTTTAATTTTCTCCTGCATGTCATAACCACAATTATCAAAAAACTGATGGAACTTGCTGTGCTTATCTTTAGTAGTCCTCAATGAAACATCAGCAAATCTCTTTTGCTCTCTACATGTTGCATCTTTTTCCTATCAGATTAATTAGTTTATTCACTAGGATAAAAACCTTCTGTTGCCTCCATGCCACTTATATTCTTGTGCTCCCACAGTTGGAAGTTTCATCTTTTTCTTCTTTTCTCTTACCTCCTACCATCATTAGGACATTTCACATTAGAAAACCCAAACCAAAGAAGGATCACATAGCTTATTTTACATCAGATTTCTAGCTCAAGAATGTCAGAAAGCAGAGGTCCTTTTTCTCTCATTTTATTCCTAAAAACTAGTTTTAGAGATATATACTGTCAAAATATCAGCCTAGTGATAATCAAGTACTTTTTGACCATACATGTACTAACAAATGTCTGTGTTAGCTTTCAGTGGGCCAATGTATGTCTATAAAATGTGAGATATGGAGATGTAAAGAATCATGAAGGACAGTAACAAATAATATTAATAATAAGACAGGAAATATGGAAATATTTGTTGTATTCTTTGACTAGTATTCCTTAATAAGCATATTTTCAATGTTCTTTTTGAATAAACACAATTTCTAACATAAAGGTAATTACTCTGATAATGTTTCCCAGCCCACATTATAAGACATTGTAAGATATTTTTTTTCAAAAACTTCAGTGAGGAAATTAGAAAATGGTGCAGTAAACAATAAAAATTATATACTAATTAAAATAATATGCTGCAGTTAAGAAATAATACCACAATAATAAAAATTGCAAGTTATTGACATAAAAACTACAGGTTGATCAGTGGAAATGAATGAAAGTCCCAGACATAAATCTGCACTACTTACAGGAGCTTGATTTTGACAAAGAAGCCGAAAACATACAGTGGAAAAAAGAAAGCATCTTCACCTATGGTGCTGTTCTAACTAAATGCCTGCATGTAGAGAAATGCAAATAGACCAATATTTATCACCCTGAAGAAAATTCAAGTACAAGTGGATCAAAGACCTATACATAAAACAGAGACTTCAAATCTATTAGACAATAAAGTGGGGAACTATCTGGAACTCATTGGCATGGCAGGCAACTTCTTGAACAGTACAATAATGGCACAGGCTCTGAGATCAACATTTAATAAATGGAGTCATGAAACTGAAAACCCTCTGTAAGTCAAATGATACTGCCAATAGAAGAAAAGGTCAGGCTACAGATTGGGGAAAGATCTTCACCAACCGTATATCCAATAGAAAGCTATTATCCAGAATACATAAAGAACTCAAAAAATTAGATACCAACCAACCAAATAATCCAGTTAAAAATGGGGTACAGAGTTAATCAGAGAATTCTCAACAGAGGAATCATGAATGGAGGAGAAACACTGAAAAAATGATTGAAGTCTTTAGTCATCAGAGAAAGGCAAATCAAAATGAATTTATGTTTTCGTCTTTCACCAGTCAAGATGGCTAAGCAAAAATCAAGTGACAACACATTCTGGCAAGGATGTGAAGAAAGGGGAGCACTCCACCATTGCTGGTAGGAATGCAAATTTGAACAACCTCTTCGAAAATCATCTGGTGCTTTCTCAGAAAATCTGGAATAGTTCTAAATCAAGACCCAGCTATACCACTCCTGGGCATATGCTCAAAAGATGTCTCACCATACAACAAGGTCACTTGCTCAACTATATCCATACAGCTTTATTTGTAATAACCAGAATTTGAGCACAACCTACATGTCCCTCACCCCCCCCCAAAAAAAAATGGATACAGAAATTGTGGTACATTTACTCACAATGAAATACTACTCAGCAATTAAAAACAAGGAAATCATGAAAAGTTCAGGCAAGTGGATGGAAGTAGAAAAGGTCATCCTGAATGAGATCATCCATACCCAGAAAGACACACATGGTATGTACTCACTTATAAGCAGATATCACATCTATAAAACAAGATAACCAAACTAAAATCCATAGAACCAAAGAAACTAAGTGACATGGAACGGCCAAGGGAGGCTGCAGGAATGTTGCTCAGAAGGCGAAATAGAAGACACAACAGACATAGATTAGGAAAAGGGAACTGGGTAGTAGATGGAAAGGGGAGGGAAAGAGGAGTTGGGATCAGATGTGGGGAGAATGAGAGTGGCAGGTGAGAGAGCTGGAAGAGAGGAGGGAAAGTGTGGAGGAGGGCATGTCATTGACAAGCTAGAGGACTGCAACATGGTAGATTTCTGGGAGGATTTAGTGTGACTCTAGCAGAGTGGGGAGGGAGTTTGGGGAATGGATAATGAAGTGATCACCTTCTAGTTAGTCAGGATTCCCAAGTGTTGTGAGGGGAACAACAAATCACCCACAAAAACTTTGGTGCAATATTTACTGTATCTATTAGAAGTGCATGGATAAAGACAACAGAGATTGAGGGAATATCTCACCAAAAGCTGACACAACATGATACCCACCTAACTGTAGAGGGCTAGCCCCTGACACTGTTAATGTTGCTTGCAGACAGGAGCCTAACATAATTGTCCTCTGGGAGGCTCTATCTGGTAGTGGATGGAGACATGCTGAGACTTGCAGCCAAGCATGGAGAGGAGCCCTGTGGGTCTTGTGGAAGTGTAGGGGAAAAGGAGGAAGGGCCTGGCTGGGACAAGAAAGTCACAAGAAGACCAAGGGGGACAACTAACTCAGACTTAAGGGGGCTTATAGAGACTGAGACACTAACTAAGGAGCATGCATAGTCTGGACTTAGGCCCTCTGCACATATGTGGTGGTTGGTTTTCTTGTTCTTCATATGGGGCTCCTGGTGAGTGGGACATCAGGAGGGCTGTTTCTAACACGGACTCTGTTGCCTGCTTTTAGATCACTTTCACTTGGTAGGACTACCTTCCCTGGCCTCAGTGGATGACCATATGCTCAGTCCTGATGTGACTTGATATCCTTGGGAGGGTTGATTTTGGGTGTGAATGGTCCCCTTTTCTGGAGAGAAAGAGAGAGGGAAATGTAGAAGGAGGGCATATGGGGCTGGAAGGAGAGGAGGAAGAAGGCTACCCTTGGGATATAAAATAAATAAACTTATTTTTAATGATAATTTTAAAAAGAAAAAATCAAATAATTAGCCTCATGCAACTCATCTTATTAATGCCTGTATCATGCTTCAGTATTCTTTGTACTAATTTTGCATTAAAAAGGACTTTCTAATACCATATCACAACCAATGTCTTTTAGAAATATGTATGTAAAGGTTTTCTGACTGTAGTATGTATCAGGAAACTAGGTATCATAGAATGGAAGTATATTTCTCCAGTTCAAATAAATAAGTGTTGGAGGCAGAAATTATCCTTTAGAGACAGTGAAGATTCAATTTTAGATAAAGTAGGCATGAGAACAAGTTGTTATCTCCATTTTAATTGTTTTCCCCTTCCCTGAGGCTCTCAGTAATTATTGATAGTTTGTAAAATAGTTTCTCCTAGATACAACTTTCAGAAGGGTAATGTCTGCATGTGAAAGGTAAAAGTAAGTCATAATAAGCCCAAGGGGAGAAAAAGAACTCTTACTATTAAAAAGCACAAAAATGGAAGTAAACAATTACGTATAGTATAAGTGTGTGGCTAAGACAGTAGAATATACTGATACTACAACTCTTTCTTAATCTAAGATGCTAGTATCTTTTTATCAGCTTATTCTTAACAAATAAATCTCTCTCTTTCTTGAACAGTAGCCTAGCTAATATATTGTTTGTCTCATCTCTTCCACACCTAAAGCCCTTAGATATCATTTAAATTAATTGAGTCTATGTGGTGGTTTTATTGAGAATCATCTCTAAACTCTCCAGTCTCATGGGATTTTTAATTCCTCAAAAATAGAGTCACTCTGTCCCTATTTTAGGACTCTTGTATCAGTGTTCCCACTAGTCAAATTCTCTAACTCCTTATCCCTTATTATTTAAATCTCAAACTAATCAGATCTGATCAATTATGAAATTTTTCCTTGGATCACAAAGTATAACTTCTAAAGGATTCCTTAGCACAGTCCTTTTGTTTGTTTTTAACATTTTCAAATATAGTCTTACCAGATATTTCCCTTTGGTATTTATTTATTTGATATCAGCTACTCTAGAATACAACAAGGTTCGGGAGAACTGCAATACCTTACCTCATATGATAATTAGAGTATCCTGAATACTTTTATTTCAATCGGGGAAATTGAAGCACCCCAAGAATGTTTGTTAACATTTGTAAATAAAGATAGAAAGGAACATGAAATACATACTTCTTCACAAACATTCGTGCATTTATATTTATTTGCTTTAATAAAAGACTGTAATACATATTGCAAGAAAGTATTCAAAAATGGATGCAACAAGTGACTCCATATTATTCTGTCATTAAAAAAAACAATGTAAAATGTTCTATACAAACCTATTTTGACTAAAGCACCCCCCTTGCCTTTTTAAAAATCAACCTAAATGTTGAGCCACAAACAAAAGCCCCAAAATATTCCCTAAAGATGAAATAGTTCATTGTTTCTGTTGTTACTAATTGTAGCTAGGTTTTGAAAATGTCATTTTAGGAATCAAATGATCCAGAGGGACTTAGATAAACATTTTTGTAAATGGTGTATTAAAATACATGAAAATTTCATTCCAGACTGAAATTACATTTTCTTCCAAGTAAGTTCAAAGTGTAATTAACTAACAAGTTAATTAATTATGAGTATTATATACCACACGGTTTATCACTTGAAAAAGAGAGTCATCTAGAAAGGATTCCAAAAGGAAGATATATGTAGCTAACCAGAAAGGTAAGTAAATAGGAGATTTGCCTCTTTAGGTATTCTATTTTCTTGAGACTACTATGGTCAAGTTGTAAATAGAATACATATCCTATATACTGTGGACATCTGATTAATATTTGACAGCTCTGTGTCTTATTTCTGTTGAAGAATGTGTGAAATAAAAAAATATTTTCCTGCAGCAATTTAGGGAAAGCTGGCTCAATAATTATAATAGGACACTATAATTTTCACTTCTAGGGTTAGTTAAAATAATTGCAATGATAATAACACTGCAGTCATGTAAGTGTGTAGTTACTAGTATATTCTGACTTAGAATATAGATACCGTTGTGAAATTTTCCTGTTATAATTTATGCCTTATACTTTCAAAAATAAATTAAGCTTAAAAATGTGTTATCTCCCTCCCTATTGCCACACTGTAATTTAGTACTGTCACAATAATGCTCCCAGCATATCTTAATGAGTTTCTTGATCCTATTTTAAACATTTAAATCTTCATAAATAATAGCTAAGAAAATTTAAGGCATTTGAACAATTTCTTTAGCTTAATGTATTCAATTCCACAGTTGGCACTTCATTTCTTTTCATTTAAAAATAAATCTATCTTGTCTCACTAGGTTCTACATGAATACACACACCTAACAATATAAATCAAAGCAACACATGCAGAATGTTGGATTCTGCTTGTTACTTCTGTGAGAAATGGATTATTTCCAGAAGTATCTCAAAATTCTCTCTTTTTTAAATAAGTCAATACATATTCTTAAACTGATTCATAGCCTCACTGAGTTCGAATGAGGATTTTCATAAACAATTGTGAAATTTTCCTCCATGAGTAGACTCATAAAGAAATGAATAATATCTTGGACACTTTTACAGAAGAGGATTTTCCGGTCATCCATTGCTCATTAAGGATTTCTTTTGCATATATTTCTATGGCTACTAAACTTACCTTGTAACTTCTGTAGAAAGTCTTTTTTTCCCCTTACTATACACGCTTTCTTTAGACTAGCCAGAAGAGAAGCCTCTCCCTGGTTTGGTGTCCTTTTTCTATGGGGAAAGGTTAGGGTTGAGAGAAACCAGCTTCGGAGATAATTGGCTGTTAGAACCTGGACAGAAGTCACAGGCTTAGGGATCAAGGCTCTCTGTGGGATAGATAAGTGCCAGAGTCCAGCATGTGGAAGGGGAGCCATCATTGGTGCTTAGGAGTTTAGCAAGGCAAAGGGCTGACTATACAGCATGTGGTTACAAGTTCAGCACAGGTTGAAAATCATGTTTTTTCTTTGTTTAGGGAACAGGAATGTATTCTTGTGAGGTCTGGAGACTTCACAACAATGTAGCTGCTATTTGGGTTTCACAGTATGTCTAGGCAGGTGTGCCAGTTGTTTCTCTTCTCTTGTAGTCAAATTGCTGTCCAGGAGCAATTCACAAGTACTTTGACTCACATGATCAGGGCTCAGGGCCCACCATGGTGGGAAAAGCATGTCAGCAGGAGCATGGAGGCAGCTGGCCTCCTTATGTCCACAGCAAGGAAGCTAAAGGCTGATGCTTTCTCCTCTCACTTGCTCTTTTGTTTAAGTCTAAGACTCTAGCCCATGGGATGTGCTTCATACACTCAGGATGGGCCTTTCATCCTCACATGTATGCATACCGCATATATATACATGTGAGAGAAAAGAAGGCATGTACCCACAGGGTGTGGTTGTACACACTTATAATTGGACCTTCAGGATGCTCGAAGCAGGAAGACCTACACAATAACATTTTTGAGTAAAAAAACAGAATAAAGATATGTACCTCTTCCTCTCCCCCCTCCGCAGCCCCCCCACCCCAGACAGGGTTCTTCTGTGTAACCCTGGCTGTCTGGAAACTTCTAACCAGGCTAGCCTAAAACTCAGAGAGTCTTAAAACATGAACTAATTGGCCTGCTCTTTGATCACCTTCCCCCCCCCCCCCCCGAGGGAGGAGCAGCCTTGCTAGGCCACAGAAGAGGATATTGCAGCCATTCCTGAAGAGACCTGATAGACTAGGATCAGAGGGAATGGGAGGAGGTCCTTCCTTATCAGTGAACTTGGGGAGGGACATGAGAGGACATGAAGGGGGAGGGGGGATTGGGAGAGAATGAGGGAGGGGGTTACAGCTTGGAAACAAAGTGAATAAACTGTAATAAATAAATAAATACATAAATACATAAATTCATTTTTAAAAAGAAGAAAACATAACAAAATATTAACAGAGACAAAATTTTGACATTTCTCAAAAGATTAGATCAGTAGATAACTATGTACCTACCCAGCATCTCTACTTTAACTGCTAAAGTATAAATGGTTATGTTACTTACATTACAATCTAGCCATAACTTCCCAGAAAAATAAAATTATATGCCTTAATTTGAGAATCTTCATTAAGGAATCACACTATATCAAAAGAATAAAAAAGATCCTAAAGTTTGCCTGTTTTCTAAGATGTACTGTCACAAAGCTTAAAGTTCCTCATGGCTCAGTGGTTAAGAGCACTTATGGCTGCTCTTCTTGTGGAGGGCCAGAGTTCAGTTCCCAGGACCCTCATGGCAGCTTCACAACCACCTGTAACTATAGTTTCAGTGGTTGTGGTGCCCTCTTTCATGTTCCCCCCAAACATGAAGTATATACCTGATGCACATAAGCGCATAAAAACAAACATTAATACATATTAACTAAACATAAGTAATTGCATAAGATATGTTTTTCAAAAATAGAATATCAGTATGTTGCTAATGATGACCTCCTGCCTTGACCTTCTAATTTTTAGGTTTCAAACACAGGACAAATGCTTGAGGTGCCTATTTAAAAATATCAAAGTGGATGTTGGCCACCATGTTTCTCCTGCATTCCTCTGCCCCTTACTGTTAGAGAGCCCTCCTGACTAGGATACGCTTCCCCTTACCCTGAACTCTCTAGGGGGCTGTTCTGTTTTGCCCTGTATAATCCAACCATTACAGTTGCCTGCTCTCTTTGTAGCTTTGGGCCTCCTGGCTGCTGGACCTGGACATCCTTCCTCCCTTCTTGTCACCCCTCTCCTCACATGGCACAGCTCACTCTAGTCATGTCCACTCTGGACTTTCCCAGATGCCCCTGCCTCTGGATGCCCTCTCTCTTTTATCCACAATAAACCTTCTTCTTGACCATACATAAAAAGGAGTTTCCTTTCTTTTCCTTATTTCTTTTCTCTTGTGCTGAAACCCCACAAAAGTCATGTCCTTTCTTTACCCTTTCCATTTTCTTTTTCATTTAGTAGTTAGCTAAGATGTCATGCTTGTCATGTTAGAGTTGGTACTAATTATAAACAAACAAGGATTCAGTTGGAAATAGTGTATAGAAGTTCACACTTAATCATAGCTACTCTGGAGGTTGAGGCAGAAGATTGCAATTTCAAGATAAAATTGGGTTTCATAACAATGTCAAGGCTAACATTTTAAGTTTACTCTGATCCTTTCTCAAAACAGAAAAATGCTGGGGATGTTGCTCAATAAAAAAGTCCTTGCCTGGTATGTATAAGTTACTATGTTCAACAGACATACACACAGACACAACTTACTTGCTTTGTTTTTCCATGCTAGCTACCCTGAGACACTCCCATCTTGAATTTAAGAGAGTCATTTGTTCTTGCACTTCAGTTTCTTCATCTTCTGACAATTTTCCATTTCCAACTAGTCGACTTCCTAACTGTAGAACATTTCCAACACAACCTTGATGGGATGTCAAATCTATCATAAATCCCTGTTAAGAAAAAGGTAATAATTTTAATCAACATTTGAGGAAACCATTCAAAGTTTGAATTTGATTATTTTTAATATTAAACTTTCATCCCACTTAAATGTGTATTCTCATTAAGCCTATCCTAGTTTTATATTGTGGAATTCTTCATTTTAAATTAAATTAGAAAAAAAAACTATGGTCTTAGAACAACTTCTGAGGAAGACTACCGTAAATGGATCATTTTAGGACAGAATAGTTCATAAGAAGCTCACAGGAGGACCTGTAGAAATGTTAAATAAGCAAGAAATAGCTGCATGTGCTTGTTATCCCAGCATAAAAGAGAATGAGAAAGGAGGATACCAATTAGGTCAAAGCCTAATTGTATTATTTGGTTAGTACCAGGCCTTCAAATGATACAGGAAAGACCTACGTCAAGTATGGGAAAGGGAGGGTATGCTATATTTAGAATAATCTGAGTAACCATATGATAATAGAAAATAACTTTTACTGGGGATCCCTCAATTTGCTACCATCCATGTACTCAAGGTGTGCAAAGCCACTATCAACACCTCAGGTACTTGTCCTCCAAAGCAGAATTTCCAATACTGGTTGCCCCCATCCGAAGCACCAATGTCATTTGTTAACATTTCCAAATGAATGAAGACAAACAAGCATGTTTGTGTCTTACAATTTTTCAGAATACCTGGCGAAAGAAAGACATACCACTTTAAATCATGGTTTTAGCTTTACAAAACAGTGTTTTATTTTACCTCATGAGCATGGAACTGTTCTTTCACTTCTTCAACATCATTTGAAATCTCTCCTTGTGCTCTCAATGTATCCTCTGCAAACAGAAGCCATGAGAGTACTTCTTCTAAAGCAGTTTGGTAACTATCCAGGTTTACTTTGGTCTCCATCAATGAACTGCCAAAGGACTTGTGTTCAGGAACTTTCAAATGCTGAACAAAATTAAATAAATTGAATGTTATATACAATTAGTGATTTTGTAGGCTATTACAGCACATATTAAATGATAAATTGAAATATTGAAAATGTTATAAATATCCACATGTATTATCATGAAAAGCAAATAAATAAAATAGTGAGCCTGAATTTTAATATTCTCATGCATGGACACACACACACACACACACACACACACACACACACACACAAACCTCAAATAACATTTGAAATTCACACCAAATTTAACTTTTTATATAGGAACATATATAAATCAAAAACTCTTCAAAGACAGAATTATAAAGTCAAATTTGAACATAGATAAGCAGTTTCCGGTTATGTACATATAAATTCTGCTTGAAGCTCTAGAGCAGACAGAAGGAAACTCACCAAAGAGGAGTAGATGAAACGAAATAATAAAATTCAGTGTTAAATCAATAAATTGGAATCAAAGAGAACAATACAAAGAACAATGAAACCAAGAGATGGCTCTTTAAGAAAATCAATAAGATAGACAAACCCTTAGCCAAACTAACTGAAAGGCAGAGGGAGAGTACCTGAATTAACCAAATCAGAATGAAAGGGGGAACATAACAACAGACACTGAGAATATCCGAAGAACCATTAGTTCTTAATTCAAAGCCTGTATTCTACAAAATTGGAAAATCTAAAGGAAATGGACAATTTTTTGATATATTTTACCTATCAAATTTAAATCAAGAGCAGGCAAACAGTTTGAAGAGCCCTATAACCCCTAAGGAAATAGAAGCTATAACCAAAAGTCCCCCCCCCCAAAAAAAAGCCCAGGAACAGATGATATTAGTGCAAAATTCTACCAGAGATTCAAAGAGGAGTTAATAAGAATAATCCTCAAACTACTCCACAAAATAGAAACTGAAGGAAGATAGTCAAATGCATTTTATGAAGTGGCAGTCATGCTTACTGAATATATGGCCTTTATTATGTTTAGGTCTGGGCCATGACTCCCTGATATCTCCAAGACTTTCATCATGAAGGGGTGTCAGATTTTGTCAAAAGCTTTTTCTGCATGTAATGAGATCATCATGTGATTGTTTTCTTTGAGTTTGTTTATATGGTGGATTACATTGATGGATTTTTGCCTGTTGAACCATCCCTGCATTCCTGGGATGAAGCCTGCTTGATCATGGTGGATGATGTATTTGATGGTGTTCTTTGATTCTATTTGCAAGATTTTTTTATTAAATTTTTATTTTTTCATATTACTTACAGTTTATTCACTTTGTATCCCAGCTGCAGCCCCCTCGATCATTCCCTCCTCATCCGACCTTCCCTCCCTCACCTCCTCCAATTACTCTCTCCAAGTATTTTTGCATCTATGTACATAAGTGAGATTGGTCTGAAATTCTCTCTCTTTGTTAGTCTTTTTGTGGTCCCCTATCAGTGGGGAAAAGTGGCAGAGAAGAGATGAGGGACAGATGGGGAGAGTGGGAGGGAATGAGGAAGGGGGCTATGGCTGAAATACAAAGTAAATAACCTGTGATTAATATAAAAATAATTAAATTAAAAAATGTGGAGCCCTCCTGTATTTAAAAGACAAACAGGCTGAGAAAGAAAGCAGGAAAAAAAAAAACACCCTATACAATAGCCAAAAATACCATAAAGCACAATGGTCTGACTCTAACAAGGCAAGTAAAAGACTTATCTGAAAAACAAAAGAAAAAACAAAAACAAAAACCTTCAAGGCTCTGAAAAAGAAAGGCTCTAAAATCAACAATCAATAAATGGGACCTCATGAAACTGAAAAGCTTCTGTAAAGCAAAAGATACTGTCATCAAAACAAAACGACAGCCTACAGACTGGGAAAAGATCCAGTATATATAAAGAACTCAAGAAGTTAAAAAGCAACAAATCAAGTAATCCACTTAAAAAATGGGGTATGGAGCTAAAAAGAGAACTGACTGTAGAGGATTATAGAATGGCACAAAAACACTTAAAGAGGTGCTCAACATCCTTAGCCATCAGGGAGATGCAAATCAAAACGACCC
>CM053742.1:115458530-115473904 GCA_028658305.1 Pachyuromys duprasi
GAGGTTGTGGAGAAAGAGGAACCCTCCTCCATTGCTGGTGGGAATGCAAACTTGTACAACCACTCTGGAAATCGATTTGTTGCTTTCTTAGACAATTTGGAATAGTGATTCCTCAAGACCCAGCTATACCACTCTTAGGCATATATCCAAAAGATACTCAACTACACAACAAGGACATTTGCTCAACTATGTTTGTAGCTGTTTTATTTGTAATAGCCAGAACCTGAAAACAACCCAGATGTCCCTCAGTTGAGGAATGGATACAGAAATTATGGTACTTTTACACAATGGAATACTACTCAGCAATTAAAAAGGAGGAAATCATGAAATTCGCAGGCAAATGGTGGGACCTGGAAATGATCATCCTGAGTGAGGTATCCCAAAAGCAGAAAGAGAGAATTTTTGTTTCAAGGTCTGTAAAGAATTGTGTTGCTATTTTTCTCTACATATAGACATTCAGATATACCAGCACCATTTGTTGAAGATGCTATCTTTTTTCCATTGCATGATTTTGACATCTTTCTCAAAAATTAGGTGTACCTAAGTGTGTGGGTCTATTTCTGCGTCTTCTATTTGATCCCATCCACCAGTTGGTTTCTGTACCATGTACTTTTTACTATTGTAGCTGTATAGTAAAGCTTGAAATCAGGAGTGGAGATACCTCCAGAAGATTTTTTTACTGTAGAGGATTGTGTTAGAGATCCTGGTTTTTTTGATATTCCATATGAAGTTGAGATTTTTTCTTTCAAGGTGTATAAAGAATTTTGTTTGAAATTTAATGAAAAAAATGCATTGAGTCTGTAGATTGCTTTTGGTAAGATTGCCATTTTTATTATGTTAATCCTGCCAAGCCATTAGCATGGGACATCTTGGCATTTTCTGATATCTTCTTCTATTTCTTTCTTCAGAGACTGATTTTTTTTTTCATACAAGGTTTTGACATGCTTGGCTAGAGTCACACCAAGGTACTATATGTCCTTTGTGGCTATTGTGAAGCATGTTGTTTCCCTAATTTCTTTCTCAACACTTTTGACTTTTGTATACAGGAGGGCTACTGATTTTTTTTTTTTGAGTCAATATTGTATCCAGCCACTTTGCTGAAGGAGTTTATCAGCTGTAGGAGTTCCTTGGTAGAATTTTTGGGGTCACCTGCATCACCTGCAAATAGTGATACTTTGACTTCTTCATTTCCAATTTGTATCCCCTTGATCTCCTTTAATTGTCCTATTGCTCTAGGAAGAACATAAAGAACTGTGTTTAAGAGATATGGAGAGAGTGGGCAGCCTTGACTTGTCCCTGATTTTAGTGGGATTGCTTTAAGTTTCTCCCCTTTTAATTTGTTGTTGGCTATAGGATTGCTGTATATTGCTTTTACTATGTTTAGGTAAGTGTCTTGTATCCCTGATTTCTCCAAGACTTTAAACATGAATGGGCGTTAGATATTATCAAATGCCTTTTCAGCACACAAGGAGATTATTATGTGATTTGTTTCTTTCAATTTATTTATATGGTGGATTACATTGTTGGAAATCCGTATATTGAACCTACCCTGCATACCTGGGATGCAGGATACTTGGTCATAGTGGATGATATCTTTGATGTGTTCTTGTATTCATTTTGCAAGTATTCTGTTGAGAATTTTTACATCCATGTACATAAAGGGAAATTGGTCTGAAATTCTCTTTCTTTGACAAGTCTTGGTGAGATTTAGGTACCAAGTTGACTGTGGCTTCATGGAATGAGTTTGGTAGTGTTCCTTCTGTTTCTATTTTGTGGAACTGTTTGAAGAATATTGGTGTTATCCCCTCTTTGAAGGTCTGGTAAAATTCTCCATTGAAACCATCTTGCCTGGGCTTTTTTTTCCTTCGGATGGGAGACTTTTGATGACAGCTTCTATTTCCTTAAGGGATATAGGATTATTTAATTTACTTACCTGGTCTTGACTCAGCTTTGGTAAGTGGAATTGATCAAGAAAATTGTCCATTTCATTTAGATTTTCAAATTTTGTGGCATAAAGGCTTTTGAAGTAAAACCTAATGATTCCTTGGATTTCCTGAGTGCCTTTCATTATTTTCATCTCTGATTTTCTTGATTTGGATGGTGTCTCTCAGCCCTTTAGTTAGTTTGGCTAAGGGTCAGTCTATCTTGTTGATTTTTTTCAATGAACCAGCTCTTGGTTTCATTGATTCTTTGAATTGTTTTGTTTGTTTCTAATTTATTGATTATTTACAGCCATGTACTCCTCTTTGGTGGGTCTGTTTGCTTTCTTTCTTTCTTTCTTTCTTTCTTTCTTTCTTTCTTTCTTTCTTTCTTTCTTTCTTGCTTGCTTTCTTGCTTTCTTGCTTTCTTGCTTTCTTGCTTTGTTTCTTTTAGTGATTTTTGTGAGCCATTGTGTTGCTTGAATGAGATGTTTCTAACTTCTTGAAGGCACTTACTGCTGTGAACCTTCCTCTTAGCACTGGTTTCATTGTGTACTATAAGTTTGGGTATGTTGTGCCTTAATTTTCAATGAATTCTAGGAAGACTTTAATTTCTTTCTTTCTTTATTCCTTGACCCAGTTGTCATTGAGTAGTGTGTTGTTCAGTTTCCCCATGTGTGTAGGCTTTTTTCTATTTCTGTTGTTGTTGAGGTCCAGCTTCAGTCCACTGTGGTCAGATAGGATACAAGGGATTGTTTCAGTATTTTTGTACCTGTTGAGGCTTGCTTTGTGACCAACTATATGGTCTATTTTGGATAAGATTCCATATGGTACTCTGAAGAATGTAAATTCTTTTGTGTTTGGGTGTAATGCTCTGCAGTTATCTGTTAGGTCCATTTGATTAATGCCCTCTGTTAGAGCCATTGTTTTTCGTTTGTTTGTTTGTTTGTTTAATTTCTGTTTTGTTGACTTGATCTTTGTTGATAGTGTGGTATTGAAGTCTCCCACTATTAATTTGTAGAGACTTATATGTGATTAAAGTTTCATTAATGATTCTTTTACAAATGTGAGTGCCCTTGTATTTGGATCACAGATGTCCATGATTGTGACCTCTTCCTGGTGGATGTGTGTGTGTGTGTGTGTGTGTGTGTGTGTGTGTGTGTGCGTGCGTGCGTGCGTGCGTGCGTGTGTGCATGTGTGTGATGAATATGAAGTGTCCTTCCCCATATTTTTTGATTAATTTTTGTTGAAAGTCTATTTTATTAGATGTTAGAATGGCTAGTCCTGCTCGCTTCTTGGGTCCATTTGCTTGGAAAACCATCTTCCAGCCCTTTACTCTCAGACAATGTCTATCTTTGTGAGTTAGGTGTGTTTCTTATATACAACAGATTATTGTGTCTTGTGTATGAATCCATTCTGTTAGTCTGTGTCTTTTTATTGGAGAACTGAGTCCATTGTTGCGAGACTTTAATGACTAGTGGCCGTTAGATCCTTTGATTTTGATGTTCAGTGTGGTAGTGTGTTTGTCCGCTTGGCTACTTTTAGCTTTGCTGTAGTGAGGTTATATTTTTCCTGTGTTTTCCTGAAAGTACTTAGTTTTCTTGGGTTGTATTTTTCCTTCTAGTATCTTCTGTAACGCTGGATTAGTGTGTAGGTATTATTAAAATTTGTTTTTGTCACTGAATATATTGTTTTCTCCGTCTGTAAGTACTGAGAGTTTTGCTGAATATAGTTGCCTGGGCTGACATCTGTGTCCTCCTAGGTTCTACACAGTATCCATCCAGGCCCTTCTGGCTTTCATAGTTTCTGTTGAGTAGTCAGGTGTGATTCTGATTCGTTTGCCATTATATGTTATTTAGCCTTTTTCCCTTTCAGCTTTTAGGATTTTTTTCTTTGTTCTGTATACTTACTATTTTGATTATTATGTGACGTGAGGATATTCTTTTCTGATCTAATTTATTAGGTGTTCTGTATGCCTCTTACATGCTTATAGGCCTCTCCTTTAAGTTGGGGGAATTTTCTTCTATGATTTTGTTGAAAACATTTTCTGGGCCTTGGAGATGGGAATCTTCTTTTTCCTTTATTCTTATTATTCTTAGGTTTTGTGTCTTGATGGTGTCTTGGATTTCTTGTATGGTTTGTGTCAAGAATTTTTTAGATTTATTTTTTTCTTTGACAGATACACAGATTTCTTCCACTGTAACTTTCACAGCTGAGATTCATTTTCCGTGTCTTGTTGTCTGTTGGTTATGGTTACCTCTGTAGTTCCTGTTTTCTTTACTAAGTTCTTTCTCTCCATGATTTCCTCCCTTTGTGTTTTCTTTAAGATAACCAATTCTGTCTTCAGATCTTAAACTGTTTTTCTTGATTTCCTTCTTCTGTCTGACTGTATTTTCCTGTTTTCCTTCAATTTCTTCTCCTGTTTGTTTGAACATTCATTTGTTTTTAAAAACTCTTTCAGTGAATTTTTATCCTTTATTTTTTAAATTTTTATTAATTACACTTTATTCACTTTGTATTCCCCCATAAACCACATCCCTCATCCCCTCCCAATGCCACCTTCCATCCCCTTTCTCCACACATGCCCCTCCCCAAGTCCACTGATAAGGGAGGTCTTCCTTTCCTTCCTTCTGATCCTAGTCTATCAGCTCTCATCAGGAGTGGTTGCATTGTCTTCCTCTGTGGCCTGGTAAGGCTGCTCCCCCATTAGGGTGAGGTGATCAAAGAGGAGGCCAATCAGTTCATGTCAGAGGCAATCCCTGTTCCCATTATTATAGTACCCACTTGTATACAGACCTGCTTCAATCCTCTCTTAAAGCCACAAACTGTTTAGCTGCATCTTCCTGTATTTCTTTACAGATGGCCATAATCTGTTTGACTTTATCTTTCTCTAATTCTTTACACATTTTATTTGTTTCCTCCATTATCCTCTTCAT
This sequence comes from Pachyuromys duprasi, assembly GCA_028658305.1. Classification (NCBI taxonomy): domain Eukaryota; kingdom Metazoa; phylum Chordata; class Mammalia; order Rodentia; family Muridae; genus Pachyuromys; species Pachyuromys duprasi. The sequence continues at coordinate 115,463,386 of CM053742.1, forward strand.
AAGCATAGATGTAATGTTATCTTCTTGAATTTCACTTATGTTAGGGTGTCCAGTTCTACTTGCTCATGAATCTTGAATAACTGTGTTCTGGGGATGCCATATTTCTTTGCCTTTTGTTGGTTGTGTTTTTACTCTTGCCCCTAACCATCTGACTGGCTCAGGTGTTGGCTGTTAATTTCTGGTGCCTGCTGAAATCCTGGTGTGGGGAGAATCCCCTTGGCAGGGTTCTGAAGGAGGCCTCCTCAGCTTTTTGGGTGTGGTCAACTGAATGGCAGGGCTTCTCAGGAATTAACACAGTTCACCTCAAGCATATGGACCTTTGTTGTAACTGCTCTCCTTTCACCAGGGGAAGTCCTGGAGTCAGCTGCTTTGAATTTAGTGAGCTGCTGTTGCTGCTCTTATGTTTTTCTTGTTGGGCACAGCCCTCTTGAAGAACCAGAGGGACCTCTGGTTTTGTTAATTTAGCAAGAGATAACTGGATACACCTTGGAGCAGTATCTGGGGCCCGATCCAGTGTCTCTCAGGCTTCTATAGTTCTGACGTTGGAGCTGTGTGCCCCAGAACTTCAGTGGTAATCAGTGGTAGGTGAGCACAGCACTCATGTATGCAGCCTGAGGATAGAGCCTGGAGCCTGCATGAATCCAGAATTTTTTCTGGGGATGGGTGTCCTGACTTCATATATGCTGATTCCCCCACGGTGGGGTTTCCTCTCAACAGGAAGACACAGTCTGTGGTTTTTCTGGAGGGTCTGCAGTTCCACTGGAATAGCAAGTAGAGCACACAGGCTCTGCAGAGTGACTCCACCTCACTTGCAACTGGGTGCCTGGGCACCTGCAAAAACCCAGGAACTTATTCCAACAACTTTTGGATGCTGGGCATGTCAGCCGTGTGCCCTGAGGGCATACCTGCTATTTCATTCACTGTGAGGTTTCCTCATGACAGAGAAACCCACTCTCTGGTGCCCTGAGGCCCATATTTCAGTCTAAGGCAGTGATCAGTGAATGCAGACATGTGGCTCTTGGCTGGCGACTGAGTTTCTGCCAAGACTCAGGAATTATTCAGCAGTTTAGCTGAACTGAATTGATTCCCACACCATGGAGTTTGCTCCCACATGGGAAACACAATCCCTGGCATTTTGGGGCCCAGAATTCCATCTGTTGTTCACTGTTCTGTCCTTGCTGAGCTGTTGGTCAGAAATAGTGTCCTCCCTGTGCCACCTTCTTGGACTCCCCCATCACTGTATTTTTAAATTATTAATTTTGACTTAAAACAAGAGAAAAAAATCAATATTTTTTTCATGTAGAGACATATTTACAGGTAACACTTTGATATAAAATATACGGTACTACTGGTCAATGTATTTATGATTCCTCCATGTGAGGAAAATAAGCTTAAAACTACTTTTCCAAGAGAAGTTTTATCAAAACTAAATTGCTTTTGTCAGAAATAAGACAGAAATGAATAAGAATCAAAAGTGGAGACAACCAGAAATGTTTTGGGTTTTTTTGTTGTTGTTGTATTTTCTTTGTTTGTTTTCATTTTGGAATTTTCAGCATGTTTAAGGAAAGAAGTAGATAGAGATCCATAATCTTTTTTTGAATGGAAATAAGAAAATGAAAGAATTACATATGTATTATCTATTCATTATAAGTTATATATCTTTAAATATGAAAATTACAAAGTGTAACTTACTTTTTCTAAGCAAACACAAGATTTCATAATCATCAAGTAAGGTTGTCTTTTTTAGCCAAGGGAGGCTGTCATTAATTTTCTGAGAGCAAAATAGGGTGTAAGACAGAAGGAGATTGAAATTCACTCTTTGTTGTTATTCTAAGGCATGTGAAAAGATAAGCTTATAACCTACTGAAATATAAAATACCATTGATAGAGATTTTGGTGTTGATCTGATCAGTTTTTTTTATCTGTTAAATGATGAATTTATTGAAGAAATCAAGAAAAATATCTTAAAATTCATAGAAGCAAATGAAAAGAAAAACAGAGCATAATAAAATCTGCGAGCTACAATTAAAGCAATCCTAAGAAAGAATTCTATAGATTTAAGAAGCTACCTCCTTTAATGTCTTAATTGATGTAATTATATTGGAATGATTATGTTTTTCATGAAACTTTACCTTTAGTATATTAATTTGAAATTTGGGCATCAGTATTTGTGTACTCTTTCGTCAAGTGAATGTAGAGGCAGGACTAAAATTAGATGAATTTGGCTTTAATTTACGATGACCTATATTTCCTGATTTTAATTTAAAATGCATGAAATCAGATTCATGTTTTTGTTTTGGGATGGGTTTTGCGTCCTTCTCTTGAATGTCTTGACTTTGAGACATGTGTTGACCCACAAATATTGTATTTTCTGGCTATGGAAAGTATGTTCTTAATTGTTGTTTGAAGCTGGCAATGCTGGTTAACAGGACATGTAACTGTCACATCCTCACCTGTCTTTACAAATAATGTAAGTTACCATAGGGAAGGTGACAATTGCCATTCTATCTGATCAGTTTTGAGTTGTTTTTGAGTATAAATCTACCTATACCAAAATTTTGCTTTTAATAGGCTGTTCTGAGCTGATAGAAAAGTTTGAGAGGCATCACCTTCCAGGTGCTGTTTATTGTTGTGATAATAGATGAGATTATTAGGAAAATTAGTAATATTGGGAGTATGTATTGGTAAGGAAGATGATGATTTATTCTGTGAACCTCACGAGATTCAAAACTGCTTAAGAAACTCAGTCCAGAGACGAAGACAGGATAACTGGAGACCTAATCTTTCCCTCCTTCTCTCCCAAATTCAGCCTGCAGGCTCATCCTTAGTTCTGTAGCAGAACACTTCTTGCACTCTTCCATTCTTCTCTGGATCCATATCTTAATGATCATGTATTTCTTCTCTTTCACACTTCCTACTCCATATTCATCTCACTATCTCAGTCTGTAACAATAGCATTCATTCTCTGGGAACACTCAAGTTTTGGAAGCCAGGGAAACAGGTAAATAACTACACCTCTTCCTTATACCCTCCAAACAAAATTCCTGTTTCATACACCCCAGTCCTGTAGAAGAGCACCTGCTGCAGCCTCACCTCCCTCCCTGATCCCATGTTTAGGGAAACACACAGATATTTTACTCCAATCTTCTTCCAAGCTCATCCTGTTTTCCTAACATTTAACAACAGCAGACTTTCCCTGGGAACCCTCTAGCCAAGACTTGCAGAGAAGCAGTAAGTCAATGAAGCAGGTAGGCAAGCTTCAGATCTCCACTCTCACTCATATCCTCCATGTCCAACTCCTAGTCTCCTCCTTCACTCTATAGTAGACTTCCTGTTGAGCCCTATCCCCATGGTCTGCTTCTTTCCTAGAAAACTAAGCAAATCCTTCTGGAACACCCTGATTTCCTCTCTTCTGTAGACTCAATATCACCTTCCAGCTCCTGTCTATCCATAAGTTTCAGCTTCATATACCTAGGAACAGATTTTACCTGGAACTTCCAATAGTCATACCTATCACCAGTATCCCAGAAGAACTTCCTACCAGAAAAGAGACTTCCACCACACTCTCATAAGATCCACAGAGGGCTACAAAAACCAAGGATGAAAATACCAACCAAAAAAAGCAAGGTGAAATATTACCACCTATAATTACAATCTTTCAAACCTAGATACAAATGTAATGTTACTGTCATTATCATTTAAGACAATTTGTCTCCAGTAGAGACCTAACACAGTAGGTTCTAAGTAGTGCAACATAGCTGAAGGAAAAGAAAAAAACCTCAAAATGGCCTTTAAAGAATATGAAAGAAGTACATAAAGAGGAAATGAAAAAAAATTCTTTAAGAAATCAATGAAAACACAAGAAGTCGAAAGAAATGAAGGCCTGAAAGTAAAAGTAGAATCAAAACGCAAAATCAAAAGGGGAGAAATTTGGAAATGAAAAAGTTAGGAACTTGAAGTGGAACCTCAGAGGCACGCATCACCAACAGAACACAATAGATAGACAAGAAAATTTCAGGTATTTAAGACACAATAGAAGAAATAGATAACTTTGTCAAAGAAAATATGAAATCTAAAAGTCCTCTCAAAAAACATTGAGAAAATCTGGGACACTATGAAAAGACCAAATAAAAGAATAATAGCAGTAAAGGAAAGGGAAGAAATGCAAGTAAAAGGTCCAGAAAATATTTCCAACAAAGCCATAAAAGAAAACGTTCTTAACATGAAAAAGGAGATGCCTATAAAGGTACAAGAAGCATACAGAAAACAATCTAGAACAAAGGAGAAAAGAAATTTCCCTTAGTACAAAATAAGCAAAACAAAGTATACAGTACAAAGAAAGAATATTAAAAACTGCAAGGGAAAAAGCCCAAGTAAGACATATTAAAATAATATATGAATTCTCAGTAGAGAGTCTAAAAGTTAGAAGAGCCTGGTCCAATGTTCTACAGACTTTTCAGAGACCACAGATGGCAGCTCAGTCTACTATAATGAACAAAGCTTTTGATCAAACTGAATGAAGAAATAAACCATTCTCTGCTAAAAACAATGACTTAACTACTAAGATGCAGCCCTAGAAATGGTATTTAAAAAACTAAGGTGGTTAACCACACCCAAGAATTCACAAGGAATAAACAATTCCAGAATAATAAGTTAAGAGAAACACACAAACACACACACATTCATGCACACATACATGCACACATATACACACACCATGAAAACAAAATAACACTATTTATTAGTATCTCTCAAATTCAGTGGTCTCAATTTCCCATTGAAAAGAAACAGACAACAGAATAGATATGAAAACATTCTTCTACTGCATTGAAGAAACACTTTTTTAAAAATAAAATTAGAGTCAGGGTTTCTCTGTGTAACCCTGGCTGTCCTGGTCTTGCTTTGGAGACCAGGCTGTTCTCAAAATCACAGAGATCCACCTGCTTCTGCCTCCCTGAATGCTGGGAATACAGGCATGTGCCCCTGTACCCAACACAAGGAACACATTTTAACATCAAAGATAGACATCACTTCAGCATAGAAAATGGTAAAAGATATTCTCAGCAAATAGACATAAGAATGAAGCTGGTGGAGCTATTTTAATATCTAACAAAATAGACTTTAAAACAAAATCAGAAGTGATAGACAAGACACTATATGCTCATCAAAGAAAAGATTCACCTAAAGGTTATTGCAACTATGCCCAAAGACAAGGACACACAAGTTTGTAAGGAAACACTAATAGGGTTTAAATCACATATTGGATGTCATATGGATGGATACTTGGAGATTTCAATGCCCCACCTTTACCAATAGTCAGGTCATCCAGACAAAATCCAAACAGAGATATACTGGAGATAACAGATGTTATAAACCAAATGTTCCAAACAGATATTTATAGACCATTTCATCCAAACACAAAATAATATACCTTCTTCTGAGAAGTTCATGGTACTTTCTCTAGAAATGATCCCATACTCATACACAAAGCAAGTCTCACTAGATATAAGAAATCGAAGTAATAAGCTGCATCCTATCAGACCACCACAGATTAAAGTTGGATATTAGTAACAATAGAAAGCTTGATATTCATTGAAACTGAACTTTGCACTGAATGAAAATTGAGTCAAGACAAAAATAATGAAGTTACAGACTGAAAAAGAATACTCAGAATATATAAACTTATGGGAAACACAAAAAAGTGGTACTGATATACAAGTTAAAAGCAGAAAGTGCCTACATTTAAAAAATGAGATCTTATATGAACAACTTAACAGTACACCTCAAAGCTCACTAACAGTGCTTTTCAAACTTCCTAAAGTTGCCAACTTTTAATATAGTTCCTCATGTTTGGTGATCCCTAACCATAAAATTCTTTTCAAAGGGAGATCAGAAAGGAGTTCAAGAATCTCAATGCACCCAAGAGAACAACTTGGCTTTCTTGTTATACTGTGAGTCCCACGGGGAAACCTGGCTTATCCACTTTTGATGTTGCAAGGAAACTAGGTGAGATGGGGAACAACACTGCTGCAGATGACAAACAGTCCTGCGAAAAGAAGGCCGCCAAGCTGAAGAAGAAACGTGAAAAGGAAACTGATACCTACAGAGCTAAAGGAATACCCCACCCTGCGAAAGACGGGATAGTACTCAAGGATTAGAAGAGCCAGGACACCAAGGGAGACAATGCAGCCAGCTAGTCCTGGTGAGACCTGAAAGACTAGGGTCAGAAGGAAGGGGAGGACAGGGGGAGAGACATAGGGGGAGAAAAGGGTGGGAGGATAGGATTGGGAGGGCATGAGGAAGGAAGCTAAGGCTGGGAGACAAAGTGAATGAATTGTAATAAATTTTTAAAAAATGAATGAAAATTTAAAAATTAAAACAAAATTCATTCCCGCCCATGTAATAAATTTAACATTGTTAAAAATGTAACTAATTCTGTGAAAGTATAGATACTTAAGTTTCTAAATAAACCTCAAAACATTTTCTACAAAATAAAAAAAAAGCAAGAAAAAGAAGGAAGAGGGGGAGGATGAAGAAAATGATAAAGAGGAGGAAGACAAAGATGAAGACAAAGTTGGTTCTACCTTGGCTTCTTCTTTTTTTTTTTCCTATAAAGGATTTCATTCCCTCCCCCTTACACAGCTTACTCTTCTTAAAGAAAAAAAAATGAAATGTAATGTTGTGTAAGATTTGTTTCTAAACTGTGCAGTGTGTTATTTTATATAGGTGACACATTGTCTTTAGATAGTTGTCCTCACTATATCCTTTTTTTTCTTTTTTTGTATCTTTGTTTCTTTCTTCATCTTTTCCTTCCTTCTTTCCTTCCTTTCTCTCTCTCTCTCTCTCTCTCTCTCTCTCTCTCTCTCTCTCTCTCTCTCTCTTTCTATTATGTATTACAATGTATTTACTTTGTATCCTGGCTGTAGCACTCTCACTCTTCTCCTTCCAGTCCCACCCTCCCTCTCTCTTCTCCCACTATGCTCCTTCCTTAGTCCACTTGTAGGGGAGGATCTCCTCCCCTTCTATCTGACCTTAGCTTATCAGGTATCATCAGGACTGGCTGCATTATCTTCCTCTGTGGTCTGGCAAGGGTGCATCCCACAGGGTAAGGTGATCAAAGAGACTGCTACTGAGTTCATGTCAGAAACAGTCCCTGTTCTTCTTACTAGGAAACCCACTTACAGACTGAGCTGCCATGGGCTACATCTGTTTGGGGGTTCTAAGTTATCTCCACCAACGATCCTTGATTGGAGTATCATTTCAGAAAAGACCCCTATGGCCAGATTGTTTGCTTCTGTTGTTCTCCTTGTAAAGCTCCTGTCTTCTCCAGGTCTTTCTATCGCCCCATATTTTCACAAGATTACCTGTACTCTGCCCAAAGTTTGGCTATGAGTCATAGCATCTGCTTTGATACGCTGCTGGGTAGAGTCTTGCAGAGGCCCTCTGTGGTAGAATAAAATATGTATTTTTGAAATGGTAAAAATAAAGAAGTAAATATTTGTCTAGATTGCTGAGAGGAGAGAAAAGTCAAAATTCTAAATAAAGTAGATAACACTGGAGAGATGGCTCAGCCTTGAGAGGTTGGCTCACAATTAAAAAAGAACAAGCACTGCTACATAAATAGAAAGGCTCTAAAAACTGTGAGCCAACCCATGAGATAACATAGAACAAACAAGTAGATTCCTAGCATCTCCCAAGGTGGAATTATTTTTTAAAAATGCCAAGTCTGAAAACTCCAATAAACACAAGAGATTAATCAACAATCTAAATGTAAATTGGAATAGCATCAAGCTGCCTTCTATATATCTATGTGAATTCCATACTCAGTCTTAACTTGGGAAGCTACAGTTTTCAGTACGATAAAACAAAAGCAGAGATGTCTGATTTCTCATGATACTGAAAATAAGTGAGAGTGCTCAGCCACGACAGAAAATTGCCTTTTGTTGTGTATTCACTGATAAGCTCACTGAGCTCTGATTAATATGAGTAAGTCAAAGGTTATACAAATATTCTTAATTAAATTCAGTAGATCAAAAAACAAAACACTGAAACAGAAATGTGGGAGAGGTACTTCTAGGATGGAGGGTTCTCAATAGGATTGGGAAGCAAGTAAGAGAAGCTGACTGGGACAGTGATCAGAGTGTACTGTATATAAAGCTGACCAAATAACAAAGTTAATAAAATAAAAGAAAAAATTAACAAAAATAAAACTGGCAGATTATCAAACAGCTAAATTTAACCATACATCTAAAAATAATTAATGATAATTTATTTTGAATTCTTCCAAAATATTTGAAAAAAATCCTTTTGAACTCATTCTTTGAGACATCAATGCCAACAGTTTTAAAAAGATACTACAAGGAAGGAACAGACCTATATATCTGAGTGATATGGAATAAAAAATTCTCAATAACTGATATTGCTGAATGGTGAAAATTAGAGTAAGACACCATGCCCAGCTTCCCTCAATTTCTAGAATTGATTCAAAATTATATCTAACAATATATTTAACAATGCATATATAATAATGTGTAGAGCTGAATACATTGCCATTCTGTTTCTACGTTATGTTCTCAGCAAGATAAAGAAGAATAGATGTATTTTAAATTTTAATCTAAAATGTTTATTAGATTTTCATACTCACTACAATTAAATAATAATCATATTTTGCATCAATTATCACAATATTTTGTGACCTTAGATTTCTTTTTAAATTATTTTTCTTTTATTAATTACAGTTTATTCACTTTTTATCCCCTTGTAGCTCTCTCCCATCTCCCTTCCCAAGCCCACCTCCTATGTCCATCTTCTTTGCCTTTCTGAATAGGGATTGAGCATCTTAGCCAGTCTTCTTTCTTGATTAGTTTTCTCAGATATACAGACTTTATTATGTTTATTCTTAATTATATGTCTAATATTCACTTATGAGTTATTATATACACAGTGTGTGACTTTCTGTTTCTGGGATAACTCACTCAGGATGATCTTTTCTAGTTCCCACCATTTGCCTGCAAATTTCATGATTTCCTTGTTTTTATTTGTTGAGTTTTATTCCATTGTGTAAATGTACCAGAATTTCTGTATCCATTCCTCAACTGAGGGACATTTGGGTTGTTTCCAGCTTCTGGCTATTACAAACAAAGCTGCTATGAACATGGTTTAGCAAATGTACCTGTTGTATACTTAAGCATATTTTGGATATATGCCTAGGAGTGGTATAGCTGGGCCTTAAGTCCTAATTTTCTGAGAAAGTGCCATATTAACTTCCAAAGTGGTTGTACAAGTTTACATTCCCACCAATATAATGGAGGAGGGTTCTCCTTTCTCCACATCCTCTCCAGCATGTGTTGTCACTTTAGTTTTTTATCTTAGCCATTATGATTGGTGTAAATTGTAATCTCAGTGTTGTTTTAATTGTGTTTCCCTGATGACTAAGGACTTTGAACATTTCTTTAAGTGTTTCTGTGTCATTTGATATTCCTCTATTTAGAGTGTTTTGTTTAGCTCTGTATCCCATTTTCAATTGATTAATTGATTTACTGATGTTTAACATTTTGAGTTCTTTAGATATTCTGGATATTAACCGTCTGTCACATATTGATTTAGTGAAGATCTTGACCCAGTCTGTTGGCTTCCATTTTGTTCTGAAGACAGTGTCCATTGCTTTACAGAAACTTTTTAAGTTTCATGAGGTTCAATTTATTGATTGTTGATCTTAGAGCCTGTGCTACTGGTGTTCTGTTCAGGAATTTGTCTCCAATGCCAATGAGTTCCAGGTTCTTCCCCAAGTTTACTTCTAAAAAATTTAGTGTGTTTGGTTTCATGTTGAAGTCTTTGATCCACCTGGACTTTAGTTTTCTTCAGGGTAATAAGTATGGATATATTTGCATGTTCCTACATGTAGACATCCAGTTAGACTAGCACCACTTGTTGAAGATGGTATCATTTTTCCTTTGTATTATTTTGGCATTTTTGTTAAAAATCAAGTAGCTGTAGCTGTGTGGGTCCATTTCTGGATCTTCTATTCGATTCTATTCATCCACAATTCTGTTTCTATGCCAGTACCATGCAGCTTTTTAAAAAAAATTTATTTATTTTTATATCAATCACAGGTTAGGTACTTTGCATCCCAGGCGTAGCCCCCTCCCTCTCCCTCCCTCATCTCCCTCCTCCCTGCCTCATCCAAGTCTACCGACAGGGGAGGACCTCCTCCCCTTCCATCCAACCCCAGCTCATCCTGTCTCCTCAGGGCTGGCCGCAATGTCCTTCCCTGGGATTTAGTGATTCTGTCACTCCCCGGCTTGTATGGGGGAGGGTCAAAGAGTCAGCCATCAAGTTCATGACTGAAACAGTCCCTGTTTTCCTCACTAGGGTCTTCAGTCTGACGCCGAGCTATCATTGGTCCCATCTTCACAGCGGTTCCAGGACACATCCACACATGGTCCTTGATTGTAGAAACCGTCTCACACAAGACCACTGTGCCCTGCTCAGTTTGGTCTTTGTGGAGCTCTTGTTCTTC
>CM053742.1:115474404-115490872 GCA_028658305.1 Pachyuromys duprasi
AGGTGTGTGGATTCATTTCTGGGTCTTCTATTCAGTTCCATTGATCCACTATTCTGTTTCTATGCCAATACCATGCAGTTTTTATTACTATTGCTCTGTAGTACAGCTTGAGGTCAGGGATGGACATACTTCCAGATGATCTGTTGTTGCAGAGGATTGTTTTGGTGATTCTGGATTTTTTGTTTCTCCATATGAAGTTGAGTATTTTTCTTTCAAGGTCTGTGAAGAATTGTGTAGGTATTTTGATGGGGATTGCATTGAATCTGTAGATTACTTTTGGCAATATGGTCATTTTCACTATGTTAATCCTACCAATCCATGAGCATGGGAGGTCTTTCCACCTTCTAATATCTTCTTCAATTTCTTTCTTCAGAGATTTGAAATTTTTTTCATATAGGTCTTTCACTTCCTTGATTGGAGTCACCCCAAGGTACTTTACGTTATTAGTGGCTATTGTGAAGGTTGTTGTTTCCCTAATTTCCTTTTCGGCTCTTTTGTGTTTGGTGTACAGGAGGGCTTCTGATTTTTTTGAGTTGATTTTTTTATCCAGCCACTTTACTGAAAGTGTTTATCTGTTGAAGGAGTTCTGTGGTTGAATTTTTGGGGTCACTCATGTATATTAGATTCCACTATTCTGTTTCTATGCCAATACCATGCAGTTTTTATTACTACTGCTCTGTAGTACAGCTTTCTCTCAAGGATACCAATACCTTCAGATGATCTGTTGTTGTACAGGACTGTTTTAGCAATTCTTAGTTTTTCATTTTTAATATGTAATTGAGAATTTTTCTTTCAAAACGTGTAAAGAATCGTGCTGATTTTTCATGATAATTGCATTGAATCTTTAGATTGCTTTTGGCAGGATGGTCATTTTCACTATGATAATCCTACGGATCCATAAGTATTGATCTTTCCATCTTCTGATATCTTCTGCATACATAAAAATTTATGTATTGTATTAGTGGTAGGTATTCTCCCTAAGGTTGACAGGTATTTATCAGACAACTATATGAGGCAAAGATGAGGATTTCTTTCTTTTTAGATGCTTTTCCATGTAAACTATGAGACAACACTAAACTACAGAAAAAAAACCTTTTCATTGTCATGTGAACTACTTGGGCATTAGAAACAACAGGAATGACTTAGAAGTCATAACATTGGGTTTGAATCTCATTGTTCCTGTGTCATTAGTTACTGCAAGAAATATTCTATCACATTTAAATATCCTGTAATTTTTGATTCTCATAAAATTCATTCTTATAAAAATCAATTGATATTCATATTGTATAAGTTAGAGGAAATATACAAACCTATATTTATATATTAGAAAGTCTTTGAAAACTGTAAATATGGGTTAAATATGATAAATGCTTCTTTTGTTGTTCTGAGTCTCTTTCATTATATAGAATCATAAGACCCCAAACAAAGCACAAATAACTCTTTATAACTCTGAATCTTAGGGTTTGTGATGTATAGAAGAGTAAGTACTATCATTAGTATCAATGGTTTTATTAACTGAATATCTCATAAGCACTATATAACATATGAATGTAAATCTGGACTTTGTAGGCCCAAAATATAGAGGTATAGTTAAGTTTTTCCTGTAATATTTTACAGAAAAAAATTAGTCTTACATTGCCTCTAGAACCACATTGGGTCATGTCCTTATAGAAGAAGAAGAAAATAACCTGATGTTTGGGAACTCAAAAAGAAAGCTTTGCTTAGAAAGTAAGAAAAAAATATTGAATGTCTGTAATTTAATGGAGAAACAAGTTAGAAAGAAAGGATTGACTAGGTTTGTCTGATTATGCAGTAAAGGACCAAGATGGAGAAGAAAGAGTGTGTTTCATATGTAAGCTACAATCACTTATAAGTCATATCCTCATTAATATAACAAGAAGGATAAAGAAGGATTGTGAGCAGTGAAACAAAGTTTAATTAAGGACATATCAAAGTTTGTACATGTAAAAAATTGTTCAAAATACGCTAGAGATGTGTCTGTAAATAGAGACTGATGGTAGTAAAGACATAGATGCTGTGATAATTTATTTCTAGGTTGAAGATATAACTAAATCACATTGATAAAATAATGCATAGACAAAATACAAACAAGGCTGCCCTCCATATTTCTATGCTAAGGCGGTTGGAAGAGAAACAGGCAGATGATTGAAAACACACATATCAGACAGATGCATAAATTTCATGAGTCTAGGTCCTAAAAAGGCTCACTGATAATTGAAGCTATTGATAAACACAATATTTTTTCCAGACAATAAGAATATTTCTGTATTGAAAATATAAAGCAAAGTCTACAGAAGGCAGTAGGTAAAAAAGAGTATAATAGCAAGAAAACTGTCTTATTCTTTTGGGTAAGGAAGTCAATCATATGATTTGTCTTCATGCAGAAATTTTAGATAGGATAAGGCTACAGGAGAGTAACCTCTATGATTGAAAAATTACCATTGTTCCATATGTGCTTCGGCAGCACATATACTAAAAAGATTACTTTGGATTTTTAAAATATAAGATTAAGAGTCAAGTATTTGTGATGAGCAAGGTAGCAAGAACAGGAAGACAGAATAGATATGAAATTATGATTATCACTCTTCTGTGACAACTAGCTGGTGCAATGAACAGGATAAATCCTTTGTATTTGGTATTTGGCATTTAGAGCTAGTTCACAATACTTCAACTCAGTTGATTAAGCAAAAATTTCAGGTTTCACAAAGATGTGGAAAAGTGAGGGGTTTTTAAATGAGATATTGGGACCAGGAAGATAAATGATATTAATGCTTTTTCTGTGTGAGAAAGTTGTTCAGCCCTCTCTTACAATGAAAAAGAAAACTGATGGTTTCCTAGATATCTCTAAATGTTTGCATGAAACCTGGTGCAATCAACTTCAACTAATTTTGAGTTCACTGCAAATATAACAGGTAACACTTGTAGGAAACAGTGTAGGCTCAGTCCTCCAAAGAAATATGAACAATCTGTTAGTATTAAAACAAAGTTCTAAAATCTAACTGTGTACTCTCAAATTCTGATGTTTTTTTGTTTTATGTTTTGTTTTGTTTTGTTTTTTTAGCAATAGTCACAACACATCATTGCTGGTCTCTTGCAATTTATCTTTCAAAAAATCTTGTGATGATCTTTTTTTTTTCATGATTAAACTTAAAAGACACAGATGGTGGGACTGATCATTCAGGGTATCTAAAACCCAGCTCAGCAGTAACAGAGAGACCAATAGGCCATAATGTGGACCCCACAACCCTGATATTTGTGTTTCGCATGTGATAGGAGAGCCCACAGGGTAACTTGAGAGTCCAATTTCAGCCTACTCAGCTAAGCCCGTGAAAAGTGTGGAGAGCAGGGGCTGTCTCTGACACTGACTCAGTTGCCTGCTCTTTGATCATTTCCCGCTGATGGGGTGGCCTTGTCAGGCCACAGAGGCAGAGGATTCATCCAGTCTTGATGAGAATTGACAGGCTAGGGTTAGATGGTAAGGGAGCAGAGCTCCTCCTTTCCGAAGACTAGATGAGGGGAATAGGGGAAAACAAGGAGGGGGGTGGAGCCAGGAGAAGAGGGAGGAGGCTACAATCAGGATATAAAATGAATAAATTATTTTGAAGAATAAAAATAATATATTTAGAACAACCAAAAACAAAAATAAAAAAGATCAATATTAGGTTTATTTCAGCATGTTGCATTACATAAAACAAATGGACCAAGTATTTTATGACATGTTATGTATTTAGTCATATTTAGACAAAGGTAAAACGATTAAATAAGTGTGTAAAATTTAAGATAACTTGCAATTATTTCATTAAGGTGCATATCTGAGCAAGACCTTAATGGAGTGGTAATGAAGTAAAAATGTGCTGCCAGAACAGGTTTTAGAGGAAACCTAGAAAATGTAGCTCAGTGAAGTGATAATAAGAGAGAAAATTCTTCTTTCTTTGTCTTTGCTTATGTTTCTTTGTTACTGAATGTTGGATATATCCCTTAAATCTTGACCTTTTCCATGTGAGAAGGTTAAAACAGAGTTAAGAAATTGGATGTTTGGAGAGAAGAGAGGATAGAGTTAAAAATGGCAACAAAAATAGTATTCTTCATGTCAAAATAATTGACATGGTCCCCAGTAACATATATTTATGTTGAAGAAACTGTTGAAGACTCTTGTTTTAAATTCAAGAACAAATATTTGTAAAAACCTAGAATGAAAAAGCAGATTAAAATATAATCTGGTGATGCTATCTTGCCAGGCCACAGAGGAGGAAGATCCAGGCAGTCCTGATCAGATTTGATAAGCTATGGGCAGATGGCAGAGGAGGAGAACTCCTGCTTTCGGTAGACTGGAGCCGAGGATGGGAGGATAAGGGAGGGAGAGTGGGACTGGGAAGAGTTGAGGGAGGGGTCTTCAATCAGGATATATAATGAACAAATTGTGAAAAATAAATAAAAATAAAAATTAATAAAAGAAGAATATGAAATATAATTTTTATTTAGTCATCTGTAATAAGCATTTCAACAATGCTATGACAGAATGCATAACTATGCCCCCAATTAGATGTTTCCTCTGATGAAAATCTTTCATGCTATTAAATATTTAGCTTCATCTGTCAGCTAACACATAGATCACTAATGAAATGCATACCATTATCATGAAAAAATAAGTCAATGAATATCCTAAATTGTGTACTTTTTAATTTTTTCTTTATAATTTATTCATTATATAACCTGATTAAAACCCCTCCCTCTGCTCCGCCAGTTCCACTCTCCCTCTCTTTTCCCCTCCTCCCCTTTACCCTAGTCCACTGAAAGGGGGAATTCTCCACTATTGCCATTTGCACATGGCTTGTTAAATCTCTTCAAGACTGCTTGGATCCTCTTCCTCCATGGACTGGCAAGGCTGCAGCATCAGGGGCCAGGGATCAGAGAGCAATCAACTGAATTCATGATAGAGACAACTCTTGCTCCCCTTACTCAGAGATTCACATAGAAACTGAGCTGCCAATACGCCACATCTGAGCAGGGAGTCTAGGACCTTTCCATGCATGATTCTCCCTTGGTGCATCAGTCTCTGCAGGACCACCTATGTTCAGATCTTTTAGTTTTATTGGTCTCCTTGTGGAGCTCCTGCCCCCTCCATGTCTCTCTAATCCCACCCTTGTCTTCCTCCATAAGACTGCCTGATTTGTGCCCAAAGTATGGCTGTGTCTCAGCATCTGCTTTGATCCCCTGATAGGTGAATTGTTTCAGAGGACCCTGAATTATACAATTATAGTAGACTCCCATCAGGTTTCCTCTCTTCCACCACTTCTCAAGTATATACGATGATTTGACCTTCTGAATGAGATTTAAGCATTCTCCTGAGGATTCTCCTTAGTGTTTAGCTTCTGTAGATCTGTAGATGGCTATCCTATATTATAAGGCTAATATTCACTTATTAGTGAGTGTATACCATGCCTGCCTTTCTGTTACCTCACTCAAGATGATCTCTTCTAGTTCCACCCATTTGCATGAAAATTTTATTACTTCCTTGTTTTTAATAGCTGAGTAGTATTCAATTCTCTAGGTGTACCACAATTTCTGTATCCATTCCTCCATTTCAGGATATCTAGGTTGTTTCCAGATTATGGCTATTACAAATAAAGCTGATATGAACATAGTTGAGAAAATGCCCTTATTAAATCATGGGGCAAATGTTGGGTATACACCAACGAATGATATAGCTGGACCTTGAGGGAGTGCTATCACCAATTTTCTGAAAATAATGCCAGCTCAATTTCCAAAATGGCTGTACAATTTTGCACAACCACCAGCAATGGAGGTGGGATCTCTTCTCCACATCCTTTCCAGCATGTGTTGTCAATTGAGTTTTTGTTCTTAGCCATTCTGATAGATATAAGTTGAAATCTCAGGGTCGTTTTGATTTGCCTTTTTCCGATGACTAACAATGTTGACATTTCTTTAAGTGTTTCCCTGCCATTCTATATTTCTCTGTTGAGAATGCTCTACTTAGCTTTGTACCCCATTTTTAAATTAGATTACTTATTTTTTTGGTGTCTAATTTCTTGAGTATGGAGTTGGTGAAGTTCTTTTCCCATTGTACTTTTTAAATTTTTATTAAATTTTTATTTTTAAATTAATTACAGTTTATTTACTTTGTATCCCAGCTGTAGCCCCCTCCTTCTTTCCCTCCCAATCTCATCTTCCCTTTATCATCGCCCCACTGCCCCTCTCTAAGGTCTTCCTCCCCTTTCATCTGACCCTTTGTACTTCTAAAAATACCAATAGGATCAGGTGCATAATGTTACTCTGAAATTCATAGTGCAGGTTTGATAACAGTCACTTCCTTAAGACCTATTCAAACTGGCCCTTTGAGCCAAATAAAGCTGTCTTCTTAAAGGCAATGATTGAAAATTTAGCAGTATATTGTACATCATTTTCATACTCACATATAGTATTTTCTTACCCTTATAAGTTTCCTATAATATTGAAAACTCCACTACAAAGTTATCTCCTGTTGAATGCGTTAAAGGACACATAGAATCTGAGTTGTCTGCATGATGTTTTTTCTTACAAATACTACAAAATTTGTTTTATATATTATAATTATGAAATACATCAAGGAGATTGGGGCTATAGTTCTCTTAATTGGAATATAGTCTTAAGTAATGAATATATAATGAATATATCTACTCTGGGGATATTTAATTTACACGTAATTTACTAGGTATAAAAATATTCTATACTGTCATATATATATATATATATATATATATATATATATATATATATATATTACTAAACCCTAATAGAACATATGTACTTTGGAGATATTTTATGTCTACATAAAGATACCTAGACATCTGAAAAATCTCCCAAAACATGTATGCCCACAGATGTTGCATTTGTATACATACATTTAAACTGAGATTCAGCTTCTTTATGAAAACTGGAAGATTTTGTAAAGGAGATTCTTATAACTTTAATGATATCAGGAATATAAAGCTATTACTATGAGAGCCAACTGTAAGTGAAATATCAACATTAATTAAACCTAGATTGGTCTCCCAACACCAGCAATATGTGCGAGAATCTGACAACAGCGTGAAAACCAAAATATGTCTGAGGGTAGGTGGGGAAGCACTAAAAGCTTCAAGTAAGCAGAAACAATGATTAACTCTTAGAAGAATTTTTCTGGTTTCTAAGGAGAAAATAAATGTTGACAGACCTGTGAAGGCAAGGGACTGTGTGTTGAATCAGAGGCAGAGACATAAGCAGCCTGTGTGAAGGCATAGCTCTTGAATTGAGGCTTTGGAGATGAAGAAGTTGGCTCATATCCTTGTGCTAGACTGACTGTGATCTGTAAGAAGTTTGGGAAGAGGAGAGGGAATGGAGACAATGTGGTAAATAATTGTAAAGGACTTCTTTCAAACTCAATAGAAAGCAACATGTTAAATGGAAAGGTTTAGATGAAGCATTTAACATTACACAAATATATGATAATAGAATCTAATGCACTCTTAAAGAATAAATCACAGTTTTGGTCTTTTATGAAAGGTCAAAAAATCTGAGAAGATAATGAGGGTAGATTTTAACATGAGGTTTCCACAGGAACATAACTCAAGCAGTTCATTTCATGACACTCTATGATCTTGCAAAAATGGGTACCCAAAAGCAATTTACTCTGAACCCAAAGTATAGAAAGCCAGAATTCATTAGTTTAATAACTGGTGTGGGCTGATGGTTTCATGAGCATAAAAATAGAACTTGCACCAGAAACAAAACAAAACAAAACAAAACAAAAAACAAACAACAACAACAACAACAACAAACTAGACCCTAAAACTTCCATTCCTTCAACAAAACTTTACTAAAGGCTTTCTAATTGACTTTGTTTAAGAAAATAAAGCACCCAGGATACCCACTGTTGAGAATGAGAAAAAACTAATTAATCACATGCACATATATTCTTGTTTTAATTTGTATTAAACATTTTTAATATTTTTGTCTTTTAAATATTTCCTTCAATAATTAAAAATTGTGAAGTCATAAAATTGCCACCACATATTTTCAATAAAATGCTTGCTCTTACTTTTTTTTTTGGACTTTTTGCATTTTACCATGACTGATGGCAAACCTATAAAATGTGTATATGAGATTCTCTTTAATTTTATTTCAAATTTTACACTGAAACACAGTATGGTATCTATGGAAAGCTGTTTTAATACATATGCTGATAGATGTACATTTAACAGTGTGTTTTGAAAATAATACTGTATGTGTCACATGAGATTTAAAAGTGTTATATAGTCTGTGAAAATATGTAATGCTATATGCATACATACAGACTGCTACATACAAAGAAATATATGCATTATATACATGCATGTGAAAATGATACCTAAAAATTGACATAACATTAAAAACCTCTGTCATGATGGTGTTGGTGTTTTACCTGTTGAGAGTAATGCATCTGATGATGAAAATGTTCTTCTCTAGTCACTTTTGAGGGCCTGGGCAACATTTCCACTTCCTTGATGGCTTCAATGCTCACTTGTTGAGGCAAAACTTGAAAGAGTGATGTGACATACATTAAGATGGACTTCTTATCTGGGTAAGTGGTAGCAACATCTGTAAGCACAGTAACAGCACAAATCAATTTTTAGTTTCTATATTTGAGACTCTGAAAGGGTAATGAACAAATCAATGTTACAGGAAGAAGACAGATTAATGAGCACTTGTTTGTCCATGAGCCTCCTCTATAGACAAAATTAGAACATGATAATCAGGCCTGAAATGTCCTTGCAATTTGACAAACCAATGAGATGAGCACTAAAGTTAATTTCTTTTTCTTGTTCACATAAATCTTCTTTCTATAATACTTTCTCCTAAGTAAAATTGCCTAAACTAGGTAATCTAAGTGAGTAGCTTTCATTAGATAATAAGCTGTGTTTAATTACATTTTTCTTTCAATGGAAAATTATATTGGTATGTTAATTAAAATGGTACAATTATAATTTCATAATTATTAAAAGGTTTACTGCTTAAACCTCCTTTTATGATAAAGTTATGTACAGAATGAAATGACTCTCTCTTAAAATGTGTCATTTATTTTCCAATAAAAATTAAAGTAATATCAGCTTGATTGTTTAGGAATCTCCACAGAAGCCCATAAGCCAACAACTCAAATGAATGCAACCAAGACCCAACAATGGCAGCCTTGCCTGGTTACAAAGATTACCAGTGAAGACACTACATTTTCAATTACTAGTAGTCATCTTTATGGCCACCCTCATAGATTCCAGCCTGATGCTAAGTTAGAGTAAAAACTGAGAGTCAGTTAGGGTGGGGGTCTTGGCCAAAGACAGCATCCACACAGTTCATTGAGGGTAGAGAAGTAAAGCTAGGGTCAAAATGGCGCAATCATCTCTATATTCAAATCTCTTCCGCATGGGAAGGAATTTTACGGGCTATAGAAAGTCAAATCTGGTCATCAACACAGCCACAATACCCTCAACTGACAATCTTTCCTGCCTTCAAAATGTGCTGGGGCAATGGTGGTGAGAACTTGTGGGAGTGTCCAAACAATATCTGACTTAACTTGAGACCCATGACAGGGAAGGAAGCCCATGCCCTACACTGCTTGGATGGCAAGAAACTGGAGATTTGCTAGCCCAGACACCTAGGATAAAACAAAAGATCACTGATTAAAAATGTCGATGGAATGATTCGTAATGACATTCTGCTATACTCAAAGATTGGTTATCTTGAACAATCATCATCAGAATGGCTTCCTCTGGCACTAGATGGGAGTGGGTACAGAGACTTACAAGACAGGCACATGGAGAGAGAGTTTAAATTGCAGGTCTCCATCAGGTACCACCCTTTGGAGAACTGGGAACCCTGCATTAGACAGGGAGAAGGACTGCAGGAGTCAAAGGGGATGAAGAACATGACCCGCCAAATCAAATAATCAGAGCCTACATGGGCTCACAGAGACTAAAGGGGGAAGAACAGAGCCTTCAAAAGTCTGCACCAGGTCCTCTGCATATATGTTGGCTGTTAGCTTGGTGATCGTGTGGGACACCAAACAATGGGAGGTGTGTGTCTCCGATGTTTATTTATTATTTATTTATTTATTTTTGCCTCCTTTTGGGACTTTTCCTCTCATTGGACTATGTTTTCCAAACTCAAAAGCCTTGTCTTAGTGTATCTTTTTTTTTTTTTTGGCCTGTTTGGTTGTTTTATTTTAAAGCTCTGTTTTGAAGGAAAATGGAGGGGGGGGATCTGGAGCCGGGGTGCGAAAGTTATAAGAGGAGCTATAAGGAGTGGAGGGAGAAGAAATGAGATCAGGATGTATTGGATGAAAAACAGATGCTTAGATTCTCAACTAAACATTTGTAAATGAGTAGGGACTCTTGTGGAATAGTGGGATTAAGGAGAAAAAGCCCTGGAGGTTACAGGAGCTCCACAAGAAGATCCACAGAGCCAACTAACCAGGAACCAGGGTGTTTGCTGAGATTGAAGCATTAAGCAACTACCTGGTAGGAACTGAATCTAGGCTCCCTACAAAGGTTTAGCAGGGTCAGTCACTGACATGAACTCAGTTGCCTGCTCTTTAATCAACTTCTCCTGGTGAGGTGGCCTTACTAGGACACAGAGGAAGAGGATCCAGTCAGTCCTGATGAGACCTGATAGGGTAGGGTCATATAGTAATGGAGGTGGACCTCCCCTATCAGTGGACTATGGGAATACATAAAGAAAGAAGAGAGAGGGAGAAAAAAAAGACATTAGATAAGAAAATAGGACACATTAGCCTGTATCTCCTTAACTGAGTTCCTAGCCGTCTCTGTTCAATTTATTAGTTAGTTGAATTCAACTTTCTACATTCCATATTCATATAATATTATAAATTATCTCTCTGTTTCTTGGTCATTTCATTTAGCAAAACATCTTCCAGGTTCATTTTTGTTGTTAGAGACGGCAGTATTTCTTTGTTTTTAGGCTGAGGAATATTTCATTGAAAGTATTTTTTTACACTTATGGGATTAATGGCAACTTCACACACAGAAATATTTTTTGTAACTTTTGTAACTTGTTTCCTGAAATGAGCCAAATATGATAAATTATAATCAAGTATTAATATGACATTTTTATTGGAACAGATAGAAGTAATGTTTTACATATTATTTTCTTCTTTATTTATTTTTATTATTTACAGTTTCTCATTTCATCTAAGCTGTAGCCCCCTTCCTTCATCTGCTCCTTACACACCCTTCCACCCTCTTCTCCTCCCATGCTCTTTCGAAGTCCACTGATAAAAGACCTGTTCAAAAAATAGTAATAAGTTTGTGAAGAAAGAAATTGAAGAATATATCAGAAATGGAAAGGTCCCCCATGGTCATGGATGGGTAGGATTAACATTGTGAAAATGTACATCCTGCCCAAAGCAATCTACAGCTTCAATGCAATTCCCATCAAAATACCAACAAAATTCTTTACAAAACTTGAAATAACAATTCTCAAAAAACCTAGGATTGCTAAAACCATTCTGTAAAAAAAACCATGGTCTTGAGGTATCTCCATCCCTGATCTCAAGATGAAGTACAGAACAATATTAAAAACAAACAAGCAAACAAAAAAAGACCCTGTATGATACTGTCATAGAAACAGAATGAACAAAAGACCCAGAAATAAACCCACACACCTATGGATACTTGATTTTTGACAAAGGAGCCAAAAACTTACAATAGAAAAAAAGACAGCATCTTCAACAAATGGTGCTGGTCTAACTGGATGTCTACTTGTAGAAAAATGCAAACAGACCCATTTTGATCACCCTGCAGAAAACTAAAGTCCAAGTTGATCAAAGACCTCAACATAAAACCAGGCACACTAAACCTGTTATAAGAAAAAAAGTGGGGAAAAGCCTTGAACTCATCGGCACAGGAGAAAAAATCCTGAACAGAACACCAGCAGCACAGGCTCTAAAATCAACAATCAATAAATGGAACCTTGTGAAACTGAAAGGCTTCTGTAAAGCAAATGGCACTGTCATCAGAACAAAACGACAGCCCAGAAATCTGGAAATTATCTTCACCAACCCTATATTTGACAGGGGGCTAATATCTAGATAATATAAAGGACTTAAAAAGTTAAAAACCCTGGTGGGTATGGCTTTTCAGAAGTGCTCTGTGTAAGGCTCTTGGACTGCTCCTTCTCTTCTCCTACTTCTGATGTCTATCCTGTTTGCCCTCTTGAATGAAGATTAAGCCTTTCCCTATGGTCGTCCTTACTTTTTAACTTCTTTAGAACTATGAATTTTAGTATGTTTATCCTACATTATATGGCTAATATTCACTTAGAAGTGATTATATATCACACGTGTCTTTCTGCATCTGGGTTAACTCACTCAGGGTGATCTCTTGTTCCTAACCTTGCCTGCAAATTTCATGATTTCCTTGTTTTTAATTGCTTATTCGTTTTCCATTGTGTAAGTAAACCACAGTTTCTATATCCATTTTTTTTTTCTGTTGAGGAACATCTGCGTTGTCTCCAGATTCCAGCTATTATGCCTAGAGCCACTATGAACATGGTTGAGCAAATGTACTTATTACATGGGGAGAGGGGGGAGCATCTTGTAGGTATATGCCTCAGAGTGGCATAGCTGGGTCTTGAGGTAGCACCATTCCTAATTTGCTGAGGAAGTTCCAGACTGATTTCCAAAGTTGTTGTACAAGGTTACATTACCACCAGCAATGGAGGAAGGTTCCACTTTCTCCAAGGAATGTGGCTGTAGCAGGGATACAAAGTGAGTAAATTTTAATAAATAAAAATAAATATGTAAATAAAAATAAAAATGAAGTTAAATACCAACAAATCAAGTAAGCCAATTAGAAAATAGGGTACACAGCTAAACAGGGAATTCTGAATAGAGGAATATGGAGTGGCAGCGAAACACTTAAAGAAGTGCTCAGTGGTCTTACTCATCAAGAAAATGCAAATCCAAATGAACCTGAGATTCATCTTAAAACCATCAGAATGGCTAAGATCAAGAACGCAAGTGACAACACATGCTGGAGAGGTTGTGGAGAAAGGGGAACCTTCTACCATTGTGGGTGAGCATGTAAACATGTACAGCCACTTTGGAAATCAATCTGGTGCGTTCTCGGACCACTCCTAGGCATATATCCAAAGTATTCTCAAGTATACAACAAGAACATTTACTTAAACATGTTCAAAGCAACTTTATTCCTAAGAGCCAGAATGTGGAAACATGCAAGTGTCACAGAAGAATGGATACAGAAATTGTGGTACATTTACACAATGGAATACCACTCAGCTATGGAAAACAAGGGGATCATGAAATTTGGAGGCAAATGGTGGGAACTAGAAAAGATCATCCTGAGTGAGGTTTCCCAGAAGCATACAGACACACATGGCATATACTCACTTATAAATTGATATTATACGTACAATACAGGATAAACATATTAAAATCTGCATACCTAAAGAAGTTAAGGAAGATTGAGAACCCTGGGTAAGATGATCAATCCTAACTTAGAAAGGTAAACAGGATAGACATCAAAATAGGAAGAACACAGGGAACAGGATAGGAGCCACCACAGAGGGCCTCTGAAAGACTCTATCCAGCAGTGTATTGAAGCAGATGCTGAGAATCATAGCCAAAATTTGGGAAGATTTATGGGAATCTTATAAAAGAAGGGGAATATAAAAAGACCTGGAGGGGACAGGCACTCCACAAGGAGAGCAACAGAACCAAAAATATCTGGGCCCAGATGTCTGTTCTAAGACCGATACTCTAACGAAGGACCATGCATGGAGATAATCTAGAACACCTGCACAGACGTAACCCATGGCAGCTCAGTTTACAAGTGGGTTTCCTATTAAGGGGAACAGGGGCTGACTCTGACAGGAACTCAGTGGTTGGCTCTTTCATCACCTACCCAGGAAGCAGCCTTACCAGGCCACAGACAAGGACAATGCTTCCAGGCCTGATGAAACCTCATAAGCTATTGTCAGATGGAAGGGGAGGAGGATTTCCCTTCTCAGTGGAATTGGGGAAGGGCAGGGGAGGTAAAGAGCAATTGAGGGTGAGATTGGGAAGGGAAGAGGAATTGGGCCACCCCTGGGATTCAAAGTGAAAAATTAGAATAAAAACAAACAAACAAATAATAGGAAAAATTCAAGCCCCCCTCAAAAGAAAAACATATATACTAATGGTTATCATCATACAAATTGGAAAATCCTGAAATTCTTGAAAACAATTCGAAACAAGATACAACCCTCTAATCTGAACACTCTTCTAAATAAAACATAGTGCTTGAAATCTCAGCCAAAACAAAAATGCAAAGTCATAAGCAGCATGTGAATAGAAAATGAAGAAATCAAATTATTCCTATTTGCAAATCATATGCAAATCGTTTGACAACATAGTTGTCTCTACTCTTGAGCTCTGCTAAAATAATCAGAAAATTAGAAGTATATAGAAATAACATAGAAAACCATTTGAGATGCCTACAATGAACTTAATAAAAATGAATTCAAGGGTAAAAAATAGAAATACTAGTGCTTATCTAATTAAAGTTGTTAAGATCTCTGGAATGAATATAATGCATTAAAGCATTGGTTCTTAACTGGTGGGTCATAACCACTTTAGGGGTGTCATATAAGCTATTCTGAATATCAGATATTTACATTATGGATTCATAACAGTAGCAAAATTAGTTATGAAGTAACAATAAAATAATTTTATTGGTCACAGCATTAGGAACCACTGCCTTAAAGAAAGAAACCACAAAAGACACTAGATGTAAAGACCTCCTGTCATGTTCTTGGGTTGGGAGAATTAACACTGCTAAAATAGAACTCTGCCAAAATTGTTCTATAGATTCAGTAGAACCCATTCAAAATTCCAGTGATATTTCCGTATAAACAGAAAAATGAATATTTTGTTGCATATGAATACATAAAAGACCAATTTTATAGGGAAACACAAAACCTCTTAATAGTCAATTCAACCCTGAACAAATTAGCAATGCTTTAGACATTGCAGAGCCTGGCGATAAAAGATATTTCAGAGACCTAGTAACACTACAGTATGTGCCCTTTAAAGAAATCAGAAACATAAACACATGGAATAACAATTTCAAAATCATTCCACACAGGTATAGCAAGTTACTTATTTACAAAGACTCCAATTCTTGATTTAAAAGAATCTAGGGTAAAACTAGATATAAATATGTGAAAGAATGAAGTGAGGTGTCTATTTCTCATGTTTGGCCCTAATTTGGATATCTGTATTACCTCCTGCAAGGCTCAAGGCCCATTGCAGAAGAGTGAGCACAATGAATTAGGAGTCAGAGTTTGAGAAGGAGTTTTGTAAAACAATATCATCTGAACATGCCGTGGATATTTCATACATAAATTCACTGCAGCTTCAGTTACCTCCGAAAGACCCTCACAAAATTGAAGTGGATGCATGGATGATGTGCAAATGAAGCCAATGTTCTCACTGAGGTAGTATAGACAGTTAATGGATGATGGGAGAAATCACATCATTCACTTCAGCTATGTAGCCACTGATAAGTTGCCCATTGCACAAGAAGTAAGTCACACTTGTGTCCATGCAAAGAATTTTAATTCAAATAATGGGTTAGACTTGTAAAATCTTCAAAGAGGGCAGTTATTGAGAATAAGAAAGGTTTGAGCTGAAGAATCAGGGCAATGAGAGAGGATAATAAATGTGAGAAAGAAATTCCATATATACATTTGGAATTTTCAAAGCATAGACTAGGATCAGAAGGAAGAGGAAGAAGACCTCCCCTTTCAGTGGACTGGGGGAGGGGCATGGGTGGTGAAGAGTGAGGGAAGGTGTGATTAGGAAGGGAGGAGGGAGGAAACTACAAAGGGGGATACAAAGTGAATGAATTTTAATTACTAAAAATTAAAAGAAAAACAAGTCATCTTTCTAACCACTTGATAGTCAAGTAGTAGGACAAAAATTTAGGCCCTACAAAATGACATAAATGTCTGATAGTTGTGGTAGGCCACCTATAATTACAGCCTCAGAAAAGCAGAGCTAGAGGATACCTAAGAACATGCTGGCTAACAAGACTAATCATACTTATGGTTTCTGGGTTTGACCGAGAGACCTGGTCATGATAAATAATATAATATAGAAGAATAAATAAGGATGATTATGGATAATAAAATTGGGACTCTGTCTACATGAACTCACATGCACACTGCCATCCCCCCACACAAATATGTACATTATATACAGACAAATGAGCATTAGAAACATACATGAAAAAAAGAAAAACAAATAAAATATTAACAAATCCACTCAAATTGGATCAAAGTGTATAATGTAAGAATCAGATAGAAGAAATCATAAGTAATATTTCAAAATCTAGGCACAGCAATATTTATAATCTCT
>CM053742.1:115491372-115510519 GCA_028658305.1 Pachyuromys duprasi
AAGCCAAAACCATTCACTGGAAAAAGACAGCATCTTCAACAAATGGTGCTGGTCCAACTGGATATCTGTATGCAGAAAAATGAAAATAGATCCATATTTATCACCTTGCACAAAGCTAAAGTCCAAGTGGATGAAAGACATCAACATAAAACCAGACACACTAAACCATCTAGAAGAAAAAGTGGGAGAGACCCTAGAACTCATTGGCACAGGAGACTACTTCCTGAATAGAACAGCAACAGCACAGGCTCTAAGATCAACAATCAATAAGTGGGACCTCATGAAGCTGAAAATCTTCTGTAAAGCAAAGGACACTGTCATCCGAACGAAACGACAGCCAACAGATTGGGAAAGGATCATTACCAATCCCACTTCCGACAGAGGGCTAATATCCAGTGTACATAAAGAACTCAAGAAGTTAAAAAGCAAGAAACCAAATAATCCAATTAAAAAATGGGGTATGGAGCTAAAAAGAGAACTGACTGTAGAGGATTATAGAATGGCACAAAAACAGTTAAAGAAATGCTCAATGTCCTTAGCCATCAGAGAGATGCAAATCAAAACAAGTCTGAGATTTCACCTTGTACCCTCCAGAATAGCTACGTTCAAACACTCTAGCGACAATGCATGCTGGAGAGGTTGTGGAAAAAGAGGAACCTTCATCCATTTTTGGTGGGAATGCAAACTTGTACAACCACTCTGGAAATCAATTTGGCCCTTTCTTAGACAATTAGGAATAGTGATTCCTCAAGACCCAGCTATACCACTCTTAGGTATATATCCAAAAGATGCTCAAGTACACAACAAGGACATTTGCTCAACCATGTTCATGGCGGCTTTATTTGTAATAGCCAGAACCTGGAAACAACCCAGATGTCCCTCAGTTGAGGAATGGATACAGAAATTGTGGTACTTTTACACAATGGAATACTACTCAGCAATTAAAATGGAGGAAATTATGAAATTCGCAGGCAAATGGTGGGACCTGGAAATGATCATCCTAAGTGAGGTATCCCAAAAGCAGAAAGAAACATATGGTATATACTCACTTATATAGAGCTATAAGATAGGAAGTTCAAGCGGAAATCTACACAGCTAGAGAGGATATACAGGAAGGAGGACCCAGGTTGGTATGATCAATGCTTGTTTGATTGAACAAATGGGATGGACATTGAGTGGAGGAGAAAACAAGCAACAGGACAGGAGCATGCCAAGGAGGTCCTCTGGGGAGGTCAATGTAGCGATGTATCAAAGCAGATATTAAGACTCGCGATCAAGCCTCTGGCAGAGGGCGAGAAGTAATGATAGATCAGGGGAAGGTTGGTGAGACTTGGGGAGAACAAGAGCTCCACAAAGACCAAACTGAGCAGGGCACAGGGGTCTAGCAGAGAGTGATAAGTAATGATAAATCTGGGGGAGGTTGTTGAGACTTGGGGAGAACAAGAGCTCCACAAAGACCAAACTGAGCAGGTCACAGGGGTCTTGTATGAGACGGTTTCTACAATCAAGGACCATGTGTGGATGTGGCCTGGAATCCCCGCACAGATGGTCCCCATTGTAGCTCGGTGTAGGAGTGAAGACCCTATTCAGGGAAACAGGGACTGTTTCAGTCATGAACTTGATGGCTGACTCTTTGACCCTCCCCCATACAAGCTGGGGAGTGACAGACTGGCTAGATCCCAGGGGAGGACATTGCAGCCAGCCCTGAGGAGACAGGATAAGCTGGGGTTGGATAGAAGGGGAGGAGGTCCTCCCCTGTTGGTGGACTTGGAGGGGGCAGGGGTGGAGGGAGATGAGCGAGGGAGTGGGAGGGTGGGAGGGAATGAGGGAGGGGGCTACGCCTGAGATTTAAAGTACCTAACCTGTGATTGATATAAAAATAAATAAATTTTTAAAAAAGATGAAATGATTAAATATGACAATTACTTGAATATGAAATACATTAGATTATTATTCTTATTTAATGGACAAACAATATTTACCATCATGTTTTAATTTGAAGCACGATAAATATAATTTATCTATTATTTTGTAGGCAAAAAGAGTAGAATACAATAAATGATGGGTAATTTGGGAGATGAAAATAGTGTTTGCCTGCTTCAAAGGAAACACTGTGAGGATTAATTTCAGCATTTGTCAGCCTATGATAAATTACAACTATGCTAATAATTGTCAGTACAGTAATAACTGATCATGATATAAACAGTACTGACAGAGAAAAGTGATGAACAACCTATAAAAGAAAACTTTCCCATCACAATAATGACCCTAGTTGAAAGCACAGTAATTATCTACTGACAATGCTATTGTCAGAGCTGTATTTTGAATCACTACCTTGATATCACCCAAAATCAATTTGTACAACAAACTCTAAATAACAGTATAAAATTAAGCTGTGGCTGGCTCTTTGATCACCTCCCTCTGAGGGAGCAACAGCCTTGCTAAGTCACAGAGGAGGACAATGCAGCCAGTCCTGATGAGACCTGATAAGCTAGGGTCAGATGGAAGGGGAGGAGGTCCTCCTCCAACAGTGGACTTGGAGAGGGGCAGGGAGAAGATGAGGGAAGGAGTGTGGGATTGGGAGGGAATGAAGGAGGGGGCTACAGCTTGGATACAAAGTGAATAAACTGTAATTAATATAAAATAAAAATTTAATTAAAAATTAATCAATAAATTAACATCATTTTTCTGAAAAGTCTTTCAAAAATCTCGTCTCTATGCACTACTTATAAGAATCAGGGTATACAGATCTGAAGTTTTCAGGTCATTTTAAATCCTAACTAATATTTTCATAGTTATTAATAAAATAATACAAAATTCTAAAATTGGTGATAGATAAAAAGAGTTTATGGTATAGAAATACAAAAATAAAAAAAATAAGGGAACCTCAGGAATTGTTAGTATTACCTATACACAATCAATGAAATTGGAAAGTTGTTGCCTTTGCAATTAAAAAGTTATACACGGTATTTCACTGCTCACATCTAAAGGTTGAATTTTTTTTTTATTTAGTGAAACATAGTCTAGTGTGTCCTTGTCTGGTTTCACACTTACTACCTAATCAATTTTGGCCTTGAAATTATGATTTATTTTTACTTTTACCTCCCTAGGGTTGGGATAATGAATATGTACCATCATGTTAACTTAGATGCTGTATTTTTTCTTTTTTAAATGTTTTAATTAATTTATTTTTATTAATTATTATTTATTCATTTCAGTATTTTTCTTAATATGACTTATTAGACATTTTAAAATTTCATTATTCAAAGGAGCCCTCTCATGTTTGAAATTAGGTTTTTATATATTAATTAAAGTTTATTCACTTTGTATGCGTGTTGTAGCCCCCTTCCTTCCAAACCCACCTTCCCTCCCTCATTTTTGCCCATGCCCTTTTCCAAGTCCACAGATAGGGGAGGACCTCCTCCCCTTCCATTTGACCCTAGCCTATCAGGTCTCTTCAGGACTGGCGGCATTGTCCTCCTCTGTGGCCAGGCAAGGATGTTCTCCCCATACTTTTTTAAATCTTATATCCTAAGATGGGCATTTGAGTTGCTTTGTCTTTTTCTACTGTGTTTGACTAAATATCATTTGTATATCCTCCTTCCCAGAGTTTTATCTGTATGCCCATAAATGAACTTATGGAATCATATTGTAATTCTACATCTATTATTTTAGAATTCACCACCATGTCCCCATTATACTGCTATAATTTTACAACCCACTAGCAATGCAAAAGTGTTCCAATATTTCTACTCTTGAAATCTTGTCATTTTCTATTTTTGTTTCTTAATAGAAACCATCCCAATGGGTGGTAAATGGTTTCTTACTTAAGATTGATTTGCATTTACTTAAAGATTAATGATATTGAACATATATTTCACTTCTTGTTAGACACTTAGATATCTTATTTTCCTTATAGAACTCTGTTTAAAGTTGTTGCTTATTCCCCTATCACTGGACTTGGAAGGGGGGCAGGGAGGAGATGAGGGAGGGATGCAGAGAGTGGGAGGGAATGAGGGAGGGGGCTTTAGCTGGGATACAAACTATATAACCTGTGATTAATATAAAAATGAATATTTTTTAAAAAGTTGTTGCTTATTTCTCGTTCAGTTAATATCTATTGCTATTCTTGGTGGTGGTGCTAATGGTGTTGCTGAATTGTGGAAGTTATTTCCAGGTATGACATTCTTATCCAGAAACTGATTTTTGAACCATTTTTTTTTGCAATTTTGAAAGTTTCTTTTCACTCTCACTATTTGATGTACAAAAATATGTGAATTGGGGTTTAATTTCCATGTAATTTTTGTTGTTTCTTGTGCTTTTAGTTCATATTCAAGAAATTTAAGAGTCAAAGGGTATCAAGAATTTTGACACCTATGTTTGATGGTTAAAGTGATGTACTCTTGTTAATTATTTTTTCATTTTACTGTTATTTTATTTTAAGACTATTTTATATGTGATATATATATACTATTATTCAGTGTTCTTACATTTCTTTTATCTTAATTTTTTAATTGTTACAATTTATTTACTTTGTAATCCAGCTGTAGGCCCATCCCTTGTCTTCTCCCAGTACAACATACTTCTTTTCCTCCCATTATCCTTCCCCAGTCCACTGATATGGGAGGTCCCCCTCCCTTTCATCTGACCCTAGCTTATCAGCTCTCATCAGGACTGGCTGAATTGTCTTCCTCTGTGGCCTGGAAAGGCTGCACTCCCCCTAAGGTGAGGTGATCAAAGAGCCAGGCGGAGTTCGCATCAGAGACAGCCTCTCCTCCCTTTACTAGAGAACTCACTAGGAGACTGAACTATTAGCTGATACATCTGAGAAAGGGGTCTAGAGTATCTCCATGCATGATCCATGGATGGAGTATCAGTCTCTGTAGGTGCCCATGGGCCCAGATTATTTTGGTTCCATTGGTCCTGTGGAGTTTCTGTCTCCTCCAGGAATTTCTGTATCCCCCTTTTTTCATAAGATTCCCTGCACTTTGGCCAAAGTTTGGCTATGCACCTCAGTATATGTTTTGATACCCTGCTGGATAGAAGTCTTTCAGAAGCTCGTTGTGGTAGCTCCTATCCTGTTCCGTGTTTTCTCCCTCTTCCAATGTCCATCCCATTTGTCTTCATGTATGGGTATTGATCATCTTACCCTGGGTCCTTTTTCTTGCTTAGCTTATTTAAATGTACAGATTGTATTGTATGTCTAATATCCAGTTATAGGTGAGTATATACCATGTGTGTCTCTCTGCTTCCTGGATACCTCACTCAGGATGATCCTGTCTAATTCCCACCACTTGCGTACAAAATTCATGATTTACTTGTTTTTAATTGCTGAGTAGTATTCCATTTTGTAAATGTACCACAATTTCTGTATTCTTTCCTCCATTGAGGGATGTTTTGGGTTGTTTCCAGATTCTGCCTATTACGAATAAAGCAGCTAAGAATATGGTTGAGCAAATGGTCTTGTTGTATACTTACAGATATTTTGGACCACAAACTTTCTACCAAAGGACACCTGCACCTCACAAACACCTTCAGCAGAGTGGATGGATACAAAATTAACTAAAAAAAAAATCAGCAGCCCTCCTGTATACAAAAGACAAAAGGTCTGAGAAAAAAATTAGGGAAACAACACCCTTCACAATAGCCACAAATAACATAAAGTACCTTGGTGTGACTCTAACCAAGCATGTGAAAGACGTATTTGCAAAAAAAAAAAAAAAATGCCTTCACATATCTAAAGACAGAAATTGAATACTACATCAGAAGATGATAGGATCTTCCAGGCTCATGGACTAGTAGGATTAACATAGTGAAATTTGCCATCCTGCCAAAAAGCAATGTGCAGATTCAATGCAATTACCATCAAAACGCTAACACAATTCTGTACAGAGCTTGAAAGAAAAAAATCTCAAGTTTGTATGGAAAACCAAAACAACAACAACCAAAACAGAATTGTTAAAACAATCCTGCACAATAACAATTCATATGGAGGTATCTCCATCTCTGATCTCAAGCTACACTACAGAGCAACAGTAATAAAAACTGCATGGTACTGGCACAGAAACAGAATGGTGGATCAACGCAATCAAATAGAAGACCCGCTAATAAACCCACACACCTTAGGATACTTGATTTTTGACAAATAATCCAAAACCATACAATGGAAAAAAAGAGAGCATCTTCAACAAACGGTTCTGGTCTAACCAGATGTCTACATGTAGAAAAATGCAAATAGAACCATATTTATAACCTTTGCACAAAGTTAAAACCCGAGTGGATCAGAGACCTCAACAGAAACACTAAACCTGTTAGAAGAAGTGTAGAAGAGCCTGGAACTCATTGGCATGGAAGACAACTTCTTGAACAGAATACCAACAGACTTAAAGATCAAAAATCAATAAATGGAACCTTATGAAACTGAAAAGCATCTGTAAAGCAAAGAACACTGTCAACAGAACAAAATACCAGCCTATAGAATGAGAAAGGATATTTACCAAATCTCTATGAGACAGACGGTTAATATCCAGTATATATAAAGAACTCAAAAAGTTAAATACCAACAAATCAATTAATCCAATTAAAAATGGGGTACAGAGCTAAAAAGAAAATTCTCAATAGAGGAATATCAAATGACAGAGAAACAGTTAAATAAATGCTCATAGTCCCTAGTCATCAGGGAAATGCAAATCAAAAGACCCTCAGATTTCACCTTACACCCCTCAGAATGGCTAATTTAAAAAACTCAAGTGACAATACATGCTGGAGAGGATGTGGAGAAAGGGGAACCCTCATCCATTGCTGGTAGGAATGTATCTTGTACAACCACTTTGGAAATCATTCTGTTGCTTTCTCAGAAAATTATGAATAGTGCTATCTCAAGTCCCAGCTTTACCATTTCTACTAAATTTTGTATATGTGCTCAACTTCCTTTTGTAGAGTTACAAATAGCAAGTTCTATGTACCATTTGTTGAAAATGCTATTTTATCTTTATTGAAAAATCCTATCAAAATTCTTTCACAGTAAATGCTATGGTTTATTTTTGAGCTTTATCCAGTGATGAATAAATGAATACCTCACCATTTTTAATCAAAATATTTTAGATTTCTCTGAGCTCCATGAGATTGCACAGAACTTTCTAGTGAAGTTTTTTCTATGACTGTATAACATATAATACTTACTGTAGAGACTGCATTGATCATTCCTGTTATTTAAAAAACAACATCACTCTTGTGTTTTCATATGTATGAACATAGGATTCCTCATTCTATTTGTTTTAAAGGACAAATTGTTTTGTATGTCTAAGAATTATAGATTTTTTAGTGCATAAGTCTTTTGCTTTCTTGGTGGTATTAATTCATAGAAATTTTGCTCCTTTTCAATGGAATTTTTAGATGAATATATGTACTTTTTTCTCACAAACATATTTCATTAGTTATTTCTGAACTTCATACAATGCACCCTAATCACACTCACTTTCCATTCCTCCCAGGTCCACTTTCCACTCTTGTGACCCTCCCCAGTTGCCAACATATAAATTATATAATAAAATAAAATAGTAAAATTAAGTTAAATTACAATTTAAAAACAAAAGAAGAAAAATACCCCAAGTCAATGTTGCTCTTATACTCCCTGAAGAGTAGTCAAACTCCAGTGGCTAGCCTCTTAAAGAACACAGAGTCCTTCTCTCTGCCTGACCAGAAGCAACCAGCTATTAAGAGCTATACTTCAATATCCTTACCGCAATTTTCTTTTTCTGAGATAGGGTTTCTCTGCGTAATCTTATGTGTTGACTTGCTTTGTAGACAAGGCTGGCCTTGAACTCCCAGAGAGCCACTTGCCTCTGCCTCCTCGAGTACTGGGATTAAAGGCCTGTGCCACCAACTCCGGCCTTATCACAATTTTTAAGAACTCTCTTCGATAGTTTCCTGTCTTGACTGTTCCTTTTTTATTTTTATTTTCTGAAGGGGACTGGATGGTGTCACAGAGCGCTACAATGTTTCTCATTCTTAGATATGAGTATATAGTCATTGATATAATTTCAAACAAAGCTTTCTTGGGCATAGCAGGCAGCAAACAGCAGCATGGACCATGAACATCCACATGATTTCCAGTGACAGCATGGACCACAGGCAATAAGATGATCTCCAGAAGCAGCATGGGACATGGAGGTCTTTCAAGGCAGCTAAATCCAGAAAACAAGCAGTCAAGCAGTCCATCTTGGATATCTTGCTGTTGCTCAGAATAAGGATGATATTGTGGCTGGGCAATATGTTTGGGAGTAGTACCTGAGCAAGTTCCAGGCTGCAGTACACCACCCTACCCTTGGGGTGGGCCACTCTGATGGTACCATAGTGTTTGTAGCCTGCAGGCACTTCAAGCAACATGAGTGGGAGCAGAGGAGGCTCCAACCTGCAGGCCAGACCTTTGGACAGAGAGGCAGCACTAACCAACAGGGTGGTGATAGAGCAATGAGCGACCAATTCTGGTCCAAGTTTCTGGCTGCCATGTCCACAGAAGCTATGCTCCCATAGCTGTCACTGCTTTTGCATCTATAGTTTCACTTCTCTCTGGCTCTGTTCACCCATCTTTCCCACCTCTCTGAAGCACATTCATTCACTACAGTGATATTCCAAACCGCTGAGTGTCAAAGAGTGTATTATTTTATCCAAACAGCTTTACATACAAACCCTCATTGCAAGGAGTTGTCGATCTGCTTCAAGGTTTCTGAAGCACCGTAAATACTGGAATGATGTTGAGACTCTTCTCAGAGAGCCTGCTGTTGCTCAGAATCAGGCCCACCATGTGGCTGGGCAGCATATCTGGGAGGAGGATCTTCACAAGCTCCATACCACTGTTCTTCTCTCTGCCCTCTGTGATAGCCACCTGGTCAGCTCCCCAGGCATGAACATCATGCTTGCAGCCTTCAGCAGCACCGCAGAAGGGCAAGCATGCTGAGCACTGCTACGCAAAGAAGTGTGGCTCCAGGCCACCAGCCTGTGCAGCATGCTCTAGCAGTTTAATTTCCTGTCTTGGGAAATACTAGGGATTGAACCCAGAGTCTTGGATATTCAAAACAACTACTTTCATACTGAGCTTCAGGCTAAGTTCTTGATATTTTGAAAATGTATCTTGTTTAGCATCATCTAACCTTGATTGACAACATAGTTGAAGATGGCCTTGAACTGATAATCTTCTCACCATCTCCCAAGTGTTTGACTACAAGTTTTGGCCACCTTTTGAGATTAGATTTCTTAATCATTACTGCAAAGAAACATGACTAAATTTTATGATGGTTTTATAATTTGCAGAATTTTTGGTTCTGTTCATTACTTTTAACCCAATGTATATATATTCATTTACAATCTTAGATTTTCTACATATTAGACCATGCTTTATAACAAGTTGATACATTTTGCATTAACTGATTATCCTCAAAATACTTGGGTATACTTGCTAAAAATGATTTGAAAGTTGGAAATATCCTAAGACTTCCAATGCTTGCCAAGAACTATATCTCTGACTCCATTTGAGCTGTCCATTGTTGCATTAATATATACCATTAACCAAAAATACTCCAAATTATCAGCATAGTAATAATATTAAATCCACCTGGCTTTGAACCAAAAGCAACACTACAGACATTAAAATAAAATATTCACATCATGAATTAGTAATGTCATATTAACAAAGTTAAAGGTATTTAGGAGTGTTTTTCTGACTTGTTTACTTAGGTATTACTCTGATTTCTCTTCCAAATGTAGTCATTTTAATGGTACAATTTAGAAAAGAAAGGTTAATAAGGTAGCAAGATATCCAACTGAAAAATAATTGAAGGGTGATATCCTCTGCTATCTAATTATGCTATATTTCTCTTAGTTCCCTTTAATTTATTATTTTACTATTTTAATTTAATAATTTACTATTCTTTCATGGAATGGGTCTTACAGTTTGAAAGAATGGCATGATAAATGAAATGATAAATACTCAAAATTTATTTTAGATATTTTAAGCTATAAATTATGAATGAATTCAAATATATGTACCATTTTTAGTCTTGGACTCTCAATTATAATACTCATATATGATTTAAAATATCAAATGAATGATTTTTCTCTTATGTCTTTTAAGCAGTCTGATATATCAGGATACAGGCGATAAGAGGAGAAAATGATAAAGATGAAAGGCTCTTTAAATGGGGAGGGAGAATGAACACAATCTTCAAGAAAGTTAGGAGTAATAAATAACACTAAGGATTTTTCAGAAAGACACAGATAATCATAATATTTTTGATTTATTTAAATTTATATATGGAAGTGTAAATATATATTTATAATACATGGAACTTTTTTTTCAGCAAAGTTATGCCACTTGGGAAGATAATGTTCCCTCTAAGATCTATAGACTGTCTGGCAGAAACTCTAGTGCTAAAAAAAACCTCTCCTTTCAAGTTGTTGGACAGGAAAATCCAAGAGACTTCCAAATTAAAATAGGTTATAGCTGTTGCCCTTTGTTGCCTCCTAGAAATTGAAAATAAGTCCCTGGTGCTGGAGATACTATGCACTTCAGACACAGGATTAGAGTTGTATTGACTTAGAAGTCTCCTCCGTGAGGATTAGCTTTAGTTAGGTACTTTGCAAGCTTCAAAGGTAGGGAAATAACCATTTGTCCTACCCAGCTGTGAAGCCTATAAACCACAACAATTACCAGCATGGCAAGATAAATTTAAAGGTACAGTAGTGGAACTCATATTATAGAAGTAATCAGCAGCTATAAAGTGGGACTTAAGGTTGGCAAAAAAGAGGGAAATCATGCCTGGTTATGGAAACAATGTTACTTGACACTTTCAATGGAATTATATAAAAATAATTAATTTTCTTACAACAGAAAAAGAAACATAAAATATCATGAAAATAAAATTTTCATGTGGTGATATTAAAATTAATCTACAAAAGTCACTGAGCATCAACAGAATGTTTCTTTTTTTTTTGTTATTCATTCAGTTTCTGTCGGTCTCAAACACACACACAAACACACATAGACACACACAAACACATTACTTTATACATAGTCTCCAATTATCCCCCTTCCTTATCCCACTCTTGCTCATGCAGAATTCCCCTTTCTCACATGTCCTTCCTGCTATGAACTTGTTATATTAAAAAAAAAATACTGCTGGAGGTTGGTCTGGTGCATGCTCCTGGCCCTTAAGATCTTATTACACTTATCTTGGTTTTGTAAACCTGCCTAAGTCTTATCTGACTGGTTAATTAAACAGGGCAGGGTAGGCATGGCTAAGGTTTTCTTGGCTTTGGAGGACAGAGAGGACCATGGGAAGAGAAGAGGAAGGCAGACACCATGTTGGGTTAATGTAGAAAAAAAAAACACTTGGGCAAGGAGAAATTACTCCAATCATGGCATGGAAAAGCCCAGATGAAGAATAAAAGCAAGTACAATGGGATTATATATGGAAGGTAGACCAGATGATGAGTATTAAGGCAGATGCCTTTGGTGGGAGCTGGGAGAGGGAAGTTAAGGATATTGAGACAGTTAAGGAAAATATCTGCTGGGAGAAGGTAAAATTAGGCAATTATAAATCACGCAGGTATCTGTGTCGTATTATTTGTGATAGTGTGTTAGATAATATCTCTGTGATAATCATAGGGTTAATAATAAACATTATATAACCAACAGCCCTTTTTTATTTACTACGACAAAATACATTTGAAAAATCAATATCATGTCTCAAAAATTGTTTATGATAGCAGGCACTATAAAACTTATAGTAAAAGACTGAAATTAGATTTCTCTTAGATAATACATTTAGAAATTTGAGAATAGAGCTATTAATTTCTGGGTATGTTTTGGAGAAGTGTCAATATTATGATAATGAAAGACAAAATTGCTTTATACCACTAAGTGTTTTTAAAGTACTCTGTTCATTCTTTGTTTACCTAAGTTATGTGCCAATCATATCACCTTGACAGGTATAGCTTATCTCTCTGACTCTAGGATAACAGTTCTCAGTGAACAATTGTTTGGGGTATGTATTTTCCTGTGCATCTATTGTGATAAAAACCTCCAAAGTGGTTGAAGAGATGGAACAGGAGGAGCACTGAGAGAAATGAGGGTGGAGAACAGACCTGGGTAGAGCAGAGGACAAAGTGCTAGCAGAGAGAAGAAAAACTGTAGGTAGGGGCATCTCTGTGACAAGATGGTAGGCTCTTAGGAAGATATAGGAATGACTCTATCTGAGAATATTTTTAAATAGTTTCTTATTTTCTTTTTTATTAATTACTTCAATTTATATCTTAGGCATAGGCCCCTCTCTCCTCTTCTCCCAGTCCCACCCTCCTTCCCAGATTCTCCCTCCTTTATTCCACAGAATAGCAGAGCCCCCTTACCCAGACACTGCAGCTTATCTATTCACATGAAGACTGAGTTCATCTTCCTCCCCTGTGGTCTTTTTTAATTACATTTTTTATTTTTTTTACATTAATTACATTTTATTCGCTTTGTATCCCAGCTGTAGCCACCTCTGTCATTCCCTCCCAATCCCGCCCTCCCTCATCTCCTCCCTGCCTCTCTCTATGTCCACAGATAGAGGAGGTTCATTTGACTTCCCCCCCTTTCCCCCAGGAGAGGAGCATCCTTGCCAGGCTGCAGAGGATGATATTGCAGCCAATCCTGGTGAGACCTGATAAACTGAGAATCTTAGGGATAATGAAAACTGAAGAAGCCACCTCCTAAATAAACAGGACTCCTAGTGGAGAGAGTGGAACACAAACACAACCATAAACATTTCATCCCAAAATTTACCCTACCTACAAGATGTGCTGGGATAAAAATGGAGCAGAATTTGAGGGAATGTCCAACCAATGTCCGGGCCAACCTGAGACCTACCCTATAGGAGAGAGCCAGCCCCTGAGACTGTTAATGTAATTCTTCTATGCTTGCAGACAGGAGCCTAGAAAAGCTGTCTCCTGAGAGGCTCAATCCAGCAGCAGATTGAAACATATTCTGAGACATATTCTGTGCACTGGGCAGAGCCCAGGGAGTCTTGTACAAACTATGCATAAAGTACTATTATAAATTATTTTCATGGTATAAAATATGGAGGAAACTTCTGAGATTCAGAATTATATGTCCCCTAAGCTTGTATACCTCAAGGTTAGTTTAATAACAGTCATAAAACACACTGTAGAAATTAATAAAAACCCAAATAAAGAAAGCTAGATTTTACTTAGTATAGGCATGGAAATTTATAAAGAGAATGATGACATGTCAGAATTTGTCATTTTAAATCCCCAAATAGTACATGTGTAGCAATGGTTTGAGACATAAAGACTGGCTAAGCGGCAACTAAAAAATTAGCCAGCAGATTATTATATCATGCAGAAGAAAATATACCATCTTTTATTTAGAATAACACCTGTGTTTATCATGATTTAACACACACACAGAAGAAATTAACTTGAAAATGCAATAGTAAGGAGGCAAACAATCGACATCTAGTTGGACTTAAGGCCCACTCAGTAGCAGGAAATTCATGTCCCATACTGTTAACAGAGACTAGTGTCAGTATATTATGAAGCTTGGGCCATAGAAAGAACCTACTACTGTAACTTCCCTGATATAATTTTTATCTGCAGTCTTACTACTTGTCCTTATACCTGCAGAAAAGTGTAACTCTCAGCCCTCATTAAAGGTATTTATAATTTCAGAATATAGGGACCAATAAAGAAAGCCACAACTGGTCCAAACCAGATATCATTTAGGGTTTCCCAGATGCCCTTGTTACATACACAGTACAACCATTTTACCTCTGGCTCGGGGAATATAGTGGAATAGGGTGAGAAAAGAATGTAAGAGTCAGAGAACCAATTTGGGATGTCTGCTGGGAGGTGATATCTTCTATATGTGACAGGAAAGAGGAACCCAGGAAATCTCAATAGTATGTTTGCCTAAACAAGTCCTTAATGAGGACCTCCCCTATCAGTGGACTGGGGATGGAGCATGGGAGGAGAAGAGGGAGTGAGGGCAGGACTGGGAGAAAACAAAGGGTCTCCAGTTGGGATACAAAGTGAACAAAATGTAATGAATAAAAAAAAATAAATGCTATTTTTTTCAAATAAGAAAAAAATGACATTCACACCAAGGAAAAGAACTACAATTAATAGTTGATAGGAGCAGAAGAATAAATCTTCTACATGAACAAGTCTCCTGATAGGTTAGAAATTTAGAACATATTTTATGAAAAATATTTAGAAGAAGGAAATGAAATAATATATTAGGTAAAAAAAGGAAGTTTAGTTAAATATGGAATTGGGGTTCCTTTTTCATATTTTATGGTCAGTTGAAGTTATTTTTAAATTTTATTATTATTTATATTTTGACCAGTTCATTTTAATTTAAAATACAGAGAAAACCCGTTGCACTTGTTTTTTCTAAATAGTCATGCTGTCTAACTCTCTCCCAAATATTTATGTATATCTCCATAGACACATACTGCTTTCAGCCTTTATCAGAGAAGCTTCTTATTGCAATGGGCATTAGTAATACAGAAACATGTTATTATTCAAAGAGTTGAGAATAATCCTCAGTTCCTGTTTAACACTAGATGATACATGTAAATCAAACCACCTCCTAGTCTAAGGAAATATGGAAGAAGAGGCAAAAAGAATTGGAATCTCCAAAGAATATGAAGGAGAGCTATGGTATACTCTCCTGTAGATATAACATAGATGTTGTACACATAAACTCACAGCATCAATATGTGGCTTCCTATATAAGGACTATAAAAGATCAAATCAATAACAAGTTTCAGCATGGACTAGGGGTGGCCTTCATCAGCCTATCCCCTAGCTGAAGAGCTATTAGTAGTAGAGGAAATAGGGTAACTTTGTTTGGGGGTGTAGTCATTAGTTGTTTTCTCCATTCTGCCATAAAAATCTCCAATCACTCACTATTGTCAATATATGGAAGCATTAATTGAACTCAATGACATAAATTAATAAGTAATTTTAATAGACAGACATGTAGTTTGAAAGAAATTCAGGGAGGGAATATTGTGTGGACTTTTACATGGTGGTACAT
Organism: Pachyuromys duprasi; assembly: GCA_028658305.1. Classification (NCBI taxonomy): domain Eukaryota; kingdom Metazoa; phylum Chordata; class Mammalia; order Rodentia; family Muridae; genus Pachyuromys; species Pachyuromys duprasi. The sequence goes on from CM053742.1 coordinate 115,506,470, forward strand.
GGTACACATGATCTAGATATACAAATGAACAAAATTTTCAAAGAAGAAAAATATAAATTAAGATACTAATTATAATACTAATGCATTAAATCAAATGCATCTAAATAATACAAAATATATACTTGGCATGAGAGTGATGAATTTCTTTAATCCACTAACTATTGTCTTATTAAATATTTGTTTACCTTCTATTACAGGTGATATTACTGTGTATAGCATGCACAAAAATATTGCCTCAAAAATTTTGGGAACAAAAGTGTAAACAGCAGCTGAAAAGTAATATGTTAATTGAGATCGGGCTGTGGTAGGTGCTATGATGAATATTACAACAGGCAAAGAAATAGAGAATGTACAGCATGGAGACCATGGCTCTGTTTTAGAGTGGTCTTATAAGTCAAGCCTTTCAAGTTAATTGATATCTTTAAAAAAGCTTCTGTGACACTCTGGAGACCTTAAGACAGTGTAGGCTCCTGGGAGGATATGAGGGGATTCAAGCATAGACAATTAGTAGCATAGGTCATAGAGACTGAAGAGGACATCGTCTAACTAGACTGGTCATCTAGTAAAGAGCAAGGAACACCAAACTACCCACAAAAACTTTGACCCAAAATTTGTAAGATGTGCAGGGATAAAGATGAAACAGATAGAACAGTGATTGAGGGAATGCCCAACCTGTGCCTGGACCAATGAAATACCTACCCTATTGAAGAGTACCAACCCCTGACATTATGAAGGACATTCTGCTAAGCTTATAGGCATGAGCCTGTCAGAGTTGTCCTCTGAGAGGCTCTACCTAGCAGCACCTCAAAACAGATGCCGAGACTCACAGCCAAACATTGGTAGATGCTTAGGGAGTCTTGGAGAATAGAAGGAGAAAGCAAAAAACAGGACAGAAGCCTACCATAGAGGGCCTCTGAAAGACTCTACCTAGCAGTGTATCAAAGCAGATGCTGAGACTCATAACCAAACCTTAGTCAGAGTTCAGGGAATCCTATGATAGAAGGGAGAGTTAGTAAGACCTAGAGAGGACAGGAGCTTCACAAGGACCAAATATATCTGGGCACAGGGGTCTTTTCTGAGACTGTTTCTCCAACCAAGTACCATGAATGGATATAACCTAGAACCTCTGCTCAGATGGAGCCCATGGCAGCTCAGTATCCAAGTAGGTAGCCTAGTAAGGTGAACAAGGACTATTTCTGAGATGAACTCAGTGGCTGGATCTTTGACCTCCCTCCCCCACCTCGATTGGGAGGAGCAGCCTTGCCAGGACAGAGAGGAGGACATTGCAGCTAGTCCTGATGAGACCTGATAAGCCAGGGTCAGATGGAAGAGGAGGAGGACCTCCCCTATCAGTGGACTTGGAAAGGGGCAGGGAGGAGTTAAGGGAGGGTGGGCAGGGATTGGGAGGGAATGAGGGAGAGGGCTACTTCTGGGATACAAAGTAAATCACCTAAAAAAAATAAATCACCTGTCATTAATATAAAAATAAAATTATATTAAAAAAAGAAAGTAGGAGGTGAACTTGAGAGAGGAAATGGTTCAATAGAAATTGAAAATGGAGAATAAACAGCAAAAGGTGGTTGACAATAACAGTAACAATAGTATAGTAAGCCTTCACTCTGTACCTGATTATATGTATTGCAAACTCATTAATAAATAAACATGTACAAATGAAAAACCATACAAAGAAAATGATTATATTGCAATTGATAACTGTTGTTATAATTTGTGTCAGTTACAAATTATAGTACATACATGGTAGAATCAACTTTTAAAGAATGTATGGCCTCGTAAGGAAGGCCATATATACATAATGTATGTACGTAAGGAAGTATGTAAGTATACAGGTACTTTATAAGATGAAAAAAATGCATTTATGTTTCTGATTGCTAGCTTCCTAATTTATGTCTGCATCCAAAAGTATTAATATAAAATAATCTTAATAAATGGTATGCAGTGGAGCTCAGGACAATATGGCTTGTTTGAGCTCAAACAGTTTACAACTAGTTGATCCACTCACATTCTAAGAAAACAGTACACTCTCTCAGAGAAATGCATATATTTGATCAGTTCTCCACATGTGTGGAGGTCAGAGGACAACTTTTACGTATGAATCACATTTTCCACTTTGTTTGTGACAAAAGGTTTGTGGGTGTTTTTTTTTTTTTTTTTTTTTTTTTTTTTGGTCATCAGACATGCTAGGATTCTTGACCAGCCAGCTCTTCAGGGCATTTTTTTTTTATTTCAACTTCCCACGTCACCACAGGGCTCCTGGAAATAGAGTTTCATGCAACCGTATCTAGAATTACAAACTCAGGTTCTCATGCTTACCCAGCAAGTCCTTTGTCCACTAACCCACCCTGCAGCTTCTTTATTAATCTCTGTTTTTTTTTTCTTTAATTTCCACATAACTCCTTTGAAATGACATTTGCCAGTTTATAGGCTGTTTTGGAATATTTAAATTTCTTTCAATAGTAAATTATATTTTAAATTTTCATTTGTAATTGACACAAAGTAACTATACATATTTTTGAGGTACAATATCATATTTCAATGTGTGTGCTTATAACATGAACAGATCAGGGTAATTTCCATATATATTTTTAAAAGTCTGAACCAGATACAGTTTCACAAACAATTTTGACTTAAATTTCTATTTGCACATAATTCCATACTTATTAATTCTTTGGCCTTCAGTTATATTTCCACTGTATAAAATTCTGATATCTGGGTCATCTTGACTGAAAGGAGATAAGTTATTTTGTATGGAAAGATACATAAAATAACTAGGAAAATAAAAACAGCTACTTAGGATGAACATGGGAAGTGTACTAGACATCCCCACACATACACATACACCTAGGCACAACTGAATACCAAAACTGAGCAACAATATGCACAAAACATGAAGCTACGAAAACTAGGCGACTCCCAAATACTTCATATCAAAAAACTAACAGATTCAAGTTCTACACTTGGAGTAAAACTAGTCAAGTGTTCAGTTTTACAATTAATGTAGTGTGGCAGTGTAATAGTGCAACTAACATTAGTGACCCCCACTTATGTAAGTCACATGATTAAGAGAGAACAATTCAGAAGATACAAATTCTCCTTTGAAGCTTTTTGAATTCTAAGTAAATTATGCTAAAACACATTTTCTGAGCACATTTTAGGTTCATCTAGATTTATTCTTCCATAGCAGTTCTTTGGGTTAGTAGACCTATTAATGCAAACTAAATTATTTTGAGTACAATGAAAATCTCTTTCATAAGCTTTCTTATTCAGGAAACCCCCTAGCAAAACAATTTGTCTTCACAAATGCTTAATTAAGTAAAGAAAGTAAATGAATTCATCCAGACAAAATTATGCATGTGCATGAAATTTTGTATTTTAATGACTAAAACTTAAAGCGAAGACTGTATGAAAGTATAAGAAACATTATATTTCGTTTCTTTTTTTTTTTTTTTTTTTTTTTTTGCTGATAAAGGGAATGGAGTCAAATGGGTCATGAGAAGGATTAGACAGTTTTACAGAGCACAAGAAATAACTAGCACCATAAATTTCTCCCTCATTTATTTTCAAGTCATTAAAAGTAAGCAACAAGTGTTACACTTATTTGATTAATTAGATTTTCCCAATTAAAAATGAGCATTAAAAAGATTAGCTAGATTTTTAGGTCACTTTGTTTTTTCAGCATAATTAATTTATTCAGGTCAGAAGCTTATATTGGGGCCGTAGACTTGAAAGGAAATTCTACACTGTTCAGTTTGCATTTTAGGGAGAAAAATATCCTTCCAAGCTTTTTAGTGACTGAAAACGCCTAAACTACTAAAGATAACATCTAATTTGTTGTAAAAAAATTAATGGTTTTGGTTATCATTTGATTAAACACAAATAACTTAAGAGTGGACACACAGAAAACATTGCTTAAAATAACTATATTTATTCTTTATAACACTGATGCTATTTTTCACCTGTTTGAGCAATATGACATTTCCTTTCAGGTGGGGATATTTAGAATAGCTAAAAAATAATCCTGAAATTCAGGAT
>CM053742.1:115511019-115611991 GCA_028658305.1 Pachyuromys duprasi
TTGGTGAAAAAAAATGGTACACTTGGTGAAAAAGAAAAGGGGACAAAGAAAAGATAAATATGTGACAAAAGATAAACTGCCTGGAAATTCAGGGAAAATGAAGTCCAGTGACAATTATGAAAAAAATTAAACAATTCATTGAGTGTCTTTTAAAAGGGTTAATAATAAAAAGGTAGCTATTTCTGGGAGAAAATATTACATGATATATCATATGTGCAATGGGGCTGTAAATCTTGTAGATATAAATATTTTATTTTAGTATAATAGATTTATATCTATCTATATCTATATCATATCTATATCTATATATCTATATCCATTCTCTATATCAACCTGTATCTGTCATCTATATCTGTATCATTTATATCTATCAATAATTTTGGATGTATACTTTTCCACATAGTCTTAATATTACTTATGCTATTATTAATTCATTATCCAAGAACATTAAACAATTATTTCATCATCTTTAGAACTATAGCAGTGTCTGAACTATAGAAAAAGTTGTTTGGTTCACTGTGTTACACTGTTCTTTTTCTGGAGATCCACAGAAAAACTGTTCCTTGATTCACAGAAACTACTTTGCTGTTATTCAGAAACTGTTTCTTTTGAAGTGCTATACACTATTTTAGAACTCACTATACTTTTTTTTTTTTTTTTTGCTGTGGCTGCTAAGATGTTTGTAGTCTCTTTTCATCCTTGCAGGAAGTAAGCTTCTAGCACTTCACGATGTTTGCTATATAAGCTGGTGTTTTATATGACAAATGATTCTCTGTACTTTATCTAAAGACAATGATCTCAGGAAAACCACTTACAGCCACTTACATTTGAAACTATGTTTAGTTCTGTAGTCTCGTTTCAAATGAACTCATTTTTTTCCTGTTAAAACGTATTTGTCTCCTTATTAACAAAGTTATGAAATAATCCGCCTGTCTAAGAATCTCAGTCAAAAATGTATTCATTTGTGCTTCCCCCTCAACCATAACCAAATATAACTTAAAAATTAGAAAATCGTGGTCATGATGTTTAAAGCATGCAATGGCATTACTCTAAGAGCTGAGATAAGGAAATCTCAAGTTTTAGGTAGGCCTGGTCTATCTACAGAGGCCCTTTCTCAAAAAAGTATATATACATATTAAAAATGCATCATCTAATTCAATGGATAAATAGATTGATATTGTTAACATCATGCGGCCCATTAGAGGGACACACTGTATCATACATTGTCAGTGTGACATCAATACTTAAGAAAATAATTTAAATCTCAAAATAAATGTACCTGTGACTATGAATGAGAGCATTCAATGCCAGCCCATCAGACCAGCTGGAGGTGAAATTGATGACATTAACCTCTGGATAATTTCGTGTTGATTGTCGGACCCAGCTCAGAAGAATCTTTTCACTGTTGGTTTGCTGCAAACCAGCCATGATGGTTTTCATCACATTTTTTACCTGTGTGTTAAAGAAACTTTTAGTAAGAAAACATATTCCAAACATGTACAATTCACATTTCAATAATAATGTAATAATAATATAATAGTATATAATATAATAATAATTAAATAATAATTTGTCCCTTACTCTTCGGGGACAATCAGTGGGAATTTTGGGGCCCATAAGTGAACAGAAGTAGTAGATCTTATTGAATCAAGACTGACTCTAATTGGTTAGAAATCAATTCTATCTGATTAATGGCTGAGAAATATGATCAATATCATCCCTAGAGTCTAGTATACTAAACTGCTGTTCTGAAAAATTGTCCTTTTTCTAGATTTCAATAGGCTAGAAAAGAGAGGGCACAAAACATTAGATTTATTGTTAGACAATGACAAGCTAATTTAGCAATGTTTTAAAAAAAGCAGGCTGAGTGAGGAAATAGCTTCAGCAGGTTTTATTTACATGTATTTATGCATATACATATATGTCAGTAATAATCAAATAAAAATAGACTACTAATTTGGGAATCAGGGGGATACTGAATGGAGGGAGAAACATGAGGAAAAAACTGATGTAATTCGACTTCTTTTTTGTGGAAATTATTTTTATTAACAATTTTTATTTTTATATTAATCATAGTTTATGTACTTTGTATCCCAGTGGTATACCCCTCCCTCCCAATCCCACCATCCCTCCCTCATCAACTCCCTGCCCCTTTCTAAGTCCACTGATAGGGGAGGACTTCCTCCCCTTCCATCTGACCTTAGCTTATCAGGTGTCTTCAGGACTGGCTGCAGTGTCCTCTTTTGTGGCCTAGCAAAACTTTTTAAAAGAAAATGTTTGCATACAAACTACATTATTTATTCCTTTGCTATTAATTTGTGAAATTCAGCAAGTTACCTAATCTTTTTTTTTATTTTGATTGTGTTTATTGTTGTTGTTTTGTCTTGTTGGCTTTTTGAGACAGGGTTTCTCTGTGTAGCCTTGGCTGTCTTGCACTCACTTTGTAGACGAGGCTGTCCTCAAACTCACAAAGATCTGCCTGCCTCTGCCTTCCCAAATTCTGGGATTACAGTTGTGTGCTACTGTGCCCAGAATGAATTTTGAACTTGTTGTTTCTAGTAACATTTATAATATACTCTACTTAGGTATAAACATGTCCACTTTCTTTAAGTTGAATTTTCAATAATCTTTCTACAATATTCTTTAATCTCCTAATTTTGTTCTCACCTCTTCTTATTTTGGAACAATCCCTACCTCATCATACAAAATCCTTTATAATCCACAGCATTTGACCCCTTTTTTAACCTAATCTTTTAATCACCATTTTATTTATCTCTACAAATAAGGTTGTTGCCCGAATAATCCAAAATAAATAAAATTAAAATACCGTAGATTCATTTTATAACATAATATAATACACATTTTGTTTATTAACTGTAATGGCTAGTTTTATGTCATCTTGATACAAGCTGATAAGAGAACCTCAATGAAGAAATGTCTCCATAAGATCTTGCTGTAGGCAAGCCTTTAGGGTGTTTCCTTTGTTAGTGATATGAATTGGCCCATCCTATTGTGGATGAGGCTCTCCACCTTGGGCTGGTGATACTGTGTTCTATAAGAAACACTTTGAATAAGCTATGATGAGGAAGCCAACAAGGAGCACCCCTCCATGCCCTCTTCATCAGCTCCTGCCTCCAGGTTTCTGCCCTTTTTGAGTTCTTGTCCTGACTTCCTTTTATGATAGTGGAAGTGTAAGCAAAATAAACCCTTTCTTCCCCAAGTTATTTAGTCATGGTGTTTCACTATAGCAATTATAACTCTAAGTAAAATGTTTGCCTGTTTAAATTTTTAAATATCAATAAGTTAACAATATGAAAAAAGAACCTGTATGCTTAATATCTATAGATATATGTGTTAATTTTGCTTTTATTAAATGCTTTTAGAACAATTGTTCCTAGGCATTAAGTGGGTACAAACATTCAACATGATATTTAATTTCAAAATTCGATTTCTATAAATAATCTGATGCAAATGCACATTCTAAACATTTTATAAGTTTTAAGAATTCAGTGATAGTTTTATCCAAAGAATCTATTTAATAACTATTCTGTTTATTTATAAACTTATATAGATCCTATATCAGATACTTGAAAAAGTATCTAAGTGTGATTAATGCTTACCTACATGGCTTTCCTTTGGGAAAATATAAGCTCAATATGTGCAAAAATATGATGTGATGTTATGTATTCCATCATCATGAATCAAGGTACATTACAAATATGCTTTTTTTTCCTCCATGAAGAATTTAAGAAATGCCTTTGCAGTGAATAAATTCCTTAGCATCTCATAGTAGTCATCTTTTTTATGAACTGTTGAATGAGAATTTGAGGATATAGTATTAAATCTGATTTTTAAACACTTATAAACTTAGAGATGACATGGTGATATGTTGAATATATCAGATATGTACATATGTATTGTATAGTATGTTGATAGCTGCTTCTGTTTCTTAGGGCTAGATTGTCCAATTTTTAAATTCATTTCTGATAATAATAATTTACCAAGTTACCCTGGGAATATACAGGTAAAATCATATATAATATATACTCTTTCATAGTATATTCTAAAATGATCACTTCAACTACCTCCAGGAACAGTTCTTGGAATAAATGCTTTGTATACTGTGCTATAGCTAGGTTGAAATCAGCCAATACTAGCAAATTGGTGATGATAGATTTTATCTCGTCATGCAACGTTTCAATAATGAATGAGATTCATTTGTGATGTGCTTAACCATACGTCTCTTTATGTGCATATTGTTTAAGGACAACACAGGATTCAGCGCATAATGCTTTTTGCATCATGGTGTGTATAATTCAGCTTATTAGCTTCAGTCTCATTGGCATTGCTTCTACGTGAGCACAATGTTGTTGAGAGAAAAAGAAAAGGTAATATGTAATCATTGTTTCTCCTTTTTCTACATAAAAATGATTATCAGGAAATCAATGAGATTTCTAGAATGGCGAAACAGGATGCAGAAAATGCCCGTCTTCAAGGTTTACTGTACCTATGAGAAAAAACATCAACTAACACAAATATGTGTGTATTTGTCAACTGGAATATAATTATTATTAGGAAAGGCTAGAAATGTAGCTGATGGTTTAGACACATATTTAGCCAGTTCCATCTTTAACAGTGAAAAAATAGGACAATGAAAAAAATAGGGCAATCAGAAAATGATGGAGTTACCTAACTAAGCAAACAATGTACAATGGCCATAAAGCTGTACCATCAAAATTTCCCCTTCATGAAGGGTTTGTTAGTCAGTTGTTATCAGAAAAACTCCAGATATTAGTCTTCTCTGAAAATACCTTATCTTCAGAGCTCTGTCACCAAAGGTGACTTTCTGCAGTCACACATATTTCATTGCAGATGGGAGGAAACACTATAAACTATCAGCCATCTGAACCAAAATGAGGTTACTGTTGCTCCAGGTACAGCTTAGTACCAAATAAAGCCACTTAGATTCACTGTCACTGCGAGGCTGTAGCTTTCTCCTTCAACTCCTGCCACTTCTGTTCTGCTCTGGGTTTACAAAGCCGAGTTTAGTAAACATGTGCTCAGTGTAGATTGCCCTCATAAACTGCTTCCCAGAATGCATTCCTCGTGATAGTTAGGCAGTGCAGAAATGGAAAAAAGACTTCTTTGTCTACTGTGGAAAAGTTGTACAAAAACTGGTTTGTGCAGTTTTGCTGGACTTGTAGAAAGGGCTTTTAGTAGCACAAAACATGCATGGTATTCTCTTGTAATTTGGTGTTGTTTGAATAAAAACACAATATAAAAAATAAAGATCCCAATGTGAATCACACTTGTTAACAATCTTTAGTTTTCTGGATAGGTATATCCTTAGGTTTTGTTTACCTCGCCAAAATGGATATTTAAAAATTATTACTATTATCATTATTATTACTTATATTTTATATGCATTGTATCTCAGTTGTAGCCTCTACCCTGATCTCTTTATGGTCCCACCCTCCCTCCCTCTTCCTTACCTATCTCTCTTTCCTAGTCCACTGCTACTGGAGATCCTTCTCCCCTACTGTCTGACCCTAGCCTATCAGTTCCTTTGAGATCTGCCTGGATGTTTATCCCCTGTGGGCTGGCTATGTTGCCCCACCAGGGAGATGTGATCAAGATGTTCACGGCCAAATATTGGACAGAGCACAGGGAGTCTTACCAAAGAAGGGGGATATAAAAGCAATAGGAGTCACACAAGCTGACCAAAAGAGCCAAAAAATCTGGGCTCTGGGGCCAGCAGAGACTGATGCATCAACCAAAGACCACTCCCAGGGAGAACCAGGACCCTCTGCTCAGATGTAGCTCATAGACAGCTCAGTCTCCACATAGTTACCCTAGTAAGAAGACGAGGGACAACCTCTGACATAAAATGGAGATATTAAGCTGAAAGAAGGAAGAAAAACTGCGAAAAGTGTAGTGGAATACTTTAATTTTATTTTAAAAATGAATTATTTTCATGAAACTCTTCCTGGCCTTAAACTCATGAACCTCCTGAGCACTGGGGTTATAGATGAGCATCACCAAGGTCAGATGACATCAGAATTTTGTTCTAAACAACTTACTTCTGAATATAAAACTTTGCATTTTTTTAGGTTAATGATTGCATTTGAAGTAGGAACTGGAAAGATGATGAAGTAAGACTGATGTTCAAAAATTCTCAAATCGAAAGAGAAATTATCACCAGCAATATTAATTATATAATCCATGGCATTGGACAAAAGAATTCACACATTTGTTTGCTTTAATATCATTCACAATATGATGAATCTAGAACATATATTATTTTTACATGTAATTTATTTATTTTATATCAATCACAGGTTAGGTACTTTGCATCCCAGGTGTAGCCCCCTCCCTCATTCCATCCCACTCTCCCCATCCCTCCCTCATCTCCTCCCTGCCCCCTCCAAGTCCACCGATGGGGGGGAAGACCTCCTCCCCTTCCATCGGGCCCTAGATCATCTTGTCTCCTCAGGGCTGGCTGCAATGCCCTCCCCTGGGATCTAGCCAGGCTGTTACTCCCTGGCGTGTATGGGGGAGGGTCAAAGAGCCAACCATGGAGTTCATGACTGAAACAGTTCCTGTAGAACATATATTATGTTGACCAAAGCGTGCCTTCTTCATTTTTTTTTTAAATTTCTAAGCCTTCAACTATTCAGCAAAATCACATATATGAATTCGATTGGGATTCATGAAGTAATTAGTATTTAGCAAGAACATGTTTTAGATTATTAAGTAGTTTTAAGAAAACAGGGTGTTAAAAGAGAGAGCTTATATAACTATGAGAGAATGAAAGAGTCTTTACAAAGCTAAGGTGAATTAAGTACCTTAATTCAAGTAGCACTCTATAAAACTGTCTTAGGTTCCTGTCCTGTTCCCTCTTTTCTCCTTCTTCTGATGTCCTTCGCATTTGCCTTTATAAATAAGGATTGATCATCTTACCCAGGGTCCTCCTTCTTGCTTAGCTTCTTTAGGTGTACAGATTTTAGTATGTTTATCCTATACTATAATCTAATATCCACTAATAAGTGAGTATATACCACATGTTTCTTTTTACTACTGGGATACCTCACGCAGGAGGATCTTTTCTAGATCCCAGCATTTGCCTGCAAATTTCATGATATCCTTGTTTTTAATTGCTGAGTAGTATTCCATGGTGTAAATGTACCATAAATTCTGTATCTATTCCTCAGTTGAGGAACATCTGGGTTGTTTACAGATTCTGGCTATTAGGAATAAAGTAGCTATAAACATGGATGAGCAAATGTCTTTGTTGTATACTTAAACAAATTTTGTATATATACCTAAGAGTGGTATAGTTGGATTTTAAGGAAATACTATTCCTAATTGTCTGAGAAAGGAGCAGATTGATTTCCAAAGTGGTTGCCCAAGTTTACATTCCCACCAGCAATAGAAGAGGGTTTTCTTTTCTTCACATCCTCTTCAGCATGTATTGTCACTTGAGTTTTTGATCATAGTCATTCTGATTGGTGGTGTAAGGTGAAATTTCAGGGTCATTTTCACTGTACTGCACTATTTTAACAAAAAATATTTTCTCATTTAATCCAGATAAATATAAACAGGTTCAAACTTTTCTATTTTGACTTAAAAAGGACTATGTTCCGCAAAGGCATAACATTATATCCAATGCTTTTAAGATATTAAAAGCATATGTTTAAATTTAAGCATAATGAATAATGAATAAAGATGAATATAGACTTGCAAACAAAACAATATACTCAAGTTATTGACAAAATGTAATTTCAAAACCTGACTGTGTAACAGGCATACTTCTGCAAATATTATGAAGAATAATGAAAGTTTATGCATTTGATGATGGTGAATAAGAGGAAAGATAAATTTCTTCTTATAAAATTCTATAGGCTAAAAAACACATGTATTTGTTGAAATTTTTAGGTATGGTTGGGATTTTTGTCTGTTTTTTTCCCATCTTTACTCAATCTCTGAATTGGAAAAATATTCCTACAAGTACACCAGAACATATTTTACAGTAACACTCAATATAAAAATGACATGACACGTGCAAATTTAAAAGTCACTACTATGAAGATTATTAGGTATTATTAAGCATAATTCTATTTATTTTGCAAATAAAGATTGACACCAAACAAAGGATTAGTAACATGCTTCACCAAAAGGCAATGTCTGCTAGTATATTTACCTGCCAGTGGAGGATAATATTCCAAATCAAGCCAAGGGTGAGTTTATGATTTCCATCCACTATGTCAGTGCTTCCTATATTTACTAAGTCAACCTGATAAAAAAAGAGGAAGAAAATATTTGAAAAATGGATAGGAAATGATGAATTGTAAGTAAAACAAAATGTAAAAGCATTGTACTTAGATATTTGTAGAGCCTAAGCAAAAATAGTGATTTTAAAATATAATCTAAAAGTGAAACTAAATGCATTTTCATTTCATTTTCCATATTTACCAAACCTTGGATCTAGGAGATGAAAGCATTAGCATATGAATATATAACTGTACATTAAAGAGGTCAATTAGTGTTCTCCAAATAAAATGGAACATGGTAATAACCCACAAAGGATGCCTAAAATTAAAGCATAGTATCTCTTATCAAATCAAGTTGACACTTAACACACAAAAATAAAAGAGGAGTTTTCAATAGTTTTTCTATTTTGTATAAAAGAAATTCTGATATGACTTTGGATGAATAAATTTCCCTAAAATCTCTTGTTTTAGAAAAAATTTAGAACTCTTATGAAAGCAATTGTAGCTAATAGATAGCTCTTTTTATTTCTCTATAGAGGACTCATTTGAAATCAATATACATTAGCATTTCAGTTTCATGGTAAATTTCCATGCTATCCTTAGAAAACATTTTGTCCTCCGAAGTTTCATATAGTGGTAACTTAGTCTTTATTTCAATGGCCTGAGTGATAGGGAAGCATAAAAGTTGGGGCACTAGATCCCACAATTTGCCTGGAAATTTAATGATTTCCTTGTTTTTAATTGCTGAGTAGTATTCCACTGTGTAAATGTACCGCAATTTCTGTATCCATTCTTGAGTTGAGGGATATCTGCATTGTTTCCAGGTTCTGGTTATTACTAATAAAGCTGCTATGAATATGATTAAGCAAAAATCACCCTGAGTGAGGTATCCCAGAAGCAGAAAGACACACACGGTATATACTTACTTATCACTGGATATTAGACATATAATAGAGGATAAATATACTAAAATCTGTACACCTAAAGAAGCTAAGTAAGAAGGAGGACCCAGGGTAAGATGATCAGTCTTAACTCAGAAAGACAAGGGGATGGACATTGGAAGAAGGAGAAAACAGGGAACAGGATAGAAGCCTATCACAGAGGTCCTCTGAAAGACTCTACCTAGCAACGTATCAAAGCAGATGCTGAGGCTCATAACCAAACTTTGGGCAAAGTGCAGGGAATCTTATGACTGAAGGGGGAAGATAGTAAGACCTGGAGGGAACAGGAGCCCAATAAGCAGAGCAACAGAACTGAAAAATCTGAGCACAAGGTTCTTTTCTGAGACTGACACTTCAATCAAGGACCATTCACGGTTATAACCTATAACATATATAGCCCATGGCAGCTCAGTATTCAAGTGGTTCCGTAGCAAGGGGAACAGGCACTGTCTCTGACATGAACTCAGTGGCTGTCTTCTTGATCACTGCCCCCTGAGGCGGCAGGGGTGGGGGTAGCAGCCTTGCCAAGCCACAGAGGAAGACAATGATACCAGTCCTGATGAGACCTAATAGGTTAAGGTCAGATGGAAGGGGAGAAGAAACTCCCTTATCAGTGGACTTGGAATGGGGCATGGAAGGAGATGAGGGAGGGAGAGTGAGATTAGGAGGGAATAAGGGAGGGGGCTACAGCTGGAATACAAAGTAAATAAACTGTAATTAATATAAAAACTAAAAATTTTAAAAAGTGGGGCTCTTTGAAAGAATTTCAAGTTATTGAGAAAATAATCTTAGAAGAAATAGATTTTCATTTACAAAGACACAGTAAAATATCAAGAAACTAGACTAGTTAACACAATATAGTTTTAGTTTTCTCAATTTGTATTCTTTTTTCCCTTGGACTATTCAATGTATTATAGTTGAAATTTGTACAGGGCTGGAAGAATTAATTTTTCGTCTTATTTGTGGCTCTGGCAATAGAACCTATGGCAGCGCAGATGCTAGGATCTTTATCATTAAACAATACCTTCATCTCACGCACCAGTTTTTTTTAATATGATTTTCCTTTGAGCACCAGTTGAGAGTGAGCTCACACTCTATGGATAGCTTCCTGACTATAATTTGATTTACTAACTCTCACCTGCCTAAGTTTCCACTAGTTTCAGAAGATATTAATTCCAAAAGGCACAGAGCTATTTATTTCATGTGTTTTCCAAGTGCTAGGAACTTCAAAACCATATGTACTCATGGGTACCATATCCATGGTAAAAAAAGGGAGAAATTTATTGGCTTATATTTATTTATTTTTGTATTTTTAAAATTTTTTATTAATTACACGTTATTCTCTTTGTATCCCCCCATAAACTCCTCCCTCCTCCCCTCCAAATCCCACCTTCCTCCCCCTTCTCCACACATGTCCCTCTCCGAGTCCATTGTTAGGGGAGGTCTTCCTTTCCTTCCTTTTGATCCTAGTCTATCAGCTCTCATCAAGAGTAGTTGCATTGTCTTCCTCTGTGGCCTAGTAAGCCTGCTCCTCCATCAGGGTAATGTGATCAAAGATCAGGCCAATCAGTTCATGTCAGAGGCAGTCCCTGTTCCCATTATTATGGAACCCACTTGGATACTGAACTGCCACGGGCTACATCTGTGCAGGCGTTCTAGGTTTTCTCCATGCATGGTACTTGGTTGGAGTATCAGTCTCAGGAAAGATCCCTGTGCTCAGATTTTTTTCGTTCTGTTGCTTTTCTTGTATTTATTGACCAGAAATAGAGAAGCAGTTAATGTCCACTTTAAAGTAATACTTTCCAAGTAGAAGTTTTCTACTCTTTCTTCAAGAAGAGAGGTGGGAAGTTAGTATAGATCACCTAGCCAGCAAACCCACGGCCGTGTGCAACATTCCCTGTCCTAGAACAAAATGGGAGAAATAAAGAGGGAGAGAACTGAGACAGAGAGTTTAGTAATAGCCATTTTTTTTTTTACTTAGGCTTGTTTGAGATCTAGGAGTCCAGAAAGTAAGCTGATAGTGAACCAATTACCTTTTGGGATAGGAAAGGGGGGAAAAAATCATGACTCTCTTTATGTTGGTACAGATAGAAATCTGTAGTAACCCCTAATCAAGATGCTATTTGCAATTGATACTGGATTGCAAAAGTTTGTCCCAGTGGAGTGTAACCAGGCATATCTACCATACTTCAGGGAGGGCACCATGTCCAGGAGTAACTGGCTAAGGATAAATGGACTTTAATTTGTATGTGTGTTTATGTGTGTGTGCACATGAGTGCATGTGTGTATATATATATTATATATCATATTTCTATCCTCTCTATCAATATATCTATATATCTCACATTTATTGATCTATTTGTGTATCTTAATCTATCTTCATTGGCACATAACCAACTTCTCTTTCTCTATGTCCCTCACTACACACACACACATAGACACTGCTACCATGGGACTGTATCTTCTACATTAACAGCATACCTTTAGACATCTAGAAATATCCATTAAATCTTTTTGGCAGTAACCAATTACAAGTATTTGGTTATGGCAACAGAAAAACCAGGACCCACTATGTCACTTATCATTCCTGTTCCTAATGTATTAATTAGAATCAAGTTAATTCAGAGATGCAGGCAATTAAGCATATAAGTTTGAGTCTTGTGTTATATGTATGTAATCTCATATTCTTAGGAGACAGAGATAGGATATTTAGTTTAAATGAAAACAGCCTTTGTATCCATAATCTAGTGAATTAAGAAGGAAAATATGGTGAATATACCCAACGTACTTTTAATCACTCATAAAAAATACATGAGATTCCTTCTTTTGCAATATAACAGATGGAACTGCATATAGCTGTTATATCAAATAGCGTAAGCAAAGAATTGTAAGCACTGTGTGATATAGATCCTGTATGAAATCTCCAAAAGTCGACTTCATAGATGTTGAAACTGCAATGTCCATTACCTGAGTAAGTGGAGCATGAGAAGTATGAAGAGGACTGCTGAAGGTTAATTGGGAGCAGTGACTTACAGTACAATAGAAACAATAAGTTCTACCATATAATTTGCATGGTGGATGATTTTAGGAAAAAAGTAACATAATAAAAACTCCAAAATGGCAGAATAACAGATTTTGAAAAAAAATTCTTAAAATATATGGGAAATATATTTAAGGTCTATCTAATTTGATTTAAAGATCATGTGATTAATGCACATATTGCAACTTCGTATGATAATCCATTGATATGCATATTTTTCTGTTTCATATATCAGCTAGAAATAAAGTTTAAAACATTTTAAATTCTAAATGATATACTATTTATTTATACATTCAGACATTTCATTTGCACAATTGCCTGAATGATAAAGCATGTTTCTTTCCTATTTATCATGAATTAATTGTTCTATTTTGCTTATCCTTTTTTCTTCTCCTCACTTTCTCCCAAGCTGATAAACAATATGTGTTTTGTCTTGATATCTATGATCATTGTGATGGTTTAGATAAGAATGAATGTCATAAGTTATACATTTGAATGATTGGTCCCTAGTGGGTGGCAACTGTTTTGGGAAGGATTAGGAAGAGTGACCTTGTTAGAGGAGTTGTATCCTTGGGTTTGGGCTTTGAGGTTTCAAAAGCTCACATAGGGCCTAGTCTAATTCCCTCTGTCTCCATCTGATGAATAATACATAAGTTCCCAGAGATGGCTATATTTCTATGCCTGTCCTTCTGACTGCCTTCTGCCATGCTTCCTGCCACTTGAGAAACCAGAACTGTATATAAGAAAATTTACATGAACAAAAATTTAGTAGGCTTAAAAATTTGTGATCATATACATATAAAAAGGATTTTCATAAATAATAATTCCCATGATTTGTTTTAATAGGTATGTTAATAGTGGTTTCACATTTTAGACATTTCATGAAAAAGCTATCCAACTCCTGTTGGTAGGCATTCACATAATATTGTGATATTTTTATAGGTTTTCTTTTGTGTTATTTTACAAGCTGTGTAGAAAAAATATTTATACTTGTATCATTTTAATACCAATTCGAATCTTAGCTTTCAATCAAAGATAAAAAAAGTGTGTATTATTTTTCTGTATGTAAATTTCTGTAGGAATTTCCATATACATTTATTAAAATGTTTACTATCTTATATGTTTTACCTATTTTATTACTTGTTTTGTACAATAAATTTTTAACATAATCAGCCTCTTCTTGAAATCCTTCCATATCTATTCCACTCTTACCTAATTGTGTCTTTTTTCTGTTTAAAACAAAAGCCATTAAGTCCAATTTTTGGACCTGTGACCTCCTGTGACCTCCATAGGAATATTGTCAGCATAATGGAGGCTACAACTTTAAGGAAAAATTACTTTGCTTCTCCCAAGGTCTACAAGTTGCCAATATCACCTCAGTTATGGGTGATACTTCTTGTTTACCTCCAATCTCCATGTTGGAATTTTGTCTCATTTAGGCTTAGTTGTGTAGACTGCTGAGAATTTATATGTTGAACTACCCTAGTGTTACACTATAGCCATGCAAGAAAACATTGTTATTTTAGAGTCATTTACTCTCTATGACTCTTAAAACTATTCCTTTCCTTCTTTGACAAAGGATTCCAGAACTTTAGGAGAAGAGGGTATGATCCAGATGACTGGTTTGAGGCTAAGAATTTTATGTCTTTTGTTCTCTGCCCCTTGACCCATCATGGATCTCTATATTAATTGTCATGTACTGAAAAAAAACTCATCTCAGATAAGGGGTTTAGCGATGTTTAATCAATAAGTATGATGACAAATCACTAGGTATTAGATTAATACTATACCCATTTACCAGAGTAATCATAGTTGATTCAACCCTGTGGCCGAGGGCATATCTAGCCGTAGTTATTGGCCTAAAAATGTAGCAAACTGCATAGGTCTATCAGGTCTCATCAGGACTGGTTTCATTGTCTTCTTCTGTGACCTGGTAAGGCTGTTCCTCTGTCATAGGGAGGTGATCAAAGAGCCAGCCCATGAGTTCCTGTCAGAGACAGGCCCTGTTCCTATTACTGTGGAACCCTCTTGGGCACTGAGCTACCATGGGCTACTTCTGTGCAGAGGTTCTAGGTTATCTCCATGCATGGTCCTTGGTTGGTGTATCAGTCTCAGAAAAGACCCCTGTGCCCAGATTTTTTGGTTTTGTTGCTCTAGTTATGGAGTGCCTGTAACCTCCAGATCTTTCTATCCCCCCCTTTTGTCATAAGATTCCCTGTATTCTGCCCAAATTTTGGCTATGAGTCTCAGCATCTGCTTTGATATACTGCAGGGTAGAGTCTTTCAGAGGCCCACTGTGGTAGGCTCCTGTTTTCTCCCTCTTCAGATTTCCTTCGCATTTGCCTCTCTGAATGAGGATTGAGCATCTTACCCAGGGTCCTCATTCTTTATTAGCTTCTTTAAGTGTACAGATTTTATTATGTTTATCCTATATTTTATATCCACTATTCACTTATAATTGAATATACACCATCTGTGTCCTTCTGCTTCTGTGATACGTCCCTGAAATGGAGAAAAATCAATCCCAGTGAAATCAGAGAAAGGCTCCCACTCTCTCTGGCTCTTCAACATATTTCCTGCAGTCCTTGATAGAGCAATAAGACAATTAAAGGGGATCAAGGGGATTTATTTCTTAAGGGAAGATGTCAAAGTATCTGTATTTGCAGATAATATGATAATATACATGAGTGACCCCAAAAATTCTACCATGGAACTCCTACAGCTGATAAACACTTTCAGCAAAGTAGCTGGATACAAAATTAACTCAAAAAACTCAGTATCCCCCACCCCACATATACAGAAGACAAATGAGCTAAGAAATATATTAGGAAAACATCCTTCATAATAGACACAAAGGACAAAAAGTGCCTTTGTGTAACTCTAACAAAGCAAGTGAAAGAGCTGCTGGAAAACAACAACAACAAAACTTCCAGTCTCTGAAGAAAGAATTAGAAGGAGATATCAGAAGATGGAATGATTTCCCATGCTCATGGCTTGGCAGGATCAAATAGTGTAAAAATGATCATCTTACCAAAAGCAATCTACAGATTCCATGCATTTCCCATCAAATTACCAACACAATTTTTTACAGACCTTGAAAAAAATTCTCTACTTCATATGGAATAACAAGAAACTGAGAACCACTAAAACAATACTCTACAATAAAAGATCTTCTGGAGGTATCTTCACCCTGGATTTCAAGCTGCACTATAAAGCAGTAATAAAAACTGCATGGTACTGGCATAGAAACAGGCTGGTGAATCAATGTAATTGAAGGGAAGACCAAGAAATAAACCTACACACTCACAGACACCTGACTTTTGACAAAGATGCCAAAACCACACAATGTAAAAAAATGACAACATCTTCAACAAATGGTGCTGGGCTAACTGGATATCTAAATACAGAAAAATGCAAATAGATCCATACTTATTACCCTACACAAAAATAAAGTCCAAGTGGATCAAATATCTCAATATAAAACCAGACACACTGAACCTGTTGGAAGAAAAAATAGAAAAGAACCTTGTACTCATTGGCACAAGAGACAACTTCCTGTACACCAACAGCACAAGATCAACAATCAATAAATGGTTCCTCATGAAACTGAAAATCTTCTGTAAATAAAAGGACACTGTATTCAGAACAAAATGCCAGCCTACATATTGGTAAAAGATCTTCAACAACCCTATATCTGATAGAAGGCTAATATCCAGAATATATAAAGAACTCAAGAAGTTAAACGACATCAAATCAAGCAACCCCAATTACAAAACGGGGTACGAAGCTAAACAGATTTTTCTATAGAGGAATATCGAATGGCAGAGAAACACTTGAAATATTCAAAGTTCTTTGTTATCAGGGAAATGCAAATCAAAACAACCCTGAGATTCTACCTTACACCCCTCAGAATGGATAAGATCAAAAATTCAAGTGACAACACATGCTGGAGAGGATGTGGAGAAGGGGTAACCCTCCTCCTTTTCTCTTTTTTCTTAAGTTTAATATTTTTTTTATAAATAGAAGCTAATTTTTATTAAGTGGTTACCATTTCCTAGGTTAAATTACAAGCAAAAATCTTATTTTATAAATTTTTGCATTTTATTCTAATATGATATTCTTACAAATTTGTAACTTAATTTTATCTTTTGTGGTTGTTGATACTAACATGAGTCAGATGTTACAAAGAGAATCATACATTTTTACATTTTATATGTTCTGAAATAGCTGAAACTATAGGAAACACCTTACTTTACCTGTGAAAAATCTTGGCACATTTTTTTTTTCAGTGGTGGATCTCTAATGAAATACAACATAATTTCTGAAGTAAGGACTTTATGTCAATTTTCTATTTAGATTAATTTGCATAAATTTTACCATATTACGAAATCATCAATTTACTGGAGTTTTTTCAAAAATTAATATTTCAGGCAAAACTGCCCATGATTTTTTCTTAATTCCTTCTACAAATTTTGCTATACAATTTCTCATTACTACTGTTGACAGTTTCATTCATTTTAAAAATGTCAATATTCCTTTATTCAAATTAGAAGTGTTTTTCCTATTCTTCAGATATTTTACTTTATTTTGTTTTTGTTCTTCAGCTATTTTAAGGAGCCATCTTTACATATACTCATGATATTTTATAGGGTTTGATGCAGATTGTAATGTTTATTACAGTTTCTCTTCATTGTTTATTAAAGAGCATCTTAATATAGATTTAAAACATGGGCATTAAAAAGGAAAAACACTAAGGAAGAAAGTATATGTGTGTTTCTCTCAAAGTTGCTTGTTTTTAAGATATGCATTTATTTATTTTTATCTTAAAAATTAAAGTGATCATTCCCTCTAAACACAAAATTCATGATACCCACAATATGTCAAAGTCATCCCATAAAAAAGGACGAATGATATTTGAAGTGGAAATTTTTGGTTTTTTTGAAGAATCAGTTGAGTCATGTGATGTTTTTCTAGAAGCTTTCTTATGAGAGGGCACATGGATTTTTGGTGTGAGTTCTCATGTGCAAGGGGAGTGGCTTTTGTCAGCATAGAACATCCATGGGTGTACTGTGAAGAAAGAAGATATATAGAAACCCACAAACAGTGAGACTTTGCTTTTTGGATCAACATCTCTGCGCTTATCTTCATGCTTCAAAACTTGATTTTGCACAGAGAAACGTTTCAGAGAACACCTCAGGGCAATCCAACAGAGTCTTGTGGCTTTCACTGACTTGTCCCAATCTTTTGAAACTTGCTGATTTGTGTTGCTGTTTAGTTTTGACCTTTCAACTGAGATGTTGGTATCTGAACAATGAAGAGTGGACTCATTCCAAGGAAGCACTTACAAAAATGTCTAAAACCCCCTTTAACTAATAACCTTCTTTCTACTCTACCCTCTGGTCATTGGGTGAAAGGGAGGTATAAGCATTTAAGAACCCTTAATAAAGTAGGTTAGCTGAAAAGTCTGTGCCTACAGATCTCTCTCTGTCTCTCTCTCTCTGTCTCTGTCTCTCTGTCTCTGTCTCTCTCTCTCTCTGTCTCTCTCTCTCTCTGTCTCTCTGTCTCTCTCTCTCTCTCTCTCTCCCTCTCTGTGTGTGTGTGTGTGTGTGTGTGACAAGCAGAGCATAATAAAAAGTTAACTATTAAGGTCCATAAGAACACCCAAACTTCTGTTTCCTAGGCTTTATACTTAAAGAAACTTATAAAAAAATAAGTGTAAAATATCATTGTATGAAAATTTAATAGCCTTTTGTACTGGCTAATTTTATATCAACTTGACACAAGTTAAACTCATTTTTGAAGAGGGAACTTCAATTGACAAAATTTCCCCAGTGTATTAACCTGTGAGTAATGTGGTGCACTTTCTTGATTGATGATTGATGTGAGGGGTCCCAGATCACATTGGATGGTGCCATTTCTGTGCTGGTGGTAGGTCCTGAGAATTTTAAGAGTGCAGGCATGGCAAGCCAATAGAGAAAAAGCCAGTAAACAGCACTTTTTCATGTCATCTGCATCAAATCTTGCCTCCAGTTTCCTGCCCTATTTGAGCTTTGTCCAGATTTTTTTTAATGATGTATGACCTGGGAATAGTAAGTTCAAATAAAATCATTTTTTCTTCAAGATGTTTATGGCCATGGTATTTCATCATAAGAATAGAAATCCTAACTAAGATAGCTGTATTGATTTTTTTCTTTTAAAAAGCCTATTTCAGTATTACTTTACTCAAAAAGTAATATTAGATTCTGGTACAGTTTCACAGCGCTGTAAGATAATATATCCAACCATAATTTTAGAAAACAATAGATTGCTATTTGCATTGATTAAAGCACTGTCATCCCAATAGAATGAAGAAATACATATAATATATATTGTGTTTTTCAATGTATCTCTCTGCTCTCTCTCTTTCTGCATCTCTCTTTCCCTCTCTCATTGTATGTGTGCAGGTGTGGGTGACACTCTTTGTGTTGCTAGAGATCAAACCCAACTGATTATGTACCTTAGGAAAACACTTATAGTACAAAACTCCATATTTAAAATTATTTATTATTTATTATTTATTCATTTTGTATCCTAGCTGTAGCCTCCTCCCTTATCTCCTCCCAGTCCCAACCTCCCACCCTCTTCTCTCCCCTATGCACCTCCCCTAGTCCACTGATAGTAGAGGTCCTTCTCACCTACTATCTGAACCTAGCCTACTATTTCTCATCAGGAGTGGCTGCATTGTCTTCCTCTGTGGCCTGGCAAGGCTGCACCCCCCAGGGAGAGTTGATATGGAGGAACTAGATCCCTGCTCAAATGTAGCCCATAGGCAGCACAATCTCCAAAGTGGGTTCACTAGTAAGGGGTACAGTGGGGCTGTCTCTGACATGCACTCAATGGCCAGCATTTTGACAAAACTGCATCTTTAACCCTTTCCAAAGAATACCAAAATGTGATCCAATAGGAATGCACACCTTGAGTAAAGATACACAAGTTATAAATATACATATGGAAGGTCTGACAAATGAACTTTTTAAGTGGAGTAGACTTATTTTGTATACTTTTTGGATACAGAGAGGGGGATTAGAGAAGATTCCCTTCTTTTTTGCTAATCTTTATATTATTTTACACAAATCTATATACTTAATATCTACATGTAGGTCCATATACGAATTGCCAAATCTATGGGATATGAAGGTAAACCATCTGGCAGTAATACTGTATTCTTCATTGCTTATACATGGATTTTTATACTTCATATCCATATATCCATATATAGATATTGAATGTATAGATAATTTTGAATAAATTTGAAACTGTGATTTTATGAAAGATTTCAAATAAAAACTAACAATTTTCAATTTTCTTTACAGAAAGAATAGCAAAATATGATTCATCTAACAGACTTAAGAACATGGCATAAGAACAGTTTTCAAAATCATGGAAATAGAGACTGGAGATAGACAAATGGAATTGGTGGACATTGTGGGTTGTGGTGTGTAAACCCAATGTAGTGGAAACTTCCTGGAATCTATTAAGGTGACCCCAGTGAGTTCTCCAATAATGAAGGATACAGATTCTGAACTGGCCATCTTTTGTAGCCAGGGAAGTCTTCCATTGGTGGGACCAAGTTACATTCGGTTGAATTATTGGAAAGAAGGCCCTGTGGAGATCCTCATACTACCCAGGCTGATGCTAGGACAGAAGGTCACTCTCTGAAATCTGACAGCAGGGCTACCATGGCCAAGGACAACTTCCATTCAACACATTGAACATAGGGAGGTCAAGCTGGTGAAGGCTCGGGAAATTTGTATCTACTTTTAAATCTCTTTGTTATAAGAAGACACTCTCCAAACTACAGAAAGGGAAAACTGTACACCAACCAAGTCACAAAACCTTCCACCTTTAATCTGTCCTAACTGCAAGATGTGGTAAGGCAGTATTGGTATAGAACTTGTGGCTAACCAATATTTGATTTAACTTGAGGACCAGAGCAAGGTAAGGAGCCTGTGTCCTACGCTGCCTGAAGGGCCATCAACCAGAGACTGGGTAGCACAAACTGCTATGTTAAAACAAAAATAATTGGGGAGATTTAAAAAAAGAAAAAAAAAACCAGAAATCAATGAAATGATTCCTATGGCTATTCTGCTATACTCATATATTGGTGTCCTATCCAGTCATCATCAGAGATGTTTCATCTGATGGCTGATGAGAGCAGATCCAGAGACCCTCAACCAGATGTTATGTGGAAAGAAAGTCAAAATTGGGGGTCTCTGTAGGGTTCCTCGCAGCCTGGATGAAGGAACAGTGTGAAAGAGGGAGAGGAAAGATTTTAGGAGTCAGAAGGTTTGGAAGACACTGGAAGAAATGGCCCCATGAATCAACAAAGTAGTGTTCACGTGGGCTCAGAGAGACTGAAGCAGCAAGCATAGGATTGGTGTCAGTTTGTACCTTGTCTCCTGCTTATACTTTAAGGCTGTTAACTGTGGGTGCAGATGTATTTCAGACATTTTTACCTGCTCTTGAGACTTTTACTTCTAATGGGTTGCCTTGTGCAGTCTTAAAATAAGGTCTTTTGCCTTTGTCTGATTGTATTTTCTTTTGTTTTTAGTTGGTATCTCTTGGAGATCGGCTCTTTAATGAAGTAAAAACAGTGGATCTGGAGGAGAGGGGACATGGCTGGGGCCTCTGAGAAGTGGAGGGAGGGAAAACTGTGGTTGCATGTATTGTATGAGAGAACAATCTATTCTTAAAAATAAACTTGAATAATTAATAACGAAAATTATGGCAAATAATAAAGAGCGAACAAATCAATAACAGTGAGTTATATTCTTATAATAAATATTAGGATATACATGTGTGTGTGTCTGTGTCTGTGTATGGTAGATGAGAAAATTTTGGGACTAATACATTAATACAATAATAAGACACTAATAAGAAACTTAAAAAGTTGGATTATACATTCAGTATCCTCACACTCTTAATTAGTAACTAAAGATTTGGAACCCACTATGCATTGAACTTTATTTGATAAGTGTCTGTTCTGATAGGTACACTTTAGTAATATACTCCTAACATTTAATTTTAGTTTTCATATCCATATATTTCCTTTTCATAATTAGAAACCTAAGAGTTTCTTCTAACATATTAGATGAGCCAGGTTTTCTTTACAAATATCTTCAGTGCTTTTTCAATTACTAGCATTTAGTTAAACAGACTTGTTCATATTTAAGAGATTCATGCAATCCTTCTAAATACACCACATTTAAAAACTGAAACTAAAGGTAATTGAAATGCACCACAGTTAATAACTGAAACTAAGAAAATTTAAAATGACTTCACTGCCTTGTAGTATGTGCTTTTCTGAAAAAAAATAAGATTTACACTGTTTAAAATTTCAAGACTTGGGGATATAAACCACCACTATTTTCTTCCACTGAAACATGCATGTACTGAATATTTTATAATTGAGTGGTGAATGATTTTTAAAAAGAAGGGATATAGAAAGGAATGAAAACTAAGGAACTGATTTAGCTTGAAGCACAAAAGTGACTCTGGCTACCTAAAGTTTCCTTCTTCAAGGTGATGTTTGTACTGGTTCCTGGTTGATAAAGTAACCATAATTCACCTCTTCTTTCTCTGGGCACATGAAATAGCATAGCATCAAGAATGAATTACTTTGTTAGTTGCTCATCAGGTAAAACAAAGAACACATTAGGATTTTTCAGTATATATCTTTTCAAATTTTACTTGATCCAGAAACACAGAGGAAGAACATTAAAAATTTTTAATGTACTTTATGCTGCCCTACTTGCCTGGAAGAGGGCACAGAGTGGGTCTTGCCAAATTAAAGAAAATTATTAAGCTACTGTTTCCTGTAAACCTAACTTTATAGGAAAAATTAAAACAAAGTACATACCTTTTTATATAACTATCTACTATGCTTTGGAGTACCAGGATACATAAAATAACTATTCTCAACTTAAAATGTGTTCGTATTATTCATCTTTCCTTTTCACAATTAAATGTTAATATTAAAATATTGGTTTGCTAATTTAAATAAAATATAATTAAATTTTCTTTATACATTTAAGAGTATTTCTATATTACTGTGTCCTTGTTATTGATTTTTATTTCTCTTTAGTAAAAAGTCTTAATTAGTCTTCCAGTAGATTTCTTTTATATTCATTCTGGTACAATTTGCTTTTGAAAGAACTTCTCATTTTACTTGTGTAATATACTATAGCATGTTTAGCTGAAATCTTTTTCATGTTATTTACAGTAGAGTTCAAATCCTAGCCACTGCTCACTGTTTATTCTTTTTCATATCTCTACCTCTCTATGTCCTTAATCCCTTCATCTCTACTTGATTTTAAACACTGTCTTCTCCAACTACTGAGTCCTCATTCCAAATGATTCTGTACTTCAAAGTCTTTTTATTACTTTGTCTGGACCATCTTCTTATCCTTATTTCAAGATCTCACCTCCTTTAGGTCTTAGTTTAATATAATACCTTAAACAAGTAAGGCATTCCAGAACCTATCACTAGTCATTCATGTCACTTGTAAACTGTCACTACACTATGTTTTATATGAATGTGTATATACATATGTTATAGCATATACATGTAACATATAACATTAATGGTAAAATCCACCATAGAAATGTTCCTAGATATTATTTGATATTTATTATTATTTGATTATTTATTATTATTTTATTTACATACCTTTTTCCAACAATTTTTGTTAGTGACTACCAATCTTTTTGTTGTCCATTGATTAGATGATGGTTATCTTCACAAGTTTACATTAGACCTTTTAATTCTAATACCAGAAAAGCTAAAAATCTACAGCTGGAAAATAATCAAACTTGAAATATTTTTGTAAAATAACTTTCACATTTTGCAAGTGACAATGACACTACTTACATACATTCAACTAATTACTTGGCAGTTCTAGTTCCACATCATTTATGTTGTCCTGTTATTAGTAGATAAGCTGAGAAACATATGTAGGAGCATACTTTATTAAAATGTATTATACATTACAATTATTTTAAGATTATGTGATCCATGTTTTTGAAGTTATTTTTAAAGTAAAGTTAATTGTAATTAGGAAGCTACCAATAGTGCCTTGTAAATATAGTGGTCAATTATATAAGTTGTAGAAGTAAATAGGAAAGGAACACTCTGTCTCTCCAAGGCAGTGATGAAAAGGATGAACTCAACCTTTCTTAGAGGACACTAGACCTCCTTCTCCATCCAGATCACTCATTTGTTTATGATTACTTTTTCTAATATATATATATATATATTAGAATATGTATATTCTAATATATATATATTCTAAGTATACTAATGCAAATATTTCTTAACCCTGAGATGAAATAGTCTTTCTTCTTCTGTTTAGTTTACATGCCTGGTGTGTGTTTCATGACTCGTAGCTTGATTCTCACAAAGTTTATTACAGTCAGTATTGAACACATGAAACTCAATAAGCAAAATCTCTTAGTTGTACAGAATGCCATTATATGAAAGACTCAGTTTGCTTACTGAAAATAACTGCATCAAAT
Organism: Pachyuromys duprasi; assembly: GCA_028658305.1. Classification (NCBI taxonomy): domain Eukaryota; kingdom Metazoa; phylum Chordata; class Mammalia; order Rodentia; family Muridae; genus Pachyuromys; species Pachyuromys duprasi. The sequence continues at coordinate 115,534,824 of CM053742.1, forward strand.
AATATCTAGGAACTTCACAAAAAACCTTCCCAGGTCCAAGTCTCAACGCTTCTCTGTCCTCTATGATTGTATATATTAGCTTATAGAATTACACTAGCTGCATGCACACACAAAGGAACATGGGCTCTGACTAAGAGCTTCTGTGTTTTACAAGAGAGCTTACAAAGCCTTCTGTACATTGGGGTGGAAGCCCTTACTCAAACATTAAGCATGCTGTTTCATGGTGTGAAGACTTTTCAGATAACCACTTACATTATTTTTCTGTAAGACCCACAGTGCTTTGTTGACATTGTTCAGGGCATGTACTCGTGTAGATCCTTTTTCTTTAGGCTAAAAAATAGGAGAGAAATGGTGTTTACTAGGAAAGAGGGAGAGAAAAAATCTACCTGAAAAATTGAAGATGTATAAATTTCACTTTTAAGTATCAATATTTACATTTAAATTAACACGTACTGTGAAATATTTATCTAAAAACTCTTTAGGCTTTAGGTTAATTTCACTTGACATAGAATAGATAACACAGCTCCTGAGAAATAAAGCGCCCTTTTTTCCCCTTTAAGGCAGTATTGGAGATGATTGCTCCTTTATGTTTTTTTTTGTTTTATTATTTATTTATTATTATTTTATTATTAGTTACATGTTATTAACTCTGTATCACAGCTGTATCCCACTCACTCATTCCCTCCCAATGCCACCATCCCTCCCTTATCTACTCCCTGCCACTTTCCAAGTCCACTTATAGGGCAGGACCTCCTCCCCTTTCATCTGACCCTGATTTATCAGGTATCTTCAGGACTGGCTGCAAAGTCCTCTCTGTGACCTAGCATGGCTGCTCCTCCTTTGCAGGGTGGGGAGGTCAAAGAGCCTGCCATTGAGTTCATGTCAGAAATAGTCCCTGTTCCCCTTACTAGGGTACCTACTTGGATACTGAGCTATCATGGGCTACATCTGCGCAGAGGTTCTAGGTTATATTCCTACATAGTCCTTGGTTGGAGAAACAGTCTCATGTAAGATCCCTGTGCCCAGATGTATTTGGTCCTTATGGAGATCCTATCCTCTCCAGGTCATATTAACTCCCCCTTCTTTCTTTTGATTCCCAGCACTCTGCCAAAGGTTTGATTATGAGTGTCAATATCTGCTTTGATACACTGTTAGATAGAGTCTTTCAGAGGCCCTCTGTGGTAAGCTTCTGTCCTGTTGCTTGTTTTCTCCTACATCCAATGTCCATCACATTTTTCTAAGTGAGGATTGATCATCTTACCCCGGGTCCTCTTTCTTGTTTATCTTCTGTAGGTGTTTAGATTTCATCATGTGTATCATCTTATAGGTCTAAATAAGTGAGTATATACCTTGTGTGTCTTTCTCCTTCTGGGATACCTTACTCAGAATGATCTTTTCTAGATCCCACCATTTGTCTTCAACTCAGGGTGTATTATTATAAGACCATTAATGATGGAAAACTTTGGCAAAATTATGTTTTGATTAAATAGCAAAATAGAAAAGTAAGTTTATTTCTGTACATTTAAGAAAAGTTTGAAAAACATGTGAGGCTTTTGGGTTGCCTAAACTCCAGTCACTATCTAGCTTCCTATATGTGCTCATATACTCAAGCCTAATTTAAATAAGTGGGTCATAAAAATGGCATGAAAGTAGAAAGGGGCTAGTACAAAAGAAGGGATTCAACAGGAGATGGGGGGACATATGAGATAGAAGTGGTAGGAAGAAATATATTGTTTGAAACTGTTCAAATATAATAAAGTATAGAATTGTCAAAGATACATCTTTTTAAAAAATAATATTATACTCCCTTTCCCAAGTCAGAAGGGTACACGTCTGACTCAGAAGACTGTACACGTGAAATATAGCAATCACTGGTGATTGTCACACAATATGGGTTCAAGACAAAATTCCAAAATAAAAGAGGAAGGTGGGCATAAAATCCCACCACTAGTTGTGGAGCTATTTTTATATGATAGCAGCTGGGAGAGGAAGAATCAGTTTTCATTAATGATATGAGTCTTAGAAGACTGAGCACACTCTAGGGCCAGTTCTACTTACAAGAATAGCTTAGCAACAGAAACTGGACTCAAAGGGGAAACAAGAAAAATAAAAAGAATGACTCTCAAAGGTAGGAAGGTATCAGAGGATGGACAGGGTGCTATTGTGAAATATGGGATGGGGTGAATATTTTCAAAACACATAGCACAAAGTTCTCAAATAATTATTAAAATATGTAATACAAAGTAACTCTAAAAAGAGTATTTCTTTTATTACTGACCTAGTTTCCAAGTCACTGAAATTCAAACTTTTGATAACCAGGTTTCTTAGTTCATAATTTTACTGCCAAAAGTCATATCCATCCTTTAATTTAATTTTAAACTAGTATCTACATAATTAATTAAAATACATACATCATCTCATTTTTCCTAATTGATGGGTTTTAGCTATTCCATTGTTATTATATATGTATTTATTCCTCCATTATTGTTTTTGTTGGTCTGTTGCTATATCAGTCTGGCCTCAAACTCACTATCCTTCTGCTTTCATGTACTATGTGCTGGGATTACAGGTGTATGACATTACACCTGTTTTGTTTCTCTCTCTTAATGAAAGCTCTCATTAGTGTTCTCTAAGAACACTATTGGAAATTCATTTCTTACCCATAATTTATCCTTAATATCTTCAACAATATCATTGTTGGATCAAGTCAGCAGCAAAAACCATCACTTATTTTTGAACATTTTTTATTTTTATTTTATTATATTAATTACATCCCAGCTATAGCCCTCTCCCTCATTCCCTTCCAATACTACTATCTCTTCCTCATCTCCTCCCATGCCCTCTCCAAGTCCACTGATAGCAGAGGTTCTCCTCCCTTTCCATCTGACACTAGCCTATCAGGTCTCATCAGGACTGACTGCATTGTCTTGCTCTGTGGCCTGGTAAGGCTGCCAACTTTTTATAGCTCTCATTTCACCCTTAGAGAGGCTTGTAATTTTGTTAAAGGCATGACCTCCAAAACTCAGTTGCCTGGGTTCAAATTTCTCCTTGGCCACTTTTATACTATGTGACCTTGAGAAATGTCTCAAACTCATCATACTCCAGTTTTCTCACCTAATAAAACAGAGCAAATAAAATAGCTCTTCAAATACTTTAAGTGAAAATGAACATAAAGCATTTAGATGAGGAATTTTGATGTAATAGTTTCAGATGTTTGCTGTGTGTAATTTGTAGTGCATGAAGGTGCTTCACACTACTAATAAGCACCTTGCAATGGCAATTGGTACCATACCAATTGAACATGTAATAAACTTACAATTAAGAATTAACATGTACTTACAGAAATTATAGGTGTATCAAGGCACCAACTTTTGGGCTGTGCCGATGAAGTTAGAAATTTTACATTTATATACTTATCCTTGATGTACCTTCTGTATTTACATGATAAATAATGTGTTTTTCTTTCCGTCCTTTTAAAGACTTTCATACCTTAGAGAACTTTACTACTTGAACTGACTGTACAGTTTCAAATTTTATTTTCGGGCTTCTAATATCCAAGATGATTTGACTAATACTCTGTTAAACACCATAGATATTCTTTAAACTTCCGCTATCTCCAAGCATTGCTTCTTAAACAAGAATCCCAACTTTTCATATCTTAGAACATTTTGGTCCATGAATGCCAAAGAGAGAACAGCATAAATTTTACTGTTTTTCAAGCTATCACCACAAGGAGGAAAAAAATCAAAGGCACATAAACACTTTTTTTTTTTTAAGTAGCTAAATGAAATCGGCATAAATGTGCAGAAAATGAGAACCAGTCAAAAGAATAACCTTAAACAATAACCTAGAACCCCTGCTCTGATATAGCCCATGGCAGCTCAGTATCCAAGTGGGTTCTCCAGTAAGGCGAACAGGGACTGTCTCTGACATGAACAGAGTGGCTAGCTCTTTGACACCCCCCTCAGGGGGGAGCAACCTTGCCAGGCCACAGAGGAAGACAGTTCAGCCAGTCCTGATGAGATCTGATAAGCTAGGGTCAGATTGAAGGGGGACCTCCCCTATCAGTGTACTTGGAGAGGGGTATGGGAGGAGATGAGGGAGGGTGTGGTTGGTTTGGGAGGGAATGAGGGAGGTAGCTACAGCAGGGATGCAAAGTGAATAAAATGTAATTAATATAAAATAATTTTAAAAACAACTGAAAAACAGTGAGGGTTATTTAGTTTTGTATTTATACAGAAGTGACCCCCAAAATACAAAAAAGTGAGCTGTTCACAGCCACTAATTTTTCTATATACATCATAAAAATACACACATTCTGCATGTATGATATAAACATAAAATATGCACATAATGAAATTAAGACTAAGTATATATACACTATGTCTTCCAAATAGCTATCTGACAAAATCTAAAATGTACAGCACTTAAATGCTTTATTTTAGGAAGTTTTCAAGCAAATTCCAAAATTCTTAAAAATAGGGTCAGTTGGAAGGGGAAGAAAACCTCCCCTATCAGTGGACTGGGGAAGGAGCAAGGGTGGAGAAGAAGGAAGGAGGGCAGGGTTGAGTGAGGATGAAGGAAGGGGCTACAGCTGGGATACAAAGTGAATAAATTGTAATAAATAAAAGAAAGTAAAAATTGTATGCTTACCAGAAAAATATGCCAAACATACATATCAATAGCATGCAGACGGGACAGTTTATGTTTAGGAATATATATATATACAATAATGCAATAACAATTAGTGGAAAACAGCCATGAATTTGAAGGAGAGAAAGGAGGAACATATGGGTGTAATAGAGGGAGGAAGAAAAAGTTGTTGTAATCATATTATAAGCTCGAAAATAAAAAAGAAATTTATGAGTAAATAAACCGAAAAAAACATATTAGTTTGAGTTAATTTAGTACCATATTAATCCTATATAGCTATTGTAGTTATTTAAAAACAGAAGCATAAAGTATGTCTTTCCAGCATACATACAATATTTGAGAATTACTGTCATAGCTATGCTTACATACACACAATATAGTATTTTGGGTAATTAAAGGCAAAAGTAAGGTCTGTGGAATTTAAGAAAGACAAATTACTTTTAAGAGTTTTTTTTTTTTTTTAAGCTTTCAATACCAAGGAGAAGCCAATGACTTTCAATGACTATCAGAACACATAGAAGTACAGAAAGCAAAATCGGTAAACAATATAACAGGACAAAATTTTCGACAATGTCTGAAAGAAAAGGGACCAACTTGGCTTGATCTATGAGAATTGTAGAAGGCAACTCAGAGGACATCTAGAATTTTTATAGTGTATGAAAACCTTTGCCTGTGTGTGTATGTGTGTGTGTGAGAGAGAAAGTGCATAACAAACCCGCTTAAATACTCATGCTGGACAGCTATCAATGACAAAGGGCAAAGAGAACATAATGAAATTAATAACAGTAAAACACATTAGATATGCAAATGGATGATATAGGTAGACTGGAGTTTTAAATCCTATTTTCAAGAATAAGACAAATCTAAAAATAAGACATTTTAAGTCAGAGATTATGAATTTGGAGTATTTCTTCGTTATGAGACTTTCATCAACTGAATTCAGACTCTTCTGAGACCTTAGTGACCCGTAACATTGATAATCATGTTATCTCCTTCAAGAGAAGAGCATAAGGTTATACAAGTTAACAGTCATCAAAAAGAAATTCCATTTCATTCCATATGCTTTTGGAATTCAGAATAAAATACCCCATTTTTATTATGCTGTTCGAAAATATTTTTGTTACTCATTAACTAATAGTTACATTTTAATAGTTGAAAAATAAAAAATAACACAAAGATAAGCTTAAAGTCATTATGCATAAAACCCTTACATATTTAATTCTTTTTTTAAATTTAACATTTTTATTTTATATTAATCACAGGTTATATACTTTGTATTCCAGCCGTAGCCCCCTCCCCCATTCCAAAAATAGCATGGGTGGAGAAGGGGGAGGGAGGGTGGGAATGAGGGGAGGAGGAAGAGAGCTACAGGGGGGATAAAAAGTGAATAAATTGTAATTAATAAAATTTAAAATAAAATAAAAATTAAAAATAAAAAATGATAAAAGCACATATTTTAAAATTAACATAATATATTACTAAAATTTACTTTGTTATTATTCAGAATTAGGACAATGTAAAAATGAAAATTTTACTATCAATTTTTTGTTCATAAATATATACTGTATTGCTTATCTGACAAATACATTGATAAATTTCACTAGATCACTGAAATAAGACTTCTTTGGGGACTGAAATTTTACTGATTTTACCGTAAATTTCAAAATAAACTTCCTGGGCTGGAAAGATGTCTCAGTATACATGGGTATAGGTCCCCAGCACCCACATGGAAACCAAGTATGCATATGGCCTGTCTGTAATCCCAGGGATTAGAGGCAGAGACAGGGACTGTAGAAGAATATTGACTGGATATACTAGTTGAATCAATAGGATTGGTGTTAAAATGAGAGCCTCTGCCTCAATATATAAAGTGGAGAGGAAGATACCCCAAATCAACAAATTGCCTCTACACACATGCACACAAATGCTTGCATACCCGTATATGAACATGCATTCACTTCCACATGCATATAAATGTAGGAGTTAAAAAAAAAGGTATTGGAGAAGAAGAGAGGGAGGGCAGGAGAGAACAAGGAATTGAGGGAGGGGGAATTCCTACCAGTTTTTGTCCTGTCAGGCCTTCTAGGAGGTCTAGGAGGCGTTTCCCATCCTGCAGGTCTCTGAAGAGGTTGTCTATGTGCTGCTTTCCAAACTGAAATAATAATAAAAAAACATATCTACTTGAACAAAAGCACAATATTTATGATTCATATTAATGAAGAAGCTTCTTGAAATTTAAAGTTAGATAGAAGGGTATTTATTTAATGTATTCAATTAATAAGGGTCCTAAAGTGATAGTTGAAACAAAAAGCAGGGTCAAAGAAATTATAATATTAGGAAAAATTATTTGAACAGTTAATGATGGGTAGCTGAAAATTCATAGTGTAATTCATCCAATTAATCTGTCAGATTTTTCAACATCATTTGTCACATTTTACACACAATGATTCAAAACTGCTGTTTTCATTTTGACAATTCAAATTTTTGAAAAAAACTGCCTTTAGTTAGTTAGTTAGATAGTTAGTTAGTTTGAAGCCTATTACACCTAGTAACTTCAGATGGTCTCACACTCAAGTACCTAATATCCCCAGATGGTCTGCCATCCAAGTATTTACCAAGCCCAACTAGGGTTAAATTTTGGGATCAGATGAGATCAAGGGTGTTCAATGTGGTATGGTTATAGATGGAAAAATCTGATTTAAGCAGGGTGACAGTAAGTCTTTTAAGGCTTTTCACTTATTTATCTAGGTTATCTGCTAAAAAATTCAATTGAAGTTCCTAATAATTAATATAAGCACTAATAAATCTTAGAATGTTTAAAGTAACTACTTATTGGAGGCACTGAACTGCCCAAGTGGATCTCAATGTCGTTGAATCACTTTTGACACATTTCTGCAATTCTCTCATGATATTTCTGTCATCCTCAATTCAGTCATCTTGCAGAAGTAGGTAAGACAAAGAATTTGGCTATACAACCTTATACTGCAAAACTAAAAGGTGGCAGAGCCAAGAGTTGGTGTCCGGACTAGATTAACTTCCTAAGCCTTTGTTCCTTCTTCTCCGCCTCATTATCTTTCTATTTTGCTTTCTTTCAAATACTGCATTTCTTATGACACATACCCCAAATGTCTTCCTAGTTTTGGTTTAAAAATATTTGCTATTGCTTTATATGAGATTCTTTTAAGCTCTTTGATTGCTCATGTTATCTAGTAAGACTTAGTCTGTCTAGTATTAAGTTGATGGAGCACCAAAAAACCTCAGCGAACTGCTTGATGGATTGCTCACTGGTAAATCTGACACATTATGTTAAGCTCTGACAGAAATTTCTGGTCCAGCCAGGAAGACATATCCATAAATGACAATACCACACACAGGGAATGAGTGGGTCCAGAACAAAATTGGAAAATTCCAGAGTCTGTGGATTAGAAGCAGGAATTGCTTTCCCCAGAGTAGGCAACTTGGACAGGCCTAACATTAGTTTAAAGCTACTTACATTGCAAACAAACTTTGAAACTCACTTGTCACAAAATTCCTGGATTCAAGAAAAATGACAACTTTGATCCTTCTAAGACTAAACAGACAAAAGTTGTATGCTTTCTACAAATAGGTAGCAATGTCAATGATGGGTCCAGTAGCTGTCCAGGTAGCTTTCATGAAGAAAAACTTAGCATCTGCAGTTAAGTCACTGATTCTTGTATGCTGAGATTTTGTGATATGATATCAACTTCAGATAATTTTTTCACAAATTATTTTTTGTATTGAAAATATGCTCCAATGGTTGTTTTTGAAACTTTCAGAAGAATGAAAATAAAGGAAAATTAACATATTAAAAGTTCCTTAATTAGATTCATGACATATAATGCATAAGCAAATCTTGAAACAATGGTGATATATAAGCAGAGAAGATGAGTGTATACTTGCTAATAATGCCATCAAGATCTTCCTATGTACATATATGTCAACATACAATACTACAGTTTTGTTTTCCAAATGAATTAAAATATATCTTGAAATATTGTTTACTTTATGAGCAAATTTTATAGATGCAATTGAGAAGAGTGTCTTTTAAAATTATTTCCAAAAATATCTAGCAGATAGGGATATGCCAATTTTTGGAGAAAAGCAAATATATTTTTTCCTGACAAAGATTATTGTTCTAAGGTAATACTATGCATCAGTATTGATTGCTAGATAAACTCTGATAAAATGAGAAGGACATGGATGACAAAATGACATTCATTCATAAAGAAGAATAAAAGCCGATAAATGTGAAGTATATAGCTTAGGGCATAGAACATAAGGATCATACAACATCAATCGTATGCTCTGCTTTAAGGAAAAGGAGTGGAGATAAAGACCAAAAAGCTGGGAGAATTGCCTACAGTCTAAATATGACACAGACTTATTATATATTTTCCTTTTATGCTAAAGTCAACCAAAGCAGAGAGGGAGTAAATGACTCTGGTCTAGTCACAGGTTTATAGTGTAACTAATTCATGGTCTTAGTGCAATGAAGCAATGGGTTAGTAGGACAAACTGATCTTACTATTTTAACAAATTTCAAAGCCCATATATAATCAGTGTTTCATTAAAGCATAAAACCAAAAATCCAAGTCATAGTTGTTCCATCCAGAAAGAACATGCTTCCAGCAAAGGAGACTTAATATAACCTGGATATGGAAAAATCAATTTCTTAATATCTGAAGGTTTAACTGTTATGTGAAAATGCATACTGAAATGGTTTGTTTTCTGAAGTGGTTGTACGAGTTTACATTCCTACCAGCAATGGAGGAGGGTTCTCCTTTCTCCACATCCTCACCAGTGAGTGCTGTCACTTGAGGTTTTTTTTTTTTTTTTATCTTAGTCATTCTGATGGGTGTAAGATGGAATCTCAGAGACTTTTTCATTTGCATTTCCCTTATAAGGACATTGAGGATTTCTTTAAATGATTCTCCACCACTCAATATTCCTCTTTCAAGAATTCTGTCTAGCTCTGTACCCCATTTTAATTGGGTTATTTGGTTTGTTAGTATTTAATTTCTTGAATCCATTATGTATTTAGAATATTAGTCCTCTGTTGTAAGTAGTTTTGGTGAAGATCTTTTCCCAGTCTGTAGGCTGTAATTTTGCTCTCTTGACAGCTCAACTATGTTCATAGAAGCTTTATTCATAACAGCCAGAATCTAGATGTACCTCAACTGAAGAATGGATGAAGATATAGTTGTACATTTACACAATGGAATACTCAGCTATTTAAAATAAGAAAATTATAAAACTTGCAGCAAATGGATGGAACTAGAAAAGATCATCCCGAGGGAGCTAACCCAGAACCAGAAAGACATACATTGTATATACTCACTTATAAGTGAATATTAGTCATATAATATAGTATAAACACTAACATCTACAGACCTAAAGAAGTTAAATAATAAGAAGGACCCTAGGGAGGATGTTGAATTCTCATTACGAAGGGCAAATAAAATAGATACCAGAGGCTGTGGAAGAGAGGGAATAAGATAGGAGCCTACCATAGATGTCCTCTGAAAGACTACACCCAGTGTGGGATTAAAGCAGATGCAGACACTCACAGCTAAATATTGGACAGAGCACAGGGTGTCTTATGGAAATGTGGGGAGATAGAAGGACATGGAGAGGAAAGGAACTCCAAAAGGAGACCAACAAAGTCAAAAAATCTGGGCCGAGGAGGCCCTGCAGAGACTGATGCACCAACCAAGGTCTATGCATGAAGTAAACCCAGGACCCCTGCTCAGATTTGCCAATAGAAAGCTCAGTCTTCATTCTAGTTCCCTAGTAAGAGGGGAAGAGACTGTCTGATATGAACTTGGTTAACTGCTCTTTGATTACCTGCTCCTGGCTGGGCAGCTTTGCCAGGCCACAGAGGAAAAGGATCCAGGAAGTCCTGATGAGACTTGATAGGCTAGGGTCAAATGGTAAAGGAATAGGGCTCCCCCTTTCTGTTGTCTAGGGGAGAGGTATAGGAGGGAAGTGGGATGGAGGGATGGGCTGGGAAGAGGTGAGTTAGGGGACTACAATTGGAATATAAACTGAATAAATTATAACAAAATAAAAATGTAAATAAAATACTTAAAAATAGTTTTTACCCTTCTCTCTTAATGTATATTTGCTTTAGTGTAAACAGAAATACTAAAGTACTTTTGTGTAAAATTCCCACCTACTAAAGCAATTCTCATTGAAATGTCACAGAGCTTCAGATGCTTGGTCAACATGTATTATGGCTATCTCACAGATTTTTTTAAAACTCTCATCACTCCTGCATCTTGCTGTTAGTTTTAAATACTCCCTCCTCATAAGACAGAGTTTTAGATATTATAATGCAAAAGGTGCACAGTCTCTGGAGACAGTAAGAATAACTTTGGAGCTCAAGTGCCCTGCTCATTAGCTGTGGTAAGGAAACCTTTGCACTGATTAGTAAAATAGAAACTGACTCAATAACACATCAAAACATACTTGTGCGGTTGAAAAGAAACAAAATACATGTATTCTATAGGCATAACCTAGGTCTGAACAACTTAATCCATATTTAATAAATATAGGATGATTTTAATGCTTTATCCTTCCATTAGTCATTCTCTTTTTATGTAGTAATAAGTTCTAGGTACATATGATAGTTTAGCATGTTATTAAATATAATGGAAATTTCTGAGCTCATTTGCAGTTCATGTGATTATAGGTCCCTAAAAGAGTACATGTAAGGAAGGGACCTTTAACTGTCCAAATACAATCTCTGAAAAAATGACAAATAGAAGATTCATGTTCTTGCTCTGTTGCTCCTTTTGTTTTTTTAAAAATAAATCTTGGATTGTTTCCTACCTGTTTTATCTATGATATCTATCACACATTTTCCTAGGTGACATTTGAGATTATGAAAGAATTACTATTTCCAAAGAGCACATCATTAATGGCTTGCTTTTCAAGTGCAGAAAATGATTTTGTAAAACACATACTTTTTGTGCCACATTGCTCTGTGATCCTCTTCAGCTCTTTTCATGACTAATGGTTACTTTATTAAATGAACTCAGCGGACATTTGACATTACTCATGCATTTAGTTACTGACTTCTTTGCTAATACAAACAGCAAGATGAAATGATAGTAAGATCATAATCCATCTGCAGCATTGTCAGCAAGGAATTAAGAAACACAGAAGCCCAGACTAGGTTTAAAATATTAGTAGGTGGCATAAACAAAGGAAAGAAAAATTAAAATGTTTGAAAAAAATCTGTGAAAGGCTCAGAAATGAGTTTGTGAAGCTGTTTAAGTGGCCTCTGACTCTTTGGAGTTGCATTGGTCTTTTAATCTAAAAATACAGAAGGATCAATACAATGTTCCAGTAAGAGATAAAGAGCACAGGGATAATTTAGCATGACCTTCTGGTTACAGAAAGGTCAAGCCACAGATATATCTGTCGCTCAGACAGTCAAGAGACTGCTCAGTGATTACAAATGTCTGGACACTGGAAACAACAAAAAGAACTGCAAAAATGATTCAAAATCTCTCAGGAAGCAACGATTTTGGGAGGCTCACCACAGAATAATGCAGCCTTCTGTAGTGTAAATAGGCACCTCTCATAGGTGATTATTTTCTTAAGTATGGTTTAAAATTTTTTACAAGCATCGTATTGCAGCATAAAATATACATGTAGGAGGCACATATCTTAAGTTTTATAGTTCAATGATTCTTTGTATAGTGAATACATTTAGAGAAGTAGCAATCACAAATGGAAACAGGATATGATTTCAACCCTGATAGTACTTTGAAAGATAAGCCTCCTCATGAATGACCACTATATTAATTGTTAGCAACACATATTAATAATGCTTCACCAAGCTCTCAATAAAAAATAAAACTGTTTCCTCTTTAATTTTAGGGGTGAAATAATTGAAAGGGATATAGCTTATATAGAGAGAAATTAGAGAAGAAAAATTTCACACTGATGAAATAAAGTTTACAAAGCATAAGGTACTTTAATTTTGTGAATAATAAAATGCATTCTGCAATCACAATGTTTGTATTGCAACCCATGGATTCTGTATTCTCCCCATGAGAGCTTGAGAAATTCTCTCCTTTTGATAGTTCCATTACATTTCAATTTTTTAAAAGAAGATATAGTATTACCCAAATTGTGGGGATGATGTGGAAAAACTAAGTAAAATATTATTATTATTGTTATTATTATTATTTATACTTTGTTCAGTTTTTATCCTGGCTTCAGTCCCTTCCATCATCTCCTCCTATTTTTCCCATATACCCTCCTGTAAAATAAGTTTTTAAAAAAGAAGAAATGCTTAAAAGATGATATTATTAATTTATTCCAATATTTTGTGCTATAATACTCACACTTCTTGACAATTCCTTTCTGTTATCCTAGACTCAGAGTAACAGAAGGCATTAATTAATTTGCTAAAATGAAGATTAAGTGGTTAACAAATGTCAGGTTTCCAATATAGCCTCTGGCTGAGAATGTTTTCAATAAAATCAAACTACATGTCTTATGCTTTCCTTCCTGTTAAATGTCCCTACAAGGAAGTAAAGGCCTAACTGTGTTCTGACAATCCAACAGCCCTTACAACAGTAAGTAATATTGTAAAAGCTTGCAAAAATACTTTCAAAGATGATAATACAGTCTTATGAAACCACTGTATCTAATTACAGAGAAATAGGTTTACTCTTAGACTCAGGAAAAGAACAGTTTTTGTTGTGTAGACAAAGAATCAAGAACACTACCCAAGAGAGAGGAACTTCTAACATTCATTGTCCTGATCTTTCTTTCTATGCTCCTTCTTTCTTGTTTTCTTTAAGACCTACCACTGCTCAAGTCCACCCAGAAGTCCTGGGGCAAGGTAGACTGTTGCTACAGGCAAGCAAGTCCCTCAGGATACAGAAAAAAAAAAAAAAAGAGTGAGCCCAGGTAGAGGAATGAGCACAATTTTGACACATCACACATTGTAAAACAGACAGCCATGTCAGGAAGGAATTGAAAGGCCAAATGTTCTTCCTCATGTTTAATTTAGCAATTTTATCTTTAGCAATATCATTGCAAAAACCATATGTGTCAGTAGAATATAATTTTTCTTTAACAGGAGTATCAAAGTTCTGGAATGCTCTTAGGCTTTAGCAGATGAAAATTAACATGTATTTATTCATTATCACTTAGCATTACATACTTTTAGAGACTCCTATGTGCCAGGAATAGCACTGAAATCTGGCTTCAAAGATAATGTAGAAAAATCCGTGTTATTTCTTGGAGCTTAAGAAATACACAACAGCTAAGTTATATAATATAATACTGTCACATTCTCTCCAATTACATAATGTTATTCAACAGTAAGTCTTTATAAAACATAATGACTAACATCCAATATGCATGCTATAGTACAAAGTACACACACACACAAAATGACTCAGGCAAATTGCACATTACAACCTTGAACAGTAACAACAGGAAACTGAAATCAAGTCATTATCTATAAATGGCTTGTTTTAAACACCCAATGAAAGAATGCTCAAACAAAGTCAGCATGTTGTCTGATCAGGTCTATCGTTTTCAAGCTTTGTTTAAACAAGAAAAAAACGAACCCTTTACTTAGGCTTGAGATTTCTTATCTGTAAGTTACTACTTCAAGTAGTACTTAAAGATAGTACTACTTCATTTAACCAGGTTCTCTAAAACCAAAAATTGTAAAACATTGGTAATTTTTTATCATATATTGTTTGATATAACCTTAATAAAATGAAAAATTATAACACAGAGACTTATATAAGTTTAGCTAATTCCCTTTTATGTGAATTACATATTTGTTACGAATTGAAATCCTGAAACATACCTTTAATTTTTCTGTTAAATCACATAGAAATCTGATTTATATTCGGGCATTTAAGTATTAACATGGGAAAGATTTATAATCTATTCTAATATTGTTTTACATTTTACACAGCACAATGTTGACAATATGAAACATTTAGTTTCAAGGTATATAAACATATATACAAACAGACACACACACCTATGTGTATTTCATAAATATATAGGAGTTAATTAATAAGTTTCCTGAGGAAATGTAACCTTTCAGCATTTAGAACTAGATAAAATCTAACATGGCTAAAAAACATTTATTTTTTTCCAGACATGGCAAAATGGTGATGATGCATGAGCATTAATATGTACTGTAATTTAAACTTAAATTTTATTTTTATTTTATATGTTTTTTTTCTAGATATAGGACAGAACAATTGTATGTGGTCAGTGAGTATGACATGACATGTTTTTATTGTTGTTGTTCTGTTTTTTATAATTCCGTTCTGCTGACCACTAGGAAGTCAGTCTTGGTCATTTCAGAATCTCTTCTTCAAGTACTAAATTGAATACCTGTTTATCAATAGTGCCAAATCAAAAGAGTCACAAGGTTAAATGGCATAGAATTTGCGAGGAAAGGCTTATATGTGCCATGTATTTCTATTTCCTTTTAATAAGTTAAACCGAAAGTTATTTCCAATCTGTAATAGTATATACTTGAATATCAGCTTTTTCATAAAGATTAGTTTTATACACATTGATTCACTTAGAATTTCAGCCTAATATCAGTATACCTTATTTAGTTCATGTTAAATAATTTTTACAATGAACACAAATCTTATCTGTGTTATAGATGATAAATTTCAAGCATTGAAATAAATTGAAATGCTTGAAATTTATCAATAATTTTTCTGAAGTCACAAAAAGTGCTACATGCAACTCTAAATGTAGACTCTATCATCCCTTAACCATTCTCTACTATCTAAATGTTTAAGTTGTGATTATTGGTTATTATATCATTCAGGGTTAGTGATAGTAATTAAAACTTGGGCATCTCCATAATCTCAAAAAAACAATTTTAAAAGTCTCTTAATTTTTTTTTACATTTTATTTTGCTTTTTGGGTGTGAGCATTTACCTACATTCATGTATGTGGCATATATCTATAGTACACACAGAGGTCAAATGAGAATTGCAAATCCCTGGAACTACAGATACACATGGTTGTGAATCATAGTGTAGACCCTGGGAACCAAACCTAGATTGGCTCGTCTGCAAGAACAAGTGCTCTTAACCACTTAGGGATCTCTCCACTCCCACAAGAAAGCAAAGTTTTCATGTAATCAAATCTTTCTGATTTTTTCCATTAATGTTTATTATTATTATTATTACAATTTATTCACTTTGTGGCAGATTGATCTTCTACCTTTTATCTCCTAAATATACTAAGAAAGCAAGCAATTTAGAATCCATCTGCATGTATCATATTTAGCAAGCTAATTTTCTTATTTTCAAGCAAGTGGTATTTCAAATTAAGAATCATTGGCACTATGTGAATTAAGGGAATATACCTGAGAATGTTTTACCCTTTTTTCTTTTTTGCTTATTTTTTATTTATTAGAATTTATTCACTATGTATCCAAGCTGTGGTTCCCTCCCTCTTCTCCTCCCAATCCTTCCTTTCCTCCCTCTTTTCCTCCCATCCATCTCCCCTATTCCACTGAGAGGGGACAGCCACCTCCCCTTCTATCTGACCATAGCCTATCAGGTCTCATCAGGACTGGATGCGTTATCTTCTTCTGTGGCCTTGCAAGGATGTACTCCTGCCCCTCACCAAGTGGCAGGAGATTAAACAGCCAGCCACTGAGTTCATGCCAGAGACAGCCCCTGCACTTCTTACTATGGAACCCACTTGGAGACTGAGTCTATGGGCTACATCTGAGCAGGGGTTTTAGGTTCTCTCCATGCATTTTCCTAGTTTGGGGTATCAGTGTCTCCAGGGACCACAGAGCCAAACTTTGGGCAGAGGGTATGGAATTTTATGAAAGAAGGGGGACATAGAAATATCTGCATGGGACAAGAGCTCCAAAAGGAGAGCAACAGATCCTTTCAGTTTCTGAATGTCTCATGTTAATTTACAAAAATAGTAATTTCTTATGCTGGGCTGATTTTGTGAGAAGATAATGGGCACAGTGGTAATTCTCAGTATACACTATGATATATTTCTCAGGATTGGTGCAGTAAAGACGAATAATTGGCTAAGACACATTTTTCACAATTGTGAGAACTTGAGCTCAGATTTCCCAACACCCACATTAAGCAGTTGCATGTGTCAATAATTCCAGTGCCCTTCCATCAGATGGGAGATGGAGACAGAGAAATCTCTGAAAGCCCATGGGCCACCTAGCAAGTTATTCACAGTGTTATATACAATACCCTGTTCTTAAATAAGACTGAAGATAAAGACTGAAACCCAAAGTTTTCCTTTGACCTCCACATATATACAGGCATACATTCCACTTATTGGTTTTATTTTGAAGAATACAGTATTTAGAAGAAAATAAGCACTTATTTAAATAGCACTTGTAGTTTTTCTCTGTTGTGCAGAAAAATATAGATAAATTGCATAACACTTCACCTGTTTTCATCACATGTCAAAGGAGAGAAGTATTCAAGTTACACAATTACATTTAATCATTATTATTCACATGCTTCATACTGTTCCACACACCAGGAAAAATAGGTTGATGATAGCTTTTTCCTCTTGTACTGTTTTCACAGCTTTTGTCACATTCTAGGAAAAAGGTGCACTTTAAAACAATTATAATTATAATGCTTTCGATACTGGTGTCACAAATGTACTGCACAAATAAGAGAGATTTAATCCACTCTGGGGAGAATAACAGAAAGCAGGAGTTTCTCAACTGAATTTACAAAGACTAATACAATATTAACAAGCAGATATGGAAGTGGAAAGATAATCCAAGCTTAAAAACCTTCATATGCTAAGATCAAAGAACATTTTCTGATTCCAGGTATCACAATAAACCAGTTCTCCAAGCATAGGGTGTACTGTGGAGTGGGAATATGAACTCATTACAAAGATGTAAGACTATGTCAGAGAAGATTTTTTCCACAGTGCTCAACAGGACCTATATACACATCCATTGTGTTCAGACTTTTAAACTTGGCTTAGAATTTTGAGACACAAAAGCCATATTTTTTACACTAATAATTTATTCGTGTTTTAACGGAGTGTATATTGTTTCAAAAAGTCCAGTAATGGCATTGTTAAGCGGTTACTCTTGTTTGGAACTATTACTTGGCAAGGGAGCCCTATTGTGCAGGAACATCTGCTCTAAATGGTAGATTAACAGCAAAATTGGTCCAAATAGTTTATCTTTTAATGAGCCCATGCCCTCTATAATGTGGCCTCACTGCTTTTCTCTTCTCACCTTCTCACCTCTTCAATTTGTGTCACCTCCTGGCTTGTTTCGATGAGTAATTTGCAGAAACTATTGTATTCTGTGTCTACAAATTGCCCTGAAAATTGTTTGAACATATTTTTCTGTCCCCTGTGTGGCACATTTTTAACTCTAGAAACATACCTGTGCCAGGTTGTGGGCTGTTAAAAGATGTAGAACAGTGCCACATTGCTGTAGGTATCCCACAGGAAGTTGTTATACACTAGGAGATAGCTAGGCATACAATGAAGCTCATTTACAAGTTATCTACCCCAACCATAGCTACCTAAGAATACATGATGAATCTTGTCAAAGAAACTAACAGTGGTCTGGCCCACGTGTATATTTGAAATAATACAGTGTTTGGCTTATCCAAGATTAGAGGTGCTTAAAAAGTGACTGAATTAATACGAGTCCATACACAGAACAAATGTATCAGGAGTTAAAATCTTTACAAAATAACATTTTTTAAAGACTCTTGAATTTTTGTGTGACAAAGTACTTCAGGCTATACAATATTATTTTACTGCAAAATTGATTATGGGCAGATAGAGACTTGATCCAACAAGTGAAGTGGAGAGAGAAAAAAAAAATCAATATATTCTCCCATCTTCTCTAGCATCCTGCTACAAAAAACAAAGAGAAAAAAAACTATTTAACAAAAGAAATTATTCCTTTAAAAAATTTTAAACTCTTCATATATATAATCATTTATTACAGTTTATTCAGTTTGTGTCCAGGCTGTACCCCCCCTCCATCAACTCCTCCCAATTCCACCCTCCCTTCCTCTTCTCCCCCTATTCCCCTCCCCTAGTCCACTGATAAGTGAGGTCCTACTCCCCTTATATATGACCCTAGCCTATCAGGTCTCATCAGGACAGGTTGCATTGTCTTTTTCTGAGGCCTGGTAAAGCTTTTCCCCCGGGGGTAGGTGATTAGAAAGCCTGTCACTGTGTTTATGCCAGAGACAGTCCCTGCTCCCCTTAATATGGAACTTACTTGGAGACTGAGTCTAATGGCTACATCTGAGCAAGGGTTTTGGGTCCTTTCCTTGCATTGTCCTTGTTTGGGGTATCAGTCTCTGTAGGGCCCCAAGGGCTCAGATTTTTTTTTTTTTGATTCTGTTGGTCTCCTTTTGGAGCTCTTGTCTCCCTCATAGAAAATAAATCTAATACTATCAAGTTTAAAAAATGTCTATAGCAATATTTAGTAAATGTGATCCTTCAACCTTTCTGTAGTCATTATAAATTATATGTATATATAAATATATATGTATGTATGATTGTATGTATATGTGTGTAAAACAAATATTTTATTTCTTACTCAATATTTTTAAATAAATGTACAGTTGGGAACTAAAAATATCCGACGGCTATTACTCTTTTGGTTCCCATTTGAAAGTTTTACTCTGTTGTCATTTTAGATTAAAAAAATGTAAATCGTTTTTTTCATTTTTCTTGTTGCTTGTCATTAAAAAACAGTGAATCAAAAGAGTTCTCAGTGAACTATAATTGTCAATTCCTCAAAAATTCCAAGATTCTGCAATTTTTGTCTTATTAGTTTCTTTTCTTATCTCCTTTATTCCTTTTTTTTTCTGTTTTAATTTGGTGTCTCTCCACCACCACCACCTTTTTTGGCACGAGAAAGAGAAAATGATAATATTGTCAACATATTCCTTTGTGTGGCGAAAAATATTTAAAAGGGGGAAATGTCTGGTTAAACGGTCCAGTGGTAGATCACTTGTATATGAAACCCAAGCTGTTAGGTTCAAACACTAGTAAGAATGGATGAATAATAATTTGGTTTAAATGGGAAGATTCTGTTGAATAACAATATATTTCAAGTTGCTGTCCATTCCTCTTAGTAAATAATGTTCTTTTTTTTCTTTAAATTTAAATATTCCTTTGACTATATTAAAGCTTGTTAATCAGAGATCGATTTTTGTTTGCTTTTTGAGACAGGATTTTTCTGTATAGCCTTGGCAGACCAGGCTGGACTCGAACTCACATGAGTACTAGGATTATAGTCATGCATCAATGTGCCCTGTTGCAGAGATGGAAACTTAAACAAAAACAAAATTAAATTTTAAATGAAAAATATTTTACTTCCTTTTAGATTATATTTATTCTGATCTTACAACTAGTAAAAGTGTAAACTATGAAAATGATATAAAGGCAAACAAGTTAATATCAGTATTCAACTAGTGTGAGCACATTAATACAGTTAAATTAATTTTCTACTTGTACATTTTAACAGAAAATATTTCTGTTAAATGCATTCATCAATGTATTTAACAATGTATTTAATAATGTATTCATCAATGTATTTAAACTCATGCTCAAACCCATTATACCTGACTCTAAACTGCAATTCCCAACCTTTTACTGCTCTATTTTGAACTTACTGATTTTATTGCACATTATTGTGTGAACATTTACTTTCATAACTAATACAAATCTCTTTAAAATGATTTTTAAATACGTCTCAATGAAACACCTTGCTTAATACATTAAAATACACTTCTGTATTGATATACCCCTAGCTGTGTCCTAATTAAGAGTTGTAGTCATGTTTACCTTAGGCCGTACTATGAAAGTTAGATAGTAAAATGTGACTATACCTAAATTAATGCAGTTGAGCTAGTTAAATGAAGAGTTTGTAAATCATCACCAACTGTAAACAAAAATTCCTGAAAAGAAGCTGTGTCTTCAAAGACTGGCTAATGAAAACTGCAGTGATACAGAAAAACTGGAATGTTGCAGGGCCAGAGGCTAATTAACCTATATGGGACTAGCTTTAGATTCATCTATAGCCATCCCCTGCCCATCTTTGTGTTAAAACCATCATTCTGTATCTTAATAGATACAAACCTTTTGAAATATATTAGCTTAGTAGACCAAAAGCTAAACATTTTAACAGATAATATCTGAAGCCTATAGAAACGTTTTCCTCACTTGCTATAACCACCATTCTGACATACCCACCAATGCATTTTCAATTTGCCTTGATTTCTGATTGTCTTTATTCTGAAGGTCTATAAATTTCATAAAAATTCTGGCACATTGGAACATGAAATTTGGGATAGCCTAAACCTGTTTAACTGGGCATGGTCACTAAAAATGGCTCCAGAATATACTTTATCTTAGTATTTAAGTTGAGAGATTTAGTGTGTGTGTGTGTGTGCGCGCACACACGTGTGTGTTAACACATCCCTCTGGGGACTTAGCTTCAAGTAAAATAATTAATAATCTTGACTTCTTCGGTATGCAGGGTGTGTTCACACTGATATTACTGATTTGAGAGCAAAGATTTAGAAACGTAAGTCATCAAAACTTTTCATACTTTTATTTAACAACTTTGGGATTTATACCTTTTTCTAGTTTCATATTTATCATAACCATGTTGGTTATACATTAATTGGATTTATTAATGTACGTGTGGAAAGTGTATCATGGAACACTAAAATTTTTATTTAATTTAATTCACAAATTAGGCATTGTCTTTTTATAACACTTCAGTTATTACCAAAACACTTTACATAATTAACAATTTTTCAGAGGCACTTAAAAATGTACATGATTATTAAAATTATTTCTGTCTTTCTTAAAGAATTCTTTAGTGAGTAAAATCAATTTGAGGACACATTGATCAAAAAAGAAAAAATCATTGGCGTACTAAGTAGGAAAGAGATGTAACAATTATTGCAAATGCCTTATATTTTATCCACTACCTATCATGAATATGCCTAACAGTAGAACATTTAAAAGATTAGTATGTGTTCAATTGATATATACTAGGCAATACATAGCAAGAATAATAAAAAGAAATATCACAACAAATCAATGGAGAAACATAACAACAATACATTTACAAACAAGAATGGCATTAACAATGATCAATCCTCACTTAGATGGACAAACAGGATGGACATTGGATGTAGGAGAAAACAAGCAACAAGACAGGAGCCTACCACAGAGGGCCTCTGAAAGACTCTAACTAGCAATTCATCAAAGCAGATATTAAGACTCACAATCAAGCCTTCAGCAGAGTACAGGGAATCGTATGAAAATAAATGTGGAGTTAGTAAAACTTGGCGAGGACAAGAGCTCCACAAAGACCAAGTAGATCATGCGGGTCTTTTATGAGACTGTTTCTCCAACTAAGGACCATGTATGGATATATCCTAGAACCCCCGCTTGGAGATGTGGCCCATGGTGGCTCAGTATCCAACTGGGTACTCTAGTAAGGGGAACAGGGACTATTTCTCTCATGAACTCAATGGCTGACACTTTGACCCACCCCCCCTCCCCGAGGGAGGAGCAGCCTAGCTAGATCCCAGAAGAGGACATTGCAGCTAGCCCTGAAAAGACATGATAAGCTAGGGTCAGATGGAAGAGGGGGAGGTCATCCCCTATCAGTGGACTTGGAGGGGGCAGGGAGGAGATGAGGGAGGGATGGGGAGAGTGGGAGGGAATGAGGGAAGGGGCTATGGCTGGGATACAAAGTACTTAACTTGTAGTTAATATAAAAATAAATAAATTACTTAAAAAAATCACACAGCGTGTCTATGTGATCAGGACTACCTGAAAGGAAAAAAATTCATAACTATATACAACACCACATGTAACACACTCTCTGTTGGGACACTATGGTGTAATTCAGGGCATGCATAATATCCGGAAAATCATCGATAGCATAAAAGTGTTGAACAAGAAGCAAGTAAGCATGAAAGAGAACAAAAGAAAACAAAAAAGGCAGTTGAAACTAATCAATACTAAATTTCAATTGTCAATGATTGTGTTTGCGTTTTAGTTTGACATTTAACAGGTTTTTAGTACCTCTTGCTGCCTTAGAAATTCTGAATCCATTCCTAAATGGAGAAACAATACTCTAATCTGCCATATTTTCTCATAATTTTATTCTTTATTATTTTGTTTTAGTTTTAGTTTTTATTCTGCCCCCAATCTTAGTTGCACTATTGCAGGCTCTATCTTCTTAAAAGATAAGTTTTGTTTAATTTACCTGCTATCATCAAAAAAGCAAAAGATTGACCTCCTTATACTCATTACAGTTAACAATTCCTCTAACTGAGCTACTTGTGTCTATAGGTTTCTGGCATCCATCACATTTGACTCTAGACTTTTGAACCTGTCTCTTTAGCCACTTCCTACCAGGACCTGTTCCACCCACTCATCTCTCTTCACCTACTCAGTAAATTTTCTTTCTCTGAGAGTTGCCTGCCCAATCTTGCTCTCCTGTTGTATGAAAGTCATTTCATGTAAGTACTTCACACAGTCTACCTATGCCTTTGGGGGGGTCATCACAAGCATGGGGACTACCATATGTGATTTGGGCATCTCTCTAAGAAGTCTCTGCACCCTTGGGATGCTGTCAGGACTGAGACACTGTC
Organism: Pachyuromys duprasi; assembly: GCA_028658305.1. Classification (NCBI taxonomy): domain Eukaryota; kingdom Metazoa; phylum Chordata; class Mammalia; order Rodentia; family Muridae; genus Pachyuromys; species Pachyuromys duprasi. Next base: position 115,558,184 of record CM053742.1, read on the forward strand.
TTATGGCACTTAATCCCTTTCATGTCACCAACCCTGTGTCTTCATTCTGATCCTTTTTTATTCTGATGATATGGAACATCTACTTCCTCACACCAGGATGTACTAAGTGGAATCCTCCTTCTGGCATGCTTCCTATTCATGGCACCCAGCACTTGGATTTGGAAGGAAAAATTTTGGCTGAATGTCTCCTACCTCCTCCTGGCTTAGCTCCCAGTAATTATTTGCTGCTACTCTTTCTTTGGGTTGTCCCTTCTCCTCCCTCTAACTAACTATAAAGTCATATTCAAAACTAGATTCTTCAACTTCTTTTGAATTTCTTTTTAAGTCCCTCTTTTCCTCAGACTCAGAGATACTATTTAGCCTTACTGTTGTATTTTTTCCTATAATACAACTTGACCTCAATATAAGTTTCCACAATCAGCGTCCATAGCCAGAAAATGGCACACTGAACTTCCAGACTCTCACTGATCTTGACAAATTATGTTTTTTTTTTCAGTAACAAGTGGTCCAAAAGTATTTATGTCTAAGAATTCTCTGGTCTGTACTATACTGGATCTCTCTGTCTCCTGTCATACCCATCTCTATCTCCTAGCAAAGGCAAAAATCTCCCAAAGCTGAACAGGACCCAGAGCCCTTGGTTTGGTTTTTGTTTGTTTTATCTTTGATATGAATGAAATGGCTCTCCCAGAGTTCTCTACTGAGACCCTCTCAGTCTGACCCTCTAGAACCTTCCCAACCTCCCGTGATGGTGTTTTCTCTGCTCATTCACCTCCTTACTCAAACTCACCTTTACCCTTGATTTCTTTATTACCCTCGGGGGCTCATACCTGCTTCCACATATATAATCTTTATCCCTTCAGAAAAGTACAGGTCTCTAGCAGCAGTGCATGTCATACATATCACTTTGTCTGAGTCTGGTCTCTCCCAGGTAGAAATGTGCCTTGGTTCATTTTCTGCAAACCCTTTTAACTTCATCATAGTTTTCAGGCACCTCACTCAGACCTATAGCCTCACCTGAAATGACCACTTATGTCATTCTCTCCTCTACTCATATCACACCTGAGGAAAAGAAAAGGTTCTGGATGGCTGTCTAGCCCTCATGCAAATGATCTCATCCACATTGATTGTCCCAATGTGGTGAGGGCTGATGAAGTTTGGCTTGTAATCCACTGGGATTACAAAATTAATGGTGAAAATCAGTCTTCTGTCCAGGAAGCTAGAGGCAGAATAATTACTTGTCTCCCAGAGAAACTCCAAAAGACCTCCAATAATGTGCTAAATTTCAACAAATTTTGAGAGGGGTCAACCAGAGGACAGATGGAAGTCCTAGAGAGTGCTTCTTTCAACTCACAGAGGCTCTTTGTTCAAGCTAGATCTGAATTCTCAACAAGGCATGCTGGTCTTCAATTCTCATTTCCTTTCCCAGTAACCCCCTGACATTGTGTGTGTGTGTGTGTGTGTGTGTGTGTGTGTGTGTGTGTGTGTGAATGAGTTTAAGAGACTATGAGACAATATGATGACCCTTAGCCCCCTTAGAGAGATCTATTGAATATGGCATTTAAATTCTTAAATGGTTTAATGGGCAAGAAAAGTAGGAAAGTACAAACAGGCCTTCTCATGATGGACAGAGATACCAGCCTCTGGCAGCAGCACTGAGGCCAATTCCCAAGAAGAAATAATCAGTGATGGAATCCACCTAGGATGTGCTTCAGAGTGTGGTAACAATGTTCACAGGGCAAATAACTGTCCTCCTTAACCACCACCAGAACCCTACTCAATCTGTGGGCAGCCAGGACACTGGAAGATTGAATTCCCTTCTTTGCCTTGCTCAAAAGGAAGGGCAGTACCCCAAGTTCTTCCTTGAGGAGGAAAATCTTTCAGATATTCTGGGGCTTGCAGCCATAGACTGATGCTTCCCTGGGACCTCGGCCCCAGGGAAAGTATCAGGATTACCATGAGAAGCCCTATGCAACTATTTAAAAAGTAAGTCTGTTTAACACTGTTTTAAAAAAAAAAAATCTCTCATTTTTTAAATCACTATGGAAACTACCTAATCTATAATTTCTGCTTACTATGGTAAAACTTATTGTTCTCAGATCTCTGTGATGGGTGTTGGTGGTCTGCTTAAACAGATCAAGGCTACAGATCCTCTTCTTTGTTTCCTCTGGGCCTGAGTACTGGTTTACCTTATCCACTTCCAGACTACCTCACTGACCCAAAAGTAAAGGGTAACTTTGTTCCTTAAATGACCTCCCATTATTTACCCCATTAAGATCCTAATCCAGGATCCTATATCCTATGGCATTGTTCTCATACCATATTTCTTTAAAACACATACAAGGCCTAAGACCTATCATACAACATTTTAATGACTGTATTCTTAATCCAACTCATTTGCCATATAACTCCCTACATTCATTCCTCTATTCTCTTCTTAGTTTCTCCAATTTTAACCTTTATGTACTTTGAGTCCCAGTCACAGGCCCTGAAGGCTATGAAAGCCATTATGGGTTTTCAGAACACTTATTATCTCTCTGATTCTCAGGCAAAACCCTTCCTGGTGATTATTTACAAGTACTTTCACATTTGGCCTCTATCTATTTACTGTTTCCTGCAACTTCTCCTCTTTTACCTTAGCCTTTTGCCCTTCTTAACGCTATCACCCAGGAATGTTCCACCCCTTGTTCCTTCAAGCAGTTTTGGGGTAATCTTCAAGCAGAGGACTGGCAGATAGATTTCATACATATACTGCTGAACAAAAAGCAGGAGTATCTTCTTACTATGGTAAATACATTCTCAGGATTAGTAGAAGTTTCTCCTAACATGCTGAGACTACAGAAGTGGTCTGTTCCAACCTCATGAATAATGTTTTATCCAGATTTGAACTTCTTAGATCCATAAAACCAGTATTCAACTCTAAACTCACTAATTTTGGTTCAAGGGTCTTAGCAGTATGGTGGCATTTGCGCATTTCCTACCTCCCCCGATTCTGAGGAAAGGTAGAAAGGGCCAGTAGATTTATTAAGACTCACTTATCAAAACTATCTTCTGAACTTCACCTTCCTTAGACTCAACTCCTAACTCTAACCCCAACTCACATTTGAGCCAGGCCCAGAGCCTCCTCCTTCCTGAACCCGTTTGTGTTAATATAAGACTATCTTACTCTTGGGCAATTTACCTCTTTGGATCCAACAGCATTGCATGACTACTTACCTTTTTGCAGTCTCTTAAGCTACCTTCTCTAGAAACATGCTGATTTTGTCTTCCCTCAAGCATTCACTGATCCTATCACCAAAGGATTGGGATGTTCCTTAGATTTTTCTAATACATTCTCACCTGCTGGCACTAGGTCCATGCTCCATGTGTCCATACTTGGTGCTCCTGACCACACCAACGGAGGGCCAGATTTCAGGAACTGACAGTCAGAATCCATCTTCCACAGCAAAAGTGCTCTCTGGAGCCCTGGCTTCTAAGTCCTACTGTCAGTTGACAGGGCAGCTAAAGCTTAAGTCTCCCGCCTACTGCTTGTTTCAGCACATGGGTTCTCTCCTTCTACTGATGTTGGGCTTCTTTCCACTCTCCCAACAAACATGACCATACAACAGACTTCAAAGTTTCAAATGTTTGACAAAGATAAAGATCCCTCTTATTTCCATGACTGTACCTTTTTTTCCTTTTTCAGGATGTGCTTTGAACACCACTCACATCACTTTTCACCTCTATGCAGCCTGTTCTACTCAGTAGAACCACGGTGGTTCTACTCTGTCCTCTTCCTGTGAGGCTAACTGTAAAGGCATTTGCATTTTCAAGGGCCAGACAAACCCACATTTTTAAGTTGAGGTTGAATGGGAAGGTTGCTCATTCTGGGGATTTATACAATATTATTCTTCCTAAAGCTATATGATAGAGTCCCCAACAACTTCAACTCCAATAGGCCCTAAAACAGGAACAGACATCTTCACTATCTAAAACTCCTAGGAAAACAAATGGGCACAGGGATCAAAGGGCTCACCTATAGTTATTTGATGGTTTGAGGCCTTCCACTAGAAAAATAAAATAAAATTTTTATAACTCTAAAAAAGGTTCTGCCCACTTCTGTTAATGACATAATAGAAGCCATATAAAAAGTAAGCTCAGAACTCTCCAAGATCAGTTACCTCTCTTTTGATCCTGCGTCATAGATGGTCATCTTAAATGACTCCGTGAGATACTACTCTGCATTTATAGAAATAATGATGAGTCCCTCAGTGCAACTTCATGCTTCCCTTGCGCTCCCTTGTAGTAGACACCTTCTTCACAAATGTAACTCTAAAATTCACAGTCTGCAACCCTGAGAGCATTATCTCCCCTTATCTTTGCTGGTACCTTCCTATCCTCTAGACAACTGATTGCCTTTTCAATAACCATGTTCCACCTTGTTCTCCTTCTGCCCCTATCAATATGTCAATACATTAATCTCAAAATCTTAACTAGCCCAATAGGAACCTTTTTCTGGAACTATACCAAGATCAATGCACAGACACATTAATCTATGGCCCATGAATCCTTACTCTTCTCCTTCCTCAACTTACCCTCTACACAGATGATGTTCGGGTACAACCTTCCCAGTCATGATTTGAATAAGTTAGACAATTTCAACAGTGGATACAAGACTGTCTACAGGGTTTGGGTCATAGTCTCTATCTTTCCCAACCAATATCCACTCCATCTATGAGTCAACCTCAATGCTACAACTGCTATAAAAACAACTCACCTTCCTAGCATCAGTTGTCATTCAAAACTAGACTACCCTCAAATTGCTGACCACTGAAAAGAGAGGCACCTGATTCTACCTCAGGGAACAATGCTGATACTACATAATCCAGCATTGCCAAGAAAACGAGAGGATAAAAAGCTTAAATGAATTTGCATAGAAACTATGGTCTTCAGGGACTGACTCTTATGTAGGATTCTCACGTCGGTCCACTCTGGGACATTGATTCCTACTCCTTCTCTGCCCACCCAAATCCTAAGTCTTACCTTGTATTATAACAATAACTGTTTCCTATCCCTTTAGAACTCTTTCAGTAAACAGTTAATAAAATGGACCAGTGGTCAGTTAATCAGATGCTTCTAAGAAATTTCCTGAGGTCTCCTACTAGCCTGCTTGCCTTACTCCTCACTTGTGACCAACATCCAAGCCTTCACTCTCTACATCTATGCTCAACTAGAAGTAGCTAGAGAATGACCATCATTGATTCTTTCCTATCAACAGTAGGATAGAATGTTACATCACAAAGCAAGCCTCTAAGAATTCTGCTCGGCTACCAATACCCTAGACTTGAGTAACCCAAGCTTAATCTTGGCCAAAGACCATGTGGAAACAGAAACTTAACCCCAGAGTTTCTCATAATCCCTGTGACTCAGGAACCTTGCTTATCAGATAACTACAGTTTCCTTGTTCCTCCCTTAATGGCCATCTGGCACAGGCTAAATTCCATCTTCTATCCATAAACTGGCCTGAATATAACAGATATAGACACTCCCCCAAAGATCATAGCCCGATGACCTTGTTTTACACAAGACAGAAAAATTTCCCAAGATGAAGTATTGTTTCCTTAAGATTTTAGGAACCCCATAAAGCTCAGTAGCTCTCTTAGCTGGGCTACTGCTGTTTCCACTTGTGAGACAACCTAGCAGTTTATTACCCCCAAACTGGTTTTATATCCATCTATCTATATCTATCTATCTATCTATCTATCTATCTATCTATCTATCTATCTATCTATCTATCTATCTATCTATCTATCTGTCTTTCTGTCTGTCTGTCTGTCTATCTACCTATAGTTCAGTGGTTCTGTGATGTTCACTTACACAATCAAGAACTTAATTATGATCTTGATGTATTAATTGATACTTTCTCTCAGTTCTTCAAAGCTATACATGTGTACTTATTCCACAATATAAGTTTCTCCCATAAAAATGCAAATGAAAAAGGCATCAGAACATAAATATATTCCTAAGTATTGGGGAATCTAAAGAAAAGATTAGAACTCCATATTGTTGAATCATTAGCAGATTGATTATTAATAGCATATTAGCTACCTCAAACTCAAAGAGTTGAAATGATCACAAATATACATAGTTTGCTTCTTTGTTTCATTTTTTATCAAAAATTATTTTTATAAAATATTTTATAATGCTCTTTCTGCTGCCCTAAATCTTCTCAGATATGTCACACCTCTCTACCCATCCAAATTCAGTTAATTTCTCTCTCTCTCTCTCTCTCTTTCTCTCTCTCTCTCTCTCTCTCTCTCTCAAAATACCAGAAGCAACAAGAAAAATAAAAAAAATCAAAAAGGGCAAACCAAAAAATGAAAGAAAATCAACAGGATATAAAAATACCTGAGAAAAACAGAAGCACACAAAGAAATAATGACTTTTTGTGTTGACCAACTATTTCTACATATGAGGCCTTCACAATAGTATGGTTGATATACACAATGACACTTCACTGAAGAAAATTTATTTTACATTTTCTAGCAAGTTTCAAATGAAAATATCTTATTGATTAGGGCTGTGACTATGAGACTATTTCCTCTTTTTAATTTATTCATATTCCAACCTAATTGCTGCAACTTTCTGTCTTCTCCTCCCTGTACCACCCTCCCTCTTTCTCCCTGATAGCCCATCCCCTTTTCATCAGAAAAGGGGAAGCCCCACCCCCCATACAAACTATTTGTAGATTTGGATCCGAAAAAAATACATCTCTATTTCCTTTTTTCTTTATTTTTTTGAAATCACTAAGAATTTATTTCTCTTCTATTAATAACTTTGGTCATTTTGGAATTATTTGTAAAACGTGAATCTTTGACAGAAAGAACTGTCATAAATATTATATCTCTCATTACAATTGTAAATTTCTCAATGTATTCCTTACACTCACCATTTGGAGTTAAAAATGGTTATTATGCTCTCTCCTATGTATTATTTATTAAGAAATTAAGAAGTGTATATCATATTATAAATGTATTAAATATAATAGTAGCTGTACTTTTTGAAATTTATTTCTTTTCATTAATTACAGTTTATTCATTTTGTAAACAGCTATAGCCCCCTCCTTCATGCCCTGCCAATTCCACACTCCCTCCCTCATCTCCTACAATGCACCTCCTCAAGTCCACTGATAGAGGAGGTCTTCATCCTCTTCCCTCTGACCCTAGCCTATCAGGCCTCCTCAGGACTGGCTGCATTATCTTCCTCTGTGGCCTGATAAGGCTGCTCCCCTATCAGGGAGAGGTGATCAAAGAGCTAGCCATTGAGTTCATATCAGAAACAGTCCCTGTTCCCATTACTAGGAAACCCACTTGGAGACTGAGCTACCATGGGCTTCATCTGTGTAGAGTTCTAGGTTATAACCATAAATGGCCCTTGAATTGAATGTCAGTCTCAAAAAGAGCCGTAGGACCAGATTTCTTGGTTATGTTGTTCTCCTTGTGGAACTCCGGTCACCTGCAGTTCTTTCTACTGTTGTCTTTTTTCAAAAGATTCCCTGCACTCTGCCCAAAGTTTGGCTATGAGCCTCAGCATCTGCTTTGATATATTGCTGGGTAGAGTCTTTCAGAGACCCTCTGTGGTAGGTTCCTGCCCTGTTCCCTCTTTTCTTCTTCTTCTGAAGTCTGTCCTGTTTGGCTTTCTGAGTGAGGATCGATCAAACATCTTACCCAGAGGCCTCCTTCTTGCTCAGGAGAATAGATTTTAGTATGTTTAACCTATATTATATGTCTAATATCCACATTTGTGAGTATATGCCACGGGTGTCTTTCTGCTTCTGAGATAACTCACGGAGGATAATCTTTTCTAGTTCCCACAAAATTCCAGCAATTTTCATGATTTCCTTCTTTTTAATTCTTGAGTACTATTCCGTTGTGTAAATGTACCAAAATTTCTATATTTATTCCGCTGTTGAGGGACATCTAGTTGTTTCCAGATCCTGGCAATAAAGATACTTTAGCATATCTTGGATATTTTCTTAGGAATGATATAGATGTGTTTTGAGGAGGAAACGCAGGATTCCCGATTTTCTGAGAAAGTGACAGATTGATTTTCAAAGTGGCTATCCAACCAACAATGGAGGAGGGTTCCCCTTTCCCCACATCCTCTCTAGCATGTACTGTCACTTGAATTTTTATCTTTCTGTAAAGTGAAACCTCAGGGTTGTTTTTATTTATAACTCCCTGATGACCAAGGAGCTTGAGAATTTCTTTAAGCATTTCTCTGCCACTTGATATTCCTTTATTGAGAAATCTCTGTTTAGCTCTGTACACCATTTTTTAATTGGATTACTTGGTTTGCTGGTTTCTAACTCTTAAATTCTTTATATATTTTGGATATTAGCCCTCTATCAGATAAAGGGTGGCGAAGATCCTTTCCCAATCTGTAGTTTGGCGTTTTGTTCTGAGGACAGTTTCTTTTGCTTTACCGAAGCTTTTCATTTTCATGAGGTCCCATTTATTGATCGATGATCTTAGAGCCAATGAGTTCAAGGTTCTTCCCCACTTTTCCTTCTCACAGGTTTTGTGTGTCTGGTTTTATGTTGAGGTCTTTGATCCACTTGGCCTTTAGTTTTGTGCAGTGTGATAAATATGGATCTATTTGCATTTTGCTACATGTAGACATGCAGTTATTCGAGCACCATTTGTTGAAGAAGCTGTCTTTTTTCCATTGTTTTTACATCTTTGTCAAAAATCAAGTATTCCTAGGTTTGTGGATTTATTTCTAGGTCTTCTATTCAAATCCATTGATCCAGTATTGTTTCTATGACATTACCATGCAGATTTTATTACTATTGCTCTGTAACACAGCTTGAGGTCAGGTATGACAATACCTCCAGAATATCTATTATTGTACAGGATTGTTTTGGCAATTCTGGATTTTCTGTTTTCCATAGAATATTGAGAATTGTTCAAGGTCTGTAAAAAATTGTGGTGGTGTTTTGATGGGAATTGCATTGAATCTTTCAGCAGGATGGCGATTTTAACTATGTTAATAATACCTTTCCATGAGCATGGAAGATCTTTCTTTCTTCTGATATCTTCTTCAATTCCTTTCTTCAGAGACTTGAAGTTGTTTTTATTTTTTTTTTCAAACAGGTTTTCACTTTCTTGGTTAGTCACATCATGGTACTTTTTGTTAATAGTCGCTATTGTGAAGAATGTTGTTTCCCTAATTTCTTTCTCAGCCCTTTTGTCTTTCATATATAGGAGGGCTACTGAAATTTTGAGTTAATTTTGTTTCCAGGCACTTTGATGAAGGGGTTTATCAGCTGAAAGACTTCTATGGTTGAATTTTTGGAGTCATTCATGAATACTATTATATCATCTGCTTATAGGGATACTTTGACTTTTTCCTTTACAATTTGCATCCCATTGCTATTCTTTATTGTCTTATTGTTCTAGGTAGGACTTCAAGTTCTATGTTGAAGATATATGGAGTGAATGGGCAGCCTTGCCTTGTCCCTGAATTCAGTGGGATTGATATAAATTTCTCTACAATTAATTTGATGTTGGCTATAGGCTTGCTGTCGAATGTTTTTACTATGTTTAGGTATGTGCCCTGTATCCTGATCTCTCCAAGACTTTAAATATGAATGGGTTTTGGATTCTCTCAATTTTTTGGCATCTAAGGAGATTATCAGTTTGTATATATGGTTGGTTACATTGATAGATTTCTGAATATTGAACCATACCTGCATGCCTGTGATGAAGCCTAATTGGTCATGGTGGATGATATTATTCATGTGTTCTTGGATTCAGTTTGTAAGTATTTTATTGAGAATTTTTGTATCAAAGTTCATAAGAGAGATAGCTCCGAAGCTCTCTTTTTTTGTTGTTGTTGGGTCTTTGTATGGTTTAGGTATCAAGGTGACAGTAGCTTCATAGAATGAGTTTCACAATGTTCCTTCTGGTTCTATTTTGTGGAATAGTTTGAAGAGAATTAGAATTATGTCTTCTTTGAACATCTGGTAGAATTCTGCACTGAAAACTTCTGGATGTGGGCTTTCTTTGGAAGGACGAATTTTGACAACTGCTTCTATTTCCTTGGGGGATATATTACTATTTATTCTATTTGCCTGATCTTGATTTAATTTCAGTAAATAGACTCAATTAAGAAAATTGTCCATTTTATTTAGATTTTCAAATATTGTGGCATACAAACATTCGTAGTAATACCTAATGATTGTTTGGATTTCCTGAGTGTTTGTGGTTATGTCCACATTTTCATTTCTGATTTTGCTGATTTGGATAGTTTCTCTTCATTTTAGTTACTTTGGCTAAGGTTTGTCTACCCTGTTGGTTTTCTCAAAGAACCAGCTCTTGGTATCATTGATTCTTTGAGTTGTTTTCTTTGTTTCTAATTCATTGTTTTCAACTCTAAAATTGATTCTTTCCAGTCATCTACTCCTCTTGGGTGTGTCTGCTTCTCCCCCCCCACCCCCCGCCATTAGGGCTTTTTTAGGTGTGTCATTAAATTGCTTGTATGTGATGTCTCAAACTGCTTTCTGGAGACATTTCGTGCTATTTACATTCCTCTTAGCACTGCTTCCATTGTGTCCCATATATTTGCATGAGTTGTGCCTTCATTTTCATTGAATTTTAGGAAGTCTCCAATTTTATTTTTCATTTCATCCCTGACCAAGCTGCCACTTAGTAGAGAGTTGTTTAGTTTTTATGCTTATGTCGGCTTTTTTTTTCTGTTGTTTTTGAGGTGTAGTTTTAGGCCATGGTGGTCTGATAGAATAAAAAAAATTATTTCAATCTTCTTTTATCTGTTGAGGTTTGCTTTGTGCCCGACTATGTGTTCAATTTTTGAGAAGCTGTCATGAGGTGTTGAAAAGAAGGTATAGTCTTTTGAGTTTGGGTGAAAATTTTCTGTAGATATCTCTTAGGTCAATTTGATTTATGACCTCTCTAAGTGTCATTATTTCCCGGTTTAGCTTCTGTCCAGATAATCTGTAACCTTGTGAGAGTGGAGTGTTAAAGTCACCCACTATGAAGGTGTTGGAATTAATATGTTTTTTAAGCTTTAATAACTTTTCACTTACAAATGCAGGTGCTCAAATGCAGTGCTTTTCTATCCTGAAACAATTACATTTTGACTCACTTCTTGCATCTTTGAAAGATATCACTCTTAAACCCTACTGGCATGAATTCCAAAAAGTTAATTGTAACTTTTTTCTGCAATACCAAAAATTTGATCCAGGGTCTTGTGCATGGGAAAATAATTGCAACAGAGCTAGAGTTATATTTCCAGCCCCATATATATGTCCATTCTGGATGTTACTGTCAATTTTATACAGACAAATCTACCTGGAAGAAGAAAGTCTCATTTGAGGGACTGTCCATATCAGTCTAGCCTGTGGCCATGTCTGTGGAGAATTGTGTTGACTGTTGATTGATATAAGGGAGGAATGATCACACCCCACCATGGGTAGCACCAACCCTAGACAGATGGGCCTGGGCTGTATAAAATGTTGCCTGAACAGAATCCACAGAAAGAAATGCAATAAAAAGCAAGCCTCTAGGTTCCTTAACTCAGTTCCTGCCTGACTTCCCTTAATGATGGACCATGGCCTGGAAATGTAATATGAATAAACCCTTTCCTCCCAAGGTCTTTTTTGGTTGGACTTATTTATCACAACAAGAGGAAAGCATATTAGAACAATCTGATGAATTCTAGCATGAGTTTCCCATCCTTAAGTCCCAGACTCCCTTCACTTTGCAATGCAGGCTATAATAAATTCCCAGACCATGTTTTTACTTATCTTAGACCTATGTTAACATCAGTTCATTCTTTTTCTTTGCTATTAGTCTAATTCTGTGTTTTATCTTTAAGATCATCTACTTCACTAACAATTCACAATTCAGTTTCAATTGATTCTTCCTTGTCTCCCTTCTACCTTACTGTAGTTCCTTCATGTCTAACCACTGGAGTGAGGGGGCATGTATCCTATGTTCTTCTGTTCTTACAGTCATTTGCTTGTGTCTCTAGTTTGGGAATTATCATTATCTGAGTTTGTAAAGTTAGTCAGTGAGGCATTTGTATGGGTATTGATGATGTCTCTGGATATGTTTCTCTGGTATATTATAAATTCATGGCTGCAAGGAATCAGATAATTTGCCATTGACTTTATGTCCCATTATGCATGGTAACGTGTATTGATAGAGTGAATGCTCAATAAACATTTGTTTAATTTGGAGTTTGTGAACATTTCATGTACCTTCAGCAACATTCTGAATTTTAGCTTCTTAAAGCAGAGGGTCTTGGATCATCTTCCCCCCACAGTAGTCAGTCATCTGCTTAACACTATAGTGAGTTTACAGATGACTGACTGCTGTTTAGGAAAGATGATGTACCAGACCTTCTGTTTTAGATGCTACAAATTCTGAAGTATGTTTAGACTACTACTTACAGAAGCAGCCTCAGGTTGGGGGCTATGCTTGCAAATATGGCTTACATATCTTGTGTTACATATTATGTATTTCTACTGTTCTTTCCTTGCTTGTTTAACTGCTTTCCCTTTATCAATCAATTGTGTGGAATTTGTGAATCCTCTTCTCTGGATGAGCTGTAGGAAAATCCAAACTAGAAAAGAAGGATCCCTCCTATTTCTAATAGTAATGGTGCACATCTTTTCATTGACCCTACACAGATAAGACAGACAGACAGACACAGACACACACAGACACACACAGACACACACGCACACACACACACACACACACACACACACACACACATTACAAGATTTCTAAAAATGAATGCACACATGCACAAGACTTTCCATGAGTGCTGCAGGGTATTTACTAAGGCAACCGAGTTCCTCTCCTTGTCCTTGCACTCCCATTTCTGCCTGGGACACCATTTTACACTGTTCCCCTAACAACTGTTCTACTTTCTTCTCCTCACCACTTCAAAATCTGATTGTACTTTACCTTGGTTAATATGTCTGTGTGTTTCCTGAGTATAGTAAATTACTCAAGGCAGACAAGATCTAGAATCTAAGTGTTATATCTTCTGTTTCTTGCCTAAATAGACTCAACTTTTCCTTATGTATTTCAAATGAAAAATTTTTGAGAAAAATTACACTTTGCATTGTAAGATAGTTACAATACTTTCCATTAATGATGAGAAAGGCATAAAAATTTCCCAGTTCCTTTTCCTAAAATGTTAGAAGAAATAGTTTTGAATGCTCAATTTCCCAATTGCAAATTATACAATATAGACAGTTATTTCAACCTCATAAGCACTCCATAATTATTACAGTGATGGTGCTTTTATGTCCTTTTTCAAAACTTAAATTTTAGAAGATGCCTATACATATCAGTAAATGCTGAGACATAAATAATCTTTGAGAACTCACAAAGAAGAAATAATAATATACTTTATTATTATAAATATTCATGACTTCTAATCATTCCTTAAGAATTTCTGGAAAAAGAAGAAGGAAAAAAAGAAAAAAGAAATTAAAAAAAATTCTGTAGTAAGAACAACATGTTTCTAAAATGTTGTTTTCCTCAGTGAATTCATAATATATCTTAGTTCACTTTGTGTTTTTTTAATTATCATTACCCATACCCAGTTAAATAAAATAATTAATGAATTTGAGCTGATTAGAGTATATTTGGCTTTGATTTAATTAGGCATTTGAACTTTACAGCACAGTAAATATACTAAGTGTAGCAAGAAATAAATTGGTGAATAATAGGAATTATGTATTTTATTGATCGGGTTATGTTTTTAATAGTGCAATATTAAAGAGATAAAATGAATTTTTAACTTCAACAAAATGTTGATACCCACAACTGCTATGATATGGAGGTATGTTATTATCATAAATCATTCAGATAACAAATTATTAACATGTTATTTCTGAATATAACAAGCATGAGATGTACTTTAAAATTCTGTACCATGTTGAAAAAAAAGACAGAATTTCCATCGCTTGTTGCTGTCAGACTGGATGGATGCCTGTGACGGAATCCAAATAGACCCATATCAATCACCCTGCACAAAGCTCAAGTCTAAGTGCATCTAGGACCGCAACATAAACCTAGATACACTGAGCTTGCTAGTAGATAAAGTGTGGAAGATGGGGGAGGGGCAGAGGAGAAGAGGGAGGGATAGAACGATTGGTAGGGGATGAGAGGATGACGAAGGGGGCTGCACCTGGGATACAAAGTGAATAAGTTGTAATAATTTTTAAAGATATATATATATATATAAAACTTTCAAGAGCCTTGAACACATTGGTACAGGAGACAACTGCCTGAACAGAACACCAATATCACAGGCACTAAGATCAACAATTAAACAATGGAACCTCATGAAACTGAAAAGCTTCTGTAAGGCAAAGGACTCGGTCAATAGGACAAAACAGCAGCCTACAGAATGGAATATTTTTTTACAACTGCACACCACATAGAGGGAATAATATACAAAATATATAAATAACTCAAAACAGGTATCATGAAAACAAATAACCCAATTAAAAGAGGGGTATAGATCTAAACATAGAATCATCAGTAGAGGTATCATAAATGTCTCAGAAGTACTTAAAGAAATGTCCAACATTCTTAGTGACCATAGAAATGCAAATCATAAGTACTTTACAATTTCATCTTACATCCATCAGATTGGTTAAAATCAATAAAGAAAATGACAGCTCATGCTAATCACTAGGATGTGGAGTAAGGGGAAACATTCATTACTGGTAGAAGTGAAAACCTCCACAGCCACTGTGGAAATTCATGTGGCAGTTCCTTAGGAAGACTGGAATAGAACTACCTCAAGATACATCTATACTGCTCTGAGGCATATGCCCAAAGGATGCTTCATCCTATCACAGAGAAAGGCATAAAAATTTCCTATCACAGAGACATTTGCACAGCAATGCTCATTGTTATTCTATTCACTATAGCCATAAACTGAAAACAGCCTACATGTCACTCAACAGATGAACAGATAAAGAACATGTGGTATATTAAAAATATGAAACTGTGAAATTCAAGGTAAATGAATTAACTAAATAGAGAATCGATTCGAGTGAGGTAACCCAGAGCCAGTCAAATGTATTCATTCATATGCAAGTGGATATTAGCTATCAAGTCAGTGATCACCAAGCTACAGTCCATAGAGCCACAAAGATTAGGTATAGAGTAAGGAGCTGAGACAGTCAGATAGATCTCCTGAGGAAATAGAAATAGAATAGTTATAGATGAATTTAGGGGAACTGGTAAGGGAAGATAGAATGGAGAGTGGGAGGGAAGAGTGTGGTAAGGAAAGAAATACAAGGAGAGATGGCTAAAACTAATGGCAATTGAAGCATAATAGGAAAACCTAATACAGTAAAGGCTTCCTAAACTATGATCATATATGACTATATTTGTATGAAATGAAAATAGCCAAATAATGAAGGAAAAGAAACACTACATCTGGCTATTTCTTGTTATCAAATGATGCTTCCAGTACTATTATTAGCTTATATTTAATAGTGTTGTTAGATACAGGGGTACCATGGGAACCCATAAACAATTGAGGTTATTGCCAAGACTATAGTTTGCTCTCCACAAACTGACAGCAAGGACCCATTGCTGAAGACAATACCTACACAACTCATTGGACATGAGATGTCAAGGTGGTGCCTACATAGAGCCTTAACCCTTATGTTCTATCCTCTTAGTTTCAGTAAAGAAATCTTCACTCTACCAAAGGAAAAAATGTAAACACCATCTTATACAAACTTTTTGATCTACAATGGTATCTTGCCTGCAAGATATGCTAGTAGAATGGTGGCAAAACGCTTGTGTGAGTAACAAATAAATATCTGATTTGATTTAAGGCAAACCAGATGGAACTCATATATGACACTGCTGGGGTGACCACAAACCTGTGACTAAATAAGCCAGGAACCTAGAGTAAGACAAAATAATACTGTTCTAAAATAACAAGGCAATAAAATGAAACTCAATTACATTCTTCTACACTCATAGATCAGTGTCTTACTCAGTCATCATCAGAGAAGCTTTCTCCTTGTTCAGATGTGAACAAATACAGACAACCCCAGCGATATATTATGCAGAAAGTGAGAGGTCTCAGAATACTCAGCTCATAAACTGGATGTCTCCATCAGATCTCTCCCCTCAGATTCAAGGACCTCTACAGAAGAGGAGGCAGAATGAGACTTAGAGCAAGAGGGTACAAAAGACACCAGGCAAACAAGGCACTCTAAGTCAGCATCATCTGAACACATATTACCATTCAGCTGCTGAGGCAACATACACAGGGCCTGCATAGGTCTGAACAAGGAGTTTGAGCTATATTTTATAGCTTTCAGGTTAGTATTTTTAGGGGACTTTGCAATGTAAGATCCAGTGTACCTCTGTTTCTGGAACTTTCTTTTGGGATGTTTTAATTCTCCTAACTTGTTTTGTCTAATTGTGATGTGTTAGGTTTAGTTTTATCTTTATTTCATTATTATCTCTTAGGAGCCTGGATTCTCATGGAAGTGTAGTGCAGAGGAACTTGGAAAAGTAGAGGAGTGGAAACTATCATATGTCTATATTATGTGAGAAAAATATTAAAAAAGAAAATAAATTTAGAAAATGTCTAATTCAGTCTTTCATGTCATATGCACCATGTATACAAGGTCTTTTTCTTGTAGACCTCAAAGCTATTCTCCCTATGTCTCTCATGGGAAGATAAATATTAGAAATCAGAAAGGAATACCCATACAAAAGGTTTACATTCATGCTGAGGGCAGTGGTGGTTCTTGTTCTATAAGTATTAGGATGTTTTCTCATCATTGGCATATGGACTGTTGGATTCTTATCATAGCTTATGATAAACACTTCTCAGTTTGACTGAGCTTCCTAAAGGTAGATACCTCCTCAGTCCCAGTTCTATTCCTCCCAAATGATTATACCACCTTAGCTTCTTAATCACCTTTTAAAATGAATATTTTCCTTTATTGACATTGAGAACTATCAATAGCAATAGTTCATTGAATAGTTATTGAATTAATAACAGATATTAAACACACTTAGTACATTTTAGGTTATTATACATTTATATGTGCCACATTTGTAATGAATGTATTGTGATGAATTTTGTAATTTAGTACTTTAATTTCACTTCATTTTTTGTAGATTAATTCCTGATATAAGCATATTTTATCCTCAACAGATTAGACAAAAGTTTTGGCACTAAGACAATAATGTTGACCAATATTCAGTTCTTAGGCATTCTTTGCTTTCATTGACAGACACAATTTTTAAAATGGAACCTCAAAAAAAAAACCCTAGTTTTAACAACAAACACATTCCATTACACAGACTACCACCAAATATATATTTTCAAAATGAAATATCTGTATGCGATGCTTATCTATCTATCTACCTATCTATCTATCTATCTATCTATCTATCTATCTATCTATCTATCTATCTATCTTCTCTCTATCTATCTATCCACTCCACTCTCTAAATGATTGCTTATTACAAGTTTCATAATATCTACATTACAGCCACTCAAAACTATTGTTTTACTGAACAAAACCAATTAACTTTGTAGTAGCTGAAGCTTTTTTTTTGTTATACAGGAGGTAAAAAGCTCCAAGAGAGTAAATATGTCTTTTTCAGCTTAGTATACTTAACATTTACCAGATTGTCTGCATACATAAAGTACATGATGAATATTTTTAGAAGAAATAAATATGGATGACTTATTAAACCAGTCAGGTCAAACAAATATTTTTCATTCTAAAGGCAATATTCAACATAATTTTCACAGCTAAGTGAAGATTGTCTTTTCCTTATTCCTGCAATGGAGGATACATTACCTAGTCTTTTAATTGTTTCTAAATATCAGCTTTTCCCAATTATGTTCATCTTCTAAGTAAAGACTAACAAGTTTGGATTAGACCTTGAGTTGAAAGTGCTTGAATGAACTGGAATAATATTTTTTAATTCCTGTAATCCCATGCAGTAAAGACAGAGGAGGACATTGCAGCAGTCAGACCTGATAAATTAGGGTCAGATGGTAGGGGAGGAGGACCTCCCCTATCAGTGGACTTAGAGAGGGGCATGGAAGGAGGGAATGAGTGAGGGGATACAGCTGGTATGCAAAGTGAACAAAATGTAATTAATGTAATAATTAATTTAAAAAATTTAAAAAAGGAAATAAAACACTAATTCACTAAGGAGAGTGAATTACTTGTGATTACAAATGGGCATAAAGAAGAAAGCATGAAGGAAATTGCCAAAAATATATATTAGAATAATTACTTTGAAGAATGTAGTTGCCATTATTGACAACATCTTTGAATTGTATGGATTAAAGGTGCCAATTAGACACTGTGCATTTAAAATAAAAATCTCTTTTGAAGCAGTTATAAATAATGCAATTAACATAAAAGGAATCTTAGCCCAGTTGCTTTCCCATGGTTCCAGAATGTGTGTATGAAGCAATTCCAAATACGCCTTCAAATGTTCTGAACCAGGTTCGGTTTTGTGAAGAGAATAAAAGCACTATTTCCAATTCTACTTGTGAATAAATTAGACTTTTAAACAAAGGTAGGACATCTTTAACTTCAGACAAATATTCATTGTACTTCCCTGGGGAAAATATCAAATATAATATCATTTATCATCAGAAAATAATTAACCCTCATAATCAGTAGGAAGGAATGCCAGGTAGGTAGTATGCTATTGTTCACATCCTTAAATTATACTCCTGTAACATATTGGTGAAACTTTAGAAATGAGTAGGAGCTATACAAAAAAGTACTAATCGTCATATTAAAGTTTAATATTATTTGTTATTGTAAAATCCAATAGGATACATTATATTAGTATTTGTTTCTAAATATGTCCCTTTTGTTTACTTTAAACATTGACATTGTTTACTTTTAATGTTTATACCTAAGAAAAATTCTTTCATGATTGTAACCTTTCCAAAAAATGTATCATCAGAGGAATATTGATATTTGTCCTGATTTTTATAGTCATTGTGTTCAGAGTTAGCCTTGCCCACACTTCTGTACTATGAGTCTCAGATTGTTAACTGTATTTCTGACTTGCATACTAACTTCCTGTTAGGTTGCAAATTTATGGAGGGATGAGGCAGAGGGGCACAGCCAGACATGAGGAAAAAAATAACTTACTCCCACTTGCTTCAAAAGACTTACTTATCCCACTTGCTTTCTGTGGATAATCTGCCTGTTAGCAGAACTCCAGCTTTAGTTCTTCTCCATAGTGACTCTCCTTTTCAGTAAAAGCTGTTTGTCCAGCTACTTTCTTTTTTCATCATTTACAGAAACAACTCCATTATGCCCAAGCATTAAAATATCACCATCACCTGGCTGGCAGAGGCGTGGGACTCAGTCATATTGGATCCTTCCTGATTTCAGGTATTAATAGTGCAGAGTATCCCCAACTTCTATAAATTTGATTTTAAATTCTATAAGTATTTCCTTGTAGTTTTCAAGTTTTAGTAGTAGCTTTTCTTTTTTCTGAGCTTTTTTTGTAGCTTTTAAGGAAATTGCTACTTCTCAAAATTATTTAAAATTCAAAATTTTTATAATATTTTAAAGTACAAGATTTTATTAAAACAAAAATGTTTAATATTTTTAAAATAATATTTTAAATCCTGCACAATCACTTCCTGTTCTCCCTGTATCCATTCCACAGAATCAGGGTGATGAGCCAGATTCACATATCTGTTGTCATGCCTTCCCTACCATGATGACTGTAGCTACTCTGAGACTATAAAACAATACAATTTCTTTTTGACATACGTTGCTTTTGTAACAGCAAAAGAAAAGAAACTAAGCCATTCAAGTTTGATGTCTTCATAGTAACATTTATGCTTCTATTTTAAGGCCTCATCAAAGGCATTCAAAATCTAAAATAAATCTTGAAATTAATGCCCAAGGCGTATGGATGACTGATACTGCAGTATGTGGCATATAATACTTAAGGATGAATAATTGTTTAGCACTTTCAAGCCTGGTTCAGTGTTCTCTTATCTACTAGACTTTATGTTTAATGCCTGAGTGCCTATCTAAGTTGTTGCTCATTAATCTGATTTTCCTAGTGATCTTGGAACTTCTTCAGATCAGCATTTATACCTTCTGTTTTCTGATCATTATTTTAATATTTGCACATAGACTTGAGAGTTAATAAGAGAAAATATTATATGATTGATGTATGATACAAGGGTCTTGGGTACAGAAGTTAGCTCTGTGTACAATAAAGTGATTATGTTCAACAGATTTTCTTTTAAGAGATCAACATTACAAACATAATTTATGAAGCTCAAGTTCAATGGTACTTCTAGACCATTACATTATGAAAATTTGTAATTAGGTAGACATAAAACCAATGAGAAATATCTATTGACAGTTAAGTGTCTAAAGAATAGATAATTTACCAATTACAGAAACACGTGTTAAATAAATATGAATCTCAACACCTTTTATCTAATCCATACTTTGATTCGTATTATGTGTCATTTAACCATCAAGGATTTTGAGAAATATAATGATAGCTATAAATAGTCATTTATAGCTGCAAAATGTGACAGAAAATTGAACTACCTTCATAAAATCTTAAAACACAGAAAATATGGCCAGGATTTGAACTAGATCTATTTGATATGATACCTTTCACAAATATTTCCATCCAATACAACTGTAAACTTATTTAATACACTTGAAACACATATTTTACGCATATGTCACCTTTAGAATATTACCATTAAATATATTAATGTTCTTTTACTAATACAAAATATTTCTTGACCTGGGAGAATGATGTGGCACTGGAGAACTTAGAAGGGGAGAGAGGGAACCTCCAAGATGGCGGCAACCAGGGCGCACCCTTTCTGACGGGCAGAAGATCAGAAACTCCAAAATTGGTGAGTGGACAGGCTACTGAAGCCAAGCATCGAATTTGAGACTTCCTGGGTTAGAGGGGACAACCCCTGAGCTGGGACAGATTGGATCCAAGTCCCCTGTGGACATCTCCTAGGTCTGAGAGTGGCAAACCATTAACCCCTGCACTCCCAGCTTCACCTTCCCTTGCTTCGCTTCCTTTGCTTGCTGTGGTGTCATAGCAGGTACTGGGTGCTTCCTCACTCTATTGACCAAACAGGGGACACAAATCTGAAAGTAGAAAACTGTGGGCTCCCTGAGCTTACCACAAAAGTCTGTGAGTGATTTGATGGGCCATCTGTGTTTTGCACACCTACCTGCAAATGAGTGCTTGCAGACCCTAAGTGCTTTCCACACACCCCTGGCAATAAAGGCTTACAAGCACTCTGCACTTTCCAGATACTTCTGTGAGAGCTTCTGCAAGAGAGAACCTACAGAGCCCCAAATTAGCATTCCTCTGCACTAGCAGCAAGACGTAGAATTCTTCCCACCCACAGCCCCGCTGTGGGCAACATAGGGATCTCTGGGACAGCTTTCTCAACATTGAAGCCCCTGTTCTGTATGTCTCTCAGCAGAGTACAGGCAAACAATTCCTAGAAGCAAGACAGTACAATTCAGGCAGATTTAAGCAATTGGAGCACAATACCAAGACAGGCCTGTTGGTCACTGAGCCATTCAGATCACTTACACATTTTTACTCCTTCCTCAAAAAGCACCAGCACCCCCATCTGCACTTGTGTTCCTTCCTTGAATTTCACCCTCACAAGTAGACACACCTCCATGCACACTCTTGCTCTTGTGCACTGGTGTCTTCAACCATCTACCCTTAGCTGGATCTGAAACACCAATACCCACACTCAAACCTATGGACCTCTCTCATCTCCCTAAAGAATATTTTTAAAACTCCAAAGACAGAGAGACCTAGTATGCAGAACAGATTTAAGGAACAAAGAGCAATGGGTACTAAGCTAGCTAGAGGCAGGCATATAAAAACACATCCAACAAAAATCAGAACATCATAACTTCACCAGAAACACCCAAAATCAATGGATATTTTTCTTCTTTTTAAATTCTTATTAATTACAGTTTATTCACTTAATTTACCCCTGTAGCTTTCTCTTTCCTCCCCTCCCAATCCCATACTCCCTTTCCCTTCTCCACCAATACCCTTCCCTGAGTCAGCTGATAGGGCTGATAGGCGAGGTCTTCCTCCCCTTCCTTCTGATCTTAGTCTATCAGGTCTCATCAGGAGTGAATGAATTGTCTTCTTCTGTGGTCTGGTAAGGCTGCTCCCCCTTCAGGGGGGAGGTGATCAAAGAGCAGGCCAATCAGTTCATATCAGAGATAGTTCCTATTCCCATTACTATGGAACACACTTGGACACTGAGCTGCCATGGGCTACATCTCTGCAGGGGTTCTAAGTTATCTCCATGAATGGTCCTTGGTTGGAGTATCAATCTCAGTAAATACTCCTGTGCCCAGATATTTTCGTTCTGTTGCTCTCCTTGTAGAGCTCTTGATCGGAAACACAAGAAAATGCTTTTTAAGCTATGGTCATAGACATACTAGAGGCATATAAAGAGGAAGTAAGAAAAACTCTCAAACATATACACGCAAATATAACCATAAAAATAAAGGCACAGTAATAGGAAATAAATAAAAACTAGACGCCATCATGGAAAGACAAGAACCCACATTCAAACAGATGAAAGAAATGGTACAAGGCATGAAAACTTAATTATAATCAATAAAGAAAACACAAACAGATAAAACTCTGATGCTGCAGAAAAGATCATGAAACACAAAGTTAAGCATCACCAAAAGAATAAAAGAAATGAAAGAAAGAATCTCAGGTGCTGAAGATACAATTGGAGAAATTGATAGAACTCTCAGAGAAAAAATAAAATCGGAGAAGTTCCAAATAAAACATCTGAGAAATAAAAGATGCCTTGAAAAGATGAACTTGAAGAATAATTGGAATAGACAAAAAAGATTCCAGGCTCCAATTCCAGAAAATATTTTCAAGAAAATCATAGATGTAAAATTAACCAACTTAAAGAAAGAGATGTCCTTAAACATTGAAAAGGTGTACAGAACATCAAATAGATAAGAGCAGAAAAGAAACTCCTCCTGTCACATAATAGTCAAAACACTAAATCTACAGAACAGAACAACAACAAATACATATACATTAAAAGCAGCAAGGGTAAATGGCAAAGTAACATACAAATGTAGACCTATCAGAATCACACCAGACATCTCAACATAAACCATGACAGCAAGAAGGGCCTAGACAGATGACATGTAGACTCTAAGAGAACACATATGTCAAAACAGACTACTATACCCAGCAAAATTTCAATCACCATAGATGTAGAAAATAAAATATTCCATGAAAAACTAAACTTAAACAACATCTGCACAGCAACCCATCCCTACAGAAGATACTAGAAGGAAATTCCATTCTAACAAAATCAACTATAGGTAAGAAAACACAAGACATAGATAACCTCACAACAAAATTCAAAAGAAAACAAGAACACAAACATACTGTCATCATCAACTCCACAATAAAACAGAGTAACATTCATTGGTCACTATTTTCTATCAGCATCAATGAACTCAATGCTCCACTAAAAAGACACAGAGTAACAGAATAGTTACAGAAACAGGATTCAACATTCTGCTGCATCCAAGAAACACAGCTATGCAACAATGACAGATACTCCCTCAGAGTAAAGGGCTGGAAAAGGTTTTCAAACAAAGGTCCAAGGAAACAAGCTGGAGTAAATCTCCTAATATCCACCAGCAAGACATCGCAATACTGAATATCTATGTCCCCAATACAGTAGAGACTGCCTAAAATTCAATGATAATGGAGTCATTCAGACCTAGGGTATAATTTCTCCACATTTGCACAGAGTTTTGAAAAGGAAAACCTCTCTTAAATTAGTTACAAAATATATGTTGATCACTTAGAATATGCTATGAACTATTTCCAGGTGTAGAAATTAATTAATAAAGTTTTTAAATACCCAATTAATGAGCCCAACAACTAGGAAAGCAATATTTTTAACATTTAAAAACCTCTCAATTTTTAGCACATCTTGAAATGAATACTATTTTTAAAACATACAAACAAAAAACAGCTATAAACTAACTATAAATCCTTGTAAGATAAAAATATAATGTACATATCTTAAGAGTACCAAAATTATTGATTTTCTTTGTGAGACCTTTACACACAGAGGCAAATAGGAATACAATGAACATCATTTTCAAAATACAGCTATAGCGAGTCTGAGGCAGGTAGATCTCTGAGTTTGTGGCCAGCCTGGTCTACAAAGCAAGTCTAAGATAGCCAAGGCTACACAGAGAAACTTTTTTGAAAACAGAAAACAAACAAACAAACAAAAACAAATCCAGCTGTAATTTCATTAATTAGAAATACTTAAAAATAGTATGTTAAACAAATATAACTGAAACCAGAATAATCTTTTTAATGATCATTCATTGCATCCTGTCTAACAAATCAGAATTATGTCCCAGATTCTAATGAAAGGGATCCAACACTCTGAAATTAGATGATATGTATTCATGTTTTCTGAGTACATTGTGACTGTGAGACTCTGAGCATTACACATGGAACTTAATACATAGCTACTAAAATAAAATTTCTTCTGTAATGAACTTGGCAGAAGTGAAGATATTCCAAAGAGACACTTGAGTCTCACAATCTGCCTATTGAAATAATAGACTCTTGCATAATTAATTTATTTTTATTAATTAGAGTTTATTCACTTTGCACCCAACTCTACCCCTCTTCCTTGGCCCCTCCCAATCCTACCATCCCTAACTCAACTTCTCCTATGCCCCTCTGCAGGTCTACTGATAGGGGAGGAAGAGGACATCACTTTACCTCTGACTTTAGTCTAACAGGTCTCATTAGGATTGGTTGCGTTGTCTTCCTCTGTGGCCTAGTAAGGCTGCTCCTCCATCAGGGGAGGTGATCAAAGAGCCAGCCACTGAGTTCATGTCAGAGACAGTCCCTGTTCCCATTACTAGGAAACCCTCTTGGAGAATGAGTTGCCTTGGGCTACATCTGTGCAGGGGTTCTAAGTTATCTCTATGCATGGACCTTGGTTGGACTATCAGGCTCAGAAAAGACCCATATGACCAGATATTTTGGTTCCGTTGATCTCCTTTTGGAGATCCTGTCCCCTCCTGGTCTTTCTATCTCCCCCTTCGTTCATAAGATTCCCTGCACTTTGCCCAAAGCTTGGCTATGAGTCGAAGCATATGCTTTGAAACCCTGCTGGGTAGAGTCTTTCAGGGACCCTGCTTGGTAGGCTCCTGTCTGATTCCCTGTTTGCTCCCTCTCCCTATGTCCTTCCAATTTGCCTTTCTGAATGAAGACTGATCATCTTACCCAGGTTCCTCCTTCTTGCTTAGCATTCTTTAGGTGTACAGATTTTAGGATGTTTAAATTATATTATATGGCTAATATCCACTTTGTTTTGGTTTGGTTTTTTTGTTTGCTTTGCTTGTTTTAAATACATTTTTATTTTTTATATTAATTACAGTTTATTTATTGTGTATCCCAGCTGTAGCCTCCTCGCACATTCCCTCCTAATCCCTCCCTCCCTCCCTCATGTCCTCCTGCCCCTCTCTAAGTCCACTGATAGGGGAGGTCCTCCTTCATTTCCATCTGACCTTAGCTTCTCAGGTCTCATCAGGACTGGCTGTAATGTCCTCCATTGTGGCCTAGCGAGGCTGCTCCTCCCTCGTGTGTGGGGAGATGTCAAAGAGTCAGTCACTGAGTTCATGTCAGAGACAGTCAGTTCCTGTCCCACTTATTAGAGACCCCACTTAGATTCTGAGCTGCCATGGGCTGCATCTGAGCAGAGGCTCTGGGTTATATCCACTCATGGTCCTTGTTTGGAGAATCAGTCGCAGAAAAGACCCCTGGGCCAAGATAATGTCCTTTTGTAGCTCCTGTCCTCTCCAGGTCTTACTAACCCGCCCCCCTTCATTCATGTGATTCCCTGAACTCTGCCCAAGGTTTGGTATTGAATCTCAGCATATGCTTTGATACAGTACTAGGTAGAGTCTTTCAGAGGCCCTCTGCGGTAGGCTCCTGTCCTATTTCTTGTTTTCTCCTCCTTCCAATGTCCTCCACATTTGTCTTCCTGAGGAAGGATTGATCATCTTACCCTGGTCCTCCTTCTTGTTTATCCTCCTTAAGTGTACAGATTTTAGTATGTTTGTCTTATCTTACAAGTCTAGTATCCACTTAAAAGTGAGTATATACCCTGTGTGTCTTTCTGTTTCTGGGATACCTCACTTGGATGATCTTTTCTAGGTCCCACAATTCGCCTGAAAATTTCATGATTTCCTTGTTTTTAATTGCTGAGTTGTATTCCATTGTGTAATGTAATTCCATTGTGTATCACAATTTCTGTATTCATTCCTCAGGTGAGAGAGATCTGGGTTGTTTCCACGTTCTGGCAATTACAAATAAAGCTACTACAAACATGGTTGAACAAATTTCTTTGTTGTGTACTTGAGCATCTTTTGGATATATGCCTAGGAATGGTATAGATGAATCTTGAGGAAGCACTGTTTCTAATTGTCTGAGAACGCTCCAGATTGATTTCCAAAGTGGTTGTACAAGTTTACATTCCCACCAGCAATGGAGGAGGGTTCCCCTTTCTCCACAACATCTCCAGCATGTGTTGTCACTTAAGTTTTTGATCTTAGTCATTCTGATTTGTGTTAAGGTAAAATCTCAGGGTTGTTTTGATTTGCATCTCCCTGATGACTAAGGATATTGCCCAGATCTTTAAGTGTTTCTCTGCCATTTTATATTCCTCTACAGACAATTTTGTTTAGCTCTGTATCCCATTTTTTAATTGAATTACATGTTTTGTTGCTTTTTAACTTCTTTAGTTATTTTTATACTCTGGATATTATCCCTCTGTCAGATATAGGGTGGGTGAAGATCCTTTCCCAGTCTGTAGGTTGTCATTTTGTTCTGATGACAATGTTTTTGTTGTTGTTGTTGTTTTGTTTTGGTTTGTTTTTTTTTTTTTGCTTTACAGAAGTTTTTCAGTTTCATGAGGTCCCATTTATTGATTGTTAATCTTAGAGCTTGTGCTGTTAGTGTTTTGTTCAGGAAGTAATCTCCTGTGCCAATGAGTTCTACGTTCTTCCCCACTTTTCTTCTAACTGAGTTAGTGATTTTTTTTTTTATGTTGAGGTCTTTTATTCACTTGGACTTTAGTTTTTTGCAGGGTGATAAATATGGATCTATTTTTTTAATTTTTTGCATGTAGCCATGAGTTTGACCAACCCCACTTATTTAAATGCTGTCTTTTTTCCATTGAATGGTTTTGGCTTCTTTGTCAAAAATCTATTATCCATAGGTATGTGGCTTTATTTCTCGGTCTTCTATTTGATTCCATTGACCCACCATTCTGTTTCTATGCCAATACCATGCAGTTTTTATTACTATTGCTCTGTAATACAGCTTGAGATCAGGGATGGAGATACCTCCAGATGATCTGTTGTTGTACAGGATTGTTTTGGAAATTCTGGGTGCTTTATTTTTCTATATGAATTTGAGAATCTTTCTTTCAAGGTCTGTAAAGAATTGTGTTGGTATGTTCATAGGAATTGCATTAATCTGTATATTGCTTTGGGCTGAATGTTAATCCTAGTGATCCATGGGCACAGGAGATCTTTCCATCTTCTGTATTATCCACTTATAAGAAAGTATGTACCATGTTGGTCTTTCTGCTTCTGGGTTATCTCACTCAGGATCACCTTTTATAATCCCCACCATTTGCCTGCAAATTTCATGATTTCCTTGTTTTTAATTGCTGAGTAGTATTCCATTTTGTAAATGTACCACAATATCTGTATCTATTCTTCTGTTGAGGGACATCTGCGTTGTTTCCAGATTCTGACTATTATGAATAATTCTGCTACAAACATGGTTGATCAAATGTCCTTGTTATATACTTGAGCACATTTTGGATACATGCCTAGGAGTGGTATAGCTGGATCTTAAGGAAGCAGTATTCCTAATTGTCTGAGAAAGCGCCAGATTGATTTTCAAAGTGGTTGTACAAGTTTACATTCCACCTGCAATGGAGGAATGTTCTCCTTTCTCCACAACCTATCCAGCATGTGTTGTCACTTGAGTTTTTGATCTTAGTCATTCTGATGGATGTAATTTGAAATCTCAGTGTTGTTTTGATTTGCAACTCCCTAATGACTAAGGATTTTTAACATTTCTTTAAGTATTTCTCTGCCATTCAACATTCCTTTACTGAGTATTCTCTGTTTGGTTCTGTACCCTATTTTTTAATTGTATTAATTGGTTTGTTGCTGTTTAACTTCTTGAGTTCTTTATATATTCTGGATATTTGCCCTTAGTCAGATACAGGGTTTGTGAAAATCCTTTTCCAGTCTGTTGGCTGGAATTTTGTTCTTATGACAGTGTCCTTTGCTTTACAGAAGCTTTTCAGTTTCATTAGGTTCCATTTATTGATTGTTGATCTTAGAGCCTATGCTGTTGGTATGCCAGATGGATTTTTTATTATTCCTCAGGACTGGGTTTTTTCGATGACTTAAATTTTGGGATCTACATATTTGAAGGTACAAAACATATTCATGTCCCCTTCATCAAACATCTGTTTAAGCTTAGAAAGCTCTTTGTCCATCTCTTTCTGATACCCTGGGCAGTGTCAATGTGTCTTCCAGATGCCTGTTGCTTTGATTTGTACTCTCTTATCTTGTACATGAAGGATTTCTGTACAGGATCAAGTTCCTTATTAAATGCCATTGCTGTAACACCAATGTTATTTCTAAAATACAGAGAGGCTCCCCAAAGAAAGACAGAAGAGAACCTGAAAATCACCTGAAGAATCATGGTAGTCTCTTGTACTTGTACAGAGTCTGGAGCTGCCAGTCACCTGATTCAGCACAATATTAAGCCATGTATTTCTATTCAAGCTGAGCATACACAGTATTCAAATCACATAGTCTTCTCTTATAACATATTTTCACAGGTAGTTCCTTGATAACTACAATAATCTGGAAAATCCTACTTATGTGACCATTCAAGTAAGGTATGGTAATATTAAATTTCTCTTTCTGCACCTTCATGATATGGATCCTTTTAGTAGCAGCTCCACTTATTTTATCCTTCAGCAGACATATTCTTTGACAGTTAAGGAAATTAAAGATAAATATATAGATATTAATTTTCCTAAGTCTATTTTAATACTTGGAGTACTTTACATGTCACATTAAATTCTAAAATAATTGTTTCTAAATAGAATGGAATGCTTGTAGTCTAAAATGGCAAGTTCTGCAATGATACTGTACACAAAAGAGACGTGAATAATCTTAAATTTAGTCAAACAAATTAATGTGAATGATGCCTTTGAGAGTTATGTGGCACATTCTGTCAATTTTAAAAAGTACATAACGAGTTTTTTAACTTCTGCACTGAAGTTATTACCAAGAACTATGTTTTCTTTATATGTAATATTTTCTATACTAAAATACTTTGTCATAACAAAGTTAACAAAGATATGAAATTAATTAAATGTTTTGTGTTCTGATGTATTTTGGTAAACTATGGCATATCTATTATAGCATAATACCGATATTCAAAAAATAAAATGTGCTATATGTTAAGATAGAAAATTGTAACCAATATTTTAGATTGGAAAAATCACAGAGTGAGAACATGGGTATAATATTCTGCCATGTATTTGTATTGTGTATGTATGGTATAAATCTTTAATTATGCATTATTATTCCTGGGAACCAGAATTAGAAATTGAATAATCTAAGAGAAATTAACATCTAGCCTGTATATTTTACAAATTCTTTCTGCCTATTATTTGTTGGCATACTTGTATTAAACAGATAAGCAGATAAAAGCAAATTTCTTCCAAATATGATGCCATATCTACTGTTTGAAAGACACACAACTATTCAGCTACAATGAGATCAAAAAGGAGAACATTCAAGGGGAATATTTTTTATTTTGTTGTTGTTTACTTTTTTAACTTAATTTTTTATTTATTACAGTTTATTCACTTTGTATCCAAACTGTAGTCCCACCCTCATTCCCTCCTAATCCCACCCTTACTCCCTCCATCTCCTTCCATGACCCTTCTCCAGTCCACTGATAGTGGAGGATCTCTTCCCCTTCCATCTGACCCTAGACTATCAGGTCTCATCAGGACTGTCTTTCATAGTCTTCCTCTGTTGTATATAATGGTGCCATATAAGAAAATTTGGGTCCCAGATAATGCATAAAACAACAGTTTTTATAATTAGAGTGAAGTTTACCTTAGGCAACACAGAGTAATTAAATAAGAAAGATGGAAGATATGGAAAGCAATTAAGAAAGGAAGATGATGGCAGATTCTGAAAGGCCCCTTATTTTCATCAGAAACGCTATAAAGAAACATTAAATTGATAGTTCCCAAGTCTGATCACACACTATAGTCACTCAATGAACATTTCCAAATGCTCAGTCTTAGGTTCCTATTTTCTCCAAATTATAATTTAATTGATCTTGAGTGTTGCCTGGTGATTCTCATATGTAAATAAGGTCACTAATACCATCTTAACAGATTCTAACTCAATGTCAGCTTGAAACAGTGACCATTCCTGGCATTGTTTACGCTAGTTAACTGAAAACTAAAGTTCCTATGCTTTCCTTTTTTATTATCATTCCCATATAGAAAAGATATAAACGTCTAAACTGAAGCCAGTGTTAGAGCAAGAAGTTCTTCTGGTCCAGGAAATAAAATCTCAGGCTTAAGCAGACAACTAGCATTCCAGTAATGTGGGTACAATCAGAGAGCACCCCAGGAAGGTAGGCTCAGCTTAAGCCATACTAAAGAGGTAGATGGAATATTCACTCCTTTAATAGAAGGCGAAAAAAATTCTTCCCAACATCCCATTACCTAGAGTAATAGTTTTCCTCGCAAAAGGATTGCTGCTACAATTTTTTTTTTTTTTTGAGAATGACTCCATTTTTATTTCTTTCAGGAGAATTCTCAATCCGGTAGCAGAACCTTCTATTTTCTCCATTACCCTCCTTGTTTCTTCCTGACTAGAAAGAAGTCTGAATTATGTGACAAGCATAATTCATAAAGACCCATCCCGAATGACAGTGTTTTATTCAAATACAATTATCTTTAATAAAGAACACTATCTCATTGAATCAAAATATTTAGCACAACAAACACACACTGAAGCTCAGAGCTTGGTGTGTTGGGAGTCAGGAAAATTAACAAATATCATTACCAGCACTGAGTCATTCGTGATTGTTCCTGGGTCAGTCTTCTTTGTTTAATTTTTTTTATATTAATTACAGTTTATTTACTTTGTATCCCAGCTGTAGCCCCCTCCCCCATTCCTTCTCAATTCCATCCTCCCTCCTGGACTTCCTTATGCTTTTACTAAAGCCTTCCTTACCATCATGTGACTACTTCTCCACCATTTGCCTGACCCCCATGACAGCTAAAAGGATGACTTTGCTTCTTGTATTCTCTTCCTCTGGGCAGCTGCCAAAATTTTCAGCTTCCTAGCCCTAGATTTTCTTTTTCTTTTGTAGACTCTAATAAAGTAGTCCCTGAGTCTCTGCTTGGGCCCATTCTTAAAAATCTTTTGGTAATGAGACTAAGAGCCCTAAGACAGGATCTTGGTTTCCCTGTATCATTTTGAAACCAAAAAAGACCAATAACACCAAGTGTCAGACAGAGAAAAATATTCACAAAGATTTTGACATGCGACTTGTAAAAAACATTAAATATTAGTCATTTTGTTAAACACTATAAAATTTTTATTTTTGACTACGAATTCAAATCATTTTTTCTCTCCCACTTTATAATACTTTTATGAAATCCTCTTTATCTCCACCACCTTAAAGATCTTTTTGAAAAGTTTTAACCTTTCCCCAACATGGTACATATTTTATTTAAAACAAGGCCCTGCTCCACTCTTAAAACTTATGTGACTTAAGAAGCTAACTTTTTCTTGGTTTCCTTCATTTCCTTTCTTTCTCAGGTTCTTTTAAAACTACCAAATTCTGAACGACAATGAAGTCACCCCCAGACAATGGATAAAAAGACAGTTACCACCTGCATTACAATAAACACCTAGTGTATTATCTGCCCTGCTCTACTTGCTCTGATTTTATGAATAGCAAACTCTTTCCATCAAAAATGCCTTGTTGATCTACTTCACCTGGAGTCGTGCTCTCTTTCTTTGCTGTCCAAATTCATTTCTAAAAGAACATACCGAAAAGTATGATGTCCTGAGCATTGAAAATTTGGACTAAAAATCAGATTTTCTACCTTGTAGTTGTATGGCCATAGAAAAGTAGTATTGCCTAGGTTTCTGTCTCCTCATGTGAAAAATAAAAGATAATAATACTTGTATAATGGAAATATTGAGTATTAAATCAGGTATACT
Organism: Pachyuromys duprasi; assembly: GCA_028658305.1. NCBI lineage: Eukaryota > Metazoa > Chordata > Mammalia > Rodentia > Muridae > Pachyuromys > Pachyuromys duprasi. The sequence continues at coordinate 115,590,663 of CM053742.1, forward strand.
GAAAACAAATAACTGATTACAACACCAAAAATTCATCAAGCGCTCAGTAACTGACAGATAGCATAAAATCTTAGTCATTTTTTTAAAGGTGCTGCATAAATAAGAAGCAGAGGTAAAACTTGTTTTTCCTAATTTTTATATAAAAAGATGAGACTTGAGTTCTAAATCTGCAGCTCAACAAGGTGTAACAAATGTAATAAACCTTACAGATAATATCAAATCTAGCAACGACGACATTATTGGAATTTTATCCCCTTCAGGTCATACCTCTGAGGCTTATAAATATGAGGCTTTTTCTTTGGACCGCTATAAGTTTAGAAATACTTTTTATCATGAGAAAAGTTAAAATAGAGTTATAAATTATTGCACAAGTAGGGGCAGGAATCTGGGATATTTAAATAGAGTATACAGAGTGTTTTGAACAGAATAAAACAAAAGGATATAGATGCACTCAGCTGAAATACATTGAATTATGAAAAAAGAAACATTTGAATGATGGAGTAAGTGAATAAATATCTGACTGCCAATAAAAGAGAAGCACTAGGCAAGGAGATACAACACATAGGGAAGCTTCAATAAGCAGGTACTGAGATGGTTGATAGCTTATAAAGTTATGTTTCTGAAGCTAAATCAAAACAGTTGAAATTAGAAAGAAAGGCATGGTCCATATATATTTCAAGGTGGCAGCATTAGAGTTGAATCTAAGTAGAATTAGAATAATTTTAATGAAAAGGAGAAATGATTTAATTGACTTTTTTAAAAGATTGTTTCAAATGCTATAAATAGAGCAGAGAGAAAAGAGTAAGAAAATGAGTGATATCAGTGAGGATATTACAGTATACTTTGAAGGAGAAGGTAGTGGCATAAAGAATTGCAAAGGTTGAGGGGGACACAGTAATTTGTAGGTTAAGCCAAATCAATCATGCAAGCAAAATTGAGTCTACAGAAATATTATAATCATGAATAATTTATTAGAATGGTAATAAATATAGGACAGAGGGTTTGTTGTATTATATACATTTAAATGAGCCATGGCCCAAAATTTCTAGAAAATTTAAAAATGTCTTGCTCCATGCATTTATTCAAAGATGATAATGTCCTTTGACCTTCCAATGACAATATTTAATTCAGTAAATTTATGAGAAAATGTCCTATTGCATATTATCTGACCTTATAATGAATGTTTCATCTATCTTTAGCATGAATGGAATAATTAATCTGATAGCCACTTCATTTTTAAAACACCTTGAGCCAGTGCTTATTTGCAAAGCCACTTCATAATACTTTGAGACTTCAATTTCAAAAACATGTTGGTATCCATATGACAGATTTGTCAGTATAAGGTTGCATATGAATTTTTTTGTTGTCATGAAATCTTTACAGCTTACATTTCTGTCATATCTTGATTAATAAGTATTTATATAATCCAGTTTTCTACTGCTGTCATACTCTCATTCTCTCCAATTCCTATTATAAACCAAACAGATACTTCATGTACATACAGGTCTAGGAAAAATATATCTAAGAATTTATTTGTATAAATTACTTATGTGGGAAATGATCAATGTTTGATGTTCCTTCTTCCTTCAAAATCTTTTTTTTTTGTGACAAAGGCTTTTAAATGTTTATGACTAAAATGAGCGTTGACAATTGAGACATTAATATGTGAGCACCAAAGAATTTCAGAATGTGTAACAAGACCACTAAAGAAATGTTTCCTATATATAAGAAAGTCTCCCAACATTGGAGATGAATCAATTAAAAAAATTACATAATATTTAAATGACAAAACATTTGTGAATACTTATTATTGTGGAAGCCTCAGAGATCTGAAATTTTCAATTGCATGCAGGCTCATTTGAATATGCTTATTGAATTTAGCTAAACAATTTTATTTCATAGAAACATTCAAACAACGGAAATGGACAGCTATTTAGTCATTAATTAGGGTTGCAATTACTGTTAGGTATGAACTCAGACACTTACTCGGAGAAATTTATAGCTCAAATATCAGTACATTATTTAGTCTCCTCTAAATCTCACATGCTGTGCCTTACTCCAGAGTACTCTTTTCATAGACTATTTTATTACCTTTATCTTGAGAAATGTTCTTGCTACATACATTGGGGTATTGTAGAGATTTTGTTCCCCCTGCCTTAACTTTTGAAATGTTAGGATTACAAGCATGCCACCATAATGTCTGAAACTTCATAGAAATTCACTTTAACCTGCTAATAACTGTCAGAAAGGAGAAAAATAATCCTATACTTATCAATTATATATGACTTTTTGAAAGCCCAAACATGCAAATAATTTTAAATGTATATTTCATTAAACAATAAAGCTTTATATAAAATTACAAAATGTAAAATACTTAATTTTACTAAGTGACTAATATTATCAAACTCTATTATAATTTCTCATATTTTAATATCCATTGTTATCATGAGGGGTAGGAGAGCTATACATTCTCATTCCTGTAAAAAATAGAAATTATCATCTTTTTCAAATAAAACACTTGTAATTTTAATAAACAATCAAAATGCAAACATTTTAAATTACATCTTGTACAAAACACTAACTTGACAGTAAAAAAAATTCACATTTGAAAGACAAAAATAAAAATATTAAAAGCCTGGAGCAAAAACAACCTTATTTAATACAAGATCCTATATCTTTCTGTTAGTAGATTTAAATTTACTTGAAATTATTCTTTGACACTCATGAGACTTTGGATATAACCAGGATCATATAAATGTAGCAACAGCCTCAGAGAGGCCAACACTTGGTATCAATCAACAAGATTATAATTACCAACTACTAATGCCTCACAACTCCATTCTAAAATTATTTTTGAAATATGAATCTCTGAGATTGAGATCTCAAATACCACAAATTTTTGTTAATATTCACATAAACAATGTTCAGAAAAGAGTTGATATTTAGAAACTTCTTTGTTATGAAATTTATGTGAATCTATAGCACCTCATTAGATCTGATCTGAACATTTAGCAAGTATTGCCATAGTCTGTGATTTTCCAACAAAAAGTATCAGGAGGATGATATTTTTTAAATAAGTAGTTGAGATTTTTTTCACTATAGACTTGCTTACAACTTGTTCTCTTAAAGGATTAATTGCATCTAATATTCTATTTTAAAAGTCTGATTAGTTACTTTAAGGTGGCCCTAATGCCAGGTAACTACTCTTTCTTTTCCAAACACGGCCTTGGTCTTTTCAAGCAAGATTGTGTAGTCTTGCTTAAGGAGCAACCTGAATATAACTATAGTGCTAAAAAATACTTCAATATATGCATATAGGATTACCTGGCATAAAGACTAGTTTAACTTTTAAAACCATTTTGGAAATCAATCTTGCTCTTTCAGAAATTAAGGAAGACTGCTACCTCAAGATCCAGCTACCACTCCTGGGCATATATATACCAGAAAGATGCTCAAATATACAACAAGGACATGTTCCTAGCAGCTATATTTGTATCAGCCAGAATGTGGAAACAACCCAGACGCCCCTCAACGGAGGAATGAGTATAGAAATTATGGTACATTTACACAAAGGAAAACTACTCAGCAATTAAAAACAATAAAATCATGAAATTTGCAGGAAAATGGATAGTAGTAGAAAAGATCATGCTCACTGAGGTAATGCAGAAGCAGAAAGACACCCATGGCATATACTCAGGTATAAGTGGATAATAGCCATATAAAACAGAATAAACATACTCAAGTCTAAAGTCCTACAGAAGCTAAACAACAAGGAGGACCCTAGGGAAGAGGCTAAAACCTCATTCAGAAGGGCAAACCGGATAGACATTGGAAGTAGGAGAAGACAGGGACCAGGACAGGAATATATTACAGAGGGTCTGTGAAATATTCTACCCACCAGGAGATACTGATGGTGATACTGAGACTCATAGCCAAACTTCAGGCAAAGTGCAGGATACCTTATAGAAGAAGGAGGATATAGCAAAACCTGAAGGGGACAAGAGATCCACAAGGAGACCAACAGAGCCAAAAATGTTGGACTCTAGGGTCCCTAAAGAGACTGATAAATCAACCAAGGACCATGCATGGAGACGACCTAGACCCCTGCTCAGAGGTAGCCCATGGGTTGCTCTGTTTCCCTGTGGTTTCCTAGTAAGGGGAGCAGGGGCAGTCACTGGCACGAGCTCAGTTGTCTGCTCTTTGATCACCTCGTCCTAGAGAGGTTGCCTTGCCAGGCCACAGATGATCCAGACAATCCTGATGAGACTTGATACACTAGGGTCAGATAGTAAGGGAGGAGGACCTCCCCTATCAATGAACTGTGGGAGGGATATAGGAGGGAAAGAGAGAGGGAAGGTGAGTCCAGTAGGAGATGTATTAGGGGGCTACGGCTGGGTTATAAAGTCAGTAATTAGTATATAATAATAGTAAAAGAAAAATTAATAAGAGAATACTTTAATATATTAATTTCTAGCAAGAAATGCTACAGCATATTAGATGAATGCAAGCAACTCAATGTAGTTTGAGTGAAATATATATTGGGCAAATTACAATGTCATAGTCATTCCATTAGAGAACTCACAGTCTAGTTATTATTTCATTGGGGATAATGAGATGATTTTCCATATATAAAAAGTGCCTACATTGTTAAGGGAAAAAAAGAGTTAAATTCTCTTCCTGTATTACATACTATTTATATTTGTTTATTTATTTTTGTCTGTTCACCATTCATTCATTCATTTATGATACTGGGTCTCATGTATCCATGCTAACATTCAACAACTAATTCTCCTGGCTCTGCCTTCCAAATTCTGGGATTATGAATCTATTCTACAACACCTAGAGATACATTAGTTTCTTGATGAAGTAGTAGAAATTCAGACTTTTGTAGGAAAAGAGATAGTTTGTGCACAGTAAAAACAGAATAATTATCTTAGTCATTTACTACAATGCCATTGTGAAACTTGTTTAATCAATATAGATTCTGTTGGAATATGACCACAAAATATATTCTATTATGTAATACAAAGGCAATGAACATATCTAATAAGCAATTACAGAGGTCATTCCTATTATTCCAAACATCATTTCCCAATCCCAGGCAGCTATATGCCAATAGCCATACCATAATACAAAATGCATTTAGTTCAAATTTGAAAGTCCCGGTAGTGTATAACAATCTCAATCCTCTCTAAAAGTCCAAAGTTCAAAATCTCTTGTGAAATTCATGCAAACTTTTTAAATTTTTATTTAAAATAGCATTTATTAAATTATGGGAATTGATGTTCCAAGACAACAAAAAAATTTGAAATTAAATTACAGCTAAACTAGAATATTTTATAAAAGTCCACATAAGATAGATACTCCCTTTGTAAATTACTAAATAAAAGAAATTAATTATTTATTTTAATTAAATTTTTATGTTTTTATATTAATTACGTTTTATTCACTTTGTATCCAAGCTTTAGCCCCTTCCCTCATTCCCTGCCAATCCCACCCTCCCTCTCTCATCTCCTCCAATGCCCCTCACTAACTCCACTGATAGCGGAGGTCCTCCCCTTCCATCTAACCCTAGTTTATCAGGTCTCATGAGTACTGACTGCAATGTCCTCTTCTGTGGCCTAGCAAGGCTGCTCCTCTCTCAGGGGGTAGTGGTCAAAGAGCCAGCCACTGAGTTCATGTAAGAGACAGTCCCTGTTCCCTCTTACTAGGGAAACCACTTGGACACTGAGCTACCATCTGTGCAGGGATTCTAGTTTATATCCAGGAATGGACCTTGGTTAGAGTATCAGTCTCAGAAAAGACCCTTGGCTCCAGATATTTTGGTTCTGTTGTTTTCCTTGTGGAACTCCTGTCCTCTCCAGATCTTACTAACTCCCCATTTTTTCATGATTCCCTGCACTCTTCCCAAAATTTGGTTAGGAGTCTCAGTATCTGCTTTGATACACAGTCCTTCAGAGGCCCTCTGTGGTAGGCTCTGTCCTGTTTCTTGTTTTCTCCTTCTTCTGATGCCCATCCATTGGTCTTCTAAGTGAGGATTGATCATCTTACCCAGGGTCCTCTTTCTTTTTTAGCTTTTTTAGGTGTACATATTTTAGTATGTTTATTCTATCTTATAGGTATTACCCACTTATAAGTGAGTATAGACCATGTGTCTTTCTGATTCTGGAATACATCACTCAGGATGATCTTTTCTGATTTTGGACAAAGAAGCCAATACCATTCAATGGACAAAAGAGAGCATTTTCAAAAAATAGTTCTAGTCCAACTGATACCACCATGCAGAAAAATAAAAAATAGATCTATATTTATCACCCTCCATAAAAATAAAGTCCAAGTGGATCAAAGACCTCAATACAAAATCAGACACACTAAACCTGTTAGAAGAAAAAGTGGTGAAGAGCCTTGAACTCATTTGCACAGGAGACAACTTCCTGAACAGAACACCAACAGCACAGGCTCTAAGATCAATAGTCAATAAATGGGACCTCATGAAACTGAAAAGCTTCTGTAAAGCAAAAGGCACTGTCATCAAAACAAAACGACAGCCTACAGACTGGGAAAGGATCTTCATCAACCCTACATCTGACAGAGGGCTAATATCCAGAATATATGAAGAACTCAAGAGGTTAAAAACTGGAAACAGGACAGGAGCCTACCACAGAGGGCCACTGAAAGACACTGTACAGCAGCTTATCAAAGCAGATGCTGAGGCTCGTAGCTAAACTTTGGGCAGAGAGCAGGGAATCTTATTAAAAATGGGATGATAGAAAGAGCTGGAGGGGGTAGGAACTGCACAAGGAAAGCAACAGAACCAAAAAAAAAAAATCTGGAGCCAGGGGTCTTTTCTGAGACTGATACTCTAACCAACTATCATATTTGAAGATAACCTCGAAATCCTGCACAGATGTAACCCCTGGCAGCTCAGTGTCCACAGAGGTACCCTAGTAAGGGGAACAGGAACTGTCTCTGACATAAACTCAGTGGCTGGCTCTTTGATCACCTCCCCCTGAGGATGGGGGCAGCCTTACTAGGCCACAGAGAAAGTCAGTGCAGTCAGTCCTGATGAGAACTGATAGGCTAAGGTCATATTGAAAGGGAGATGGACAGACCCTATCAGTGGACTATGGGAGAGGAATGGGAGGAGAAGAGGGAGGGAGGGTAACATTGAGAGGGGACGACAGAGGAAGCTTCAGTTGGGAAATAAAGTGAATAAATTGTAATATATAAATAAAATTTTAACATACAATCAAAAGAAGTACAATAATTTAATAACAGAAAGTCATTACTAAGTGATGGAGAAAATCTGAGTTAATCAAAATTTTTGTGACATTAGTGATAATTTACATTGGTACAAAAATTTGCAATCATTTGGTAAATTTATGAATGTACCATGTCAGTTAGCGTTCAAGAATAAAATAGATGCTAGTCCATTTTTAAAGCAATTAAGAGGAATAAAAGAAAGAAGAAATCTGGACAAGAAAAAAGGTTCCTTCATTTTGTAAGTGTGGCCATTGGGTTATTCCTAATCCAGAAACGTCTGTATGGAACAAGTACATCAAAATTTAGGCAGCTGCTCCCCACCAAAATGATTGGGAAATACAGGGGTAATAATAATAATAATAATGTACTCTGGCTTCTTCCAGTCAGTGTACAGTCCAGTGTACTCTGGCTTCTTACAGTCCAGTCTGTAAGTCCTCTACTTACAGACAGAGAATGGTATCAGCTGAAGTGAAAGCCAGGCGTATGTTCCTCACAAAGGTCATTTTCCATGGGAACAGCATAAAAGAGATAAGAAACACAGCCAAGAGCATATTCATTAGCAATTGACTCAACAGTCTTATTTTCCAATGTCCTCTACAGGGTATGTGCCTGTAGTAAGTCAGCAGAGCAGGAGAATGTATAAATTGTGGGTTTATCGATAAAATAGAAAATAGTGCTGAAAAAGAATTAAATATAGCTATTCCATTGCAAGGATGAATCTTAGCACTGTGATGCTTTTTGGGGGAAAAGTCAGAGAAAAATGGAAGCATTTTGATTACTATTTTATGAATTACAAAGTCATATGAAAAAAGGGTTACTTAGGAATACAGCCCCATGTGCCAAGAATATGAAGTGCAAAATTAAGGTCTGTGGTTATCTCTTCTGAAAATGTTGGAATAAGGGAGGAGTATATCAGTGGCTTCTAGTCAATGGGAAGAAGTAAACATAGTTGTTTAGTTTTATTATAAAAAAACAGATAGCTTAAAATCTTTGAATCTGTGTTTTAAAAATATTGAAATAGCATATATATTTAAATGACTGAGAAGATAATAACTGTCAACCCAAGGGAAAGAGGGCATTAACAAATGGAAATGTTTTCTCTTTGAGCTTTCATAGGCTTTTGCCCTGAAAGATAGAAGTTTAATAATCTTAGAAGACTAGGAGCTTCATTGGGGAGGAGACTGGGAAGATTTTTGTGAAAAATGATTGTTCACATAGTTTCAAAGTGACCCCTGGCAATATTTTCCTTGGCACTTCTACTTGCACAAATCATTGTCAGTCACTGCTGAACTTTGAAGAATCAGTTTTTATGCTGAAGGGCTCTATTGCAGTTACTATGTATCTCCATAAAACAGAAAGCCATTTAAATATCGTTCTTTTAAGAAGTCCTTTCTGAGTAATTGCTATGTACATAGCATCAAGTTGTGAATTTAGAATAGACTCTCCTGATTTCATCACAATTTATATCAGAAAAGACAGGCTACAGGGCTTTCTGATAATAAAATAACCACAAAATGAACCAAAAGCACATAAGTCACATTTCAGATGTGAAGGATCCAAAAACAATGAGGCAGAGCTCCATTTCCTTTCATTGTCAAAGAAGAGCATGGCATCAAATAACTAGGAAACCCAGTTTATGTTCTGTAGATGACACATCTGATCCCAGCAGGCATACTTTTGACTTTATCATCTCTGTGAAAGACAGTCCCCAAGCACAGTGATGGGCTGCTATGTCAAGCTCCCATTGCATGTCTTAGTGTTTCTTCCTTAAGGATTTTCCAATGTCATGAAACTTTTTCATCCTATACAAAGCCAGGTACCTGATATTGCAGGTGACCCTCAGCCAATGAAACATAGAAACTATAGACAGATTTCCCATAGTCCTGTCCTTTAGAGTACATTTATGAGTTCATCATTAGTTTTCCTCTGAGGAGGTCCACAGCTTTGACCTCAGCTCTCCACTCCTATATCCAGCTCAGTAATAAACTCATTATTACCATTCCCTCATTAACTCTTTACCCCTCCTGTGACTTGCAGTTTTGATTATCAGCTATCAGGGCTATGCATTATCATGTCTTGCCCAGGACTGGCTAAATCAAATAAATGAATAAATACATAAGCAATGTAAATGATGACAAGTTACAACCAAACAAGATGGTTTTTCTTCTGAAAGAGATAAATAGCCTAACATTAAGTACCATTATCTTCAGGGAATGGAGATTTTAGTGTATATATATATGTTTTATGGTCAGGAGGCTGAGGAAGGAGGTTGCCTGGAGTTCAAGACCAGACTGGGCTAGTGAGTTTCAAGCCATCTTGAGCTACCGTATGAGACCCTGTTTCATTTACAAAAGTGTCCTTATAAACACTGAGCAGAAAGTAAGTGAAAATTTGTCTTCAGCAAGATAAACCTGACTCTGGAAACCTAACATTAAAGAAACTGTGATATGACAACTCTGTGAAATCCTGAGAGATTCATAGAAAAGGATTTAGGAGAGACTAACTTATTGACTTATAGTAACCAATAAAAGCTTTTCCAGCTCAAATTCATCAGTAACTCAGTAAAGACTAATAAGGGATATGGTTTAGAGTATAGGGCTATAGGCTTTGACTGTATTGATTGGCTCTTTAGATCTTCTGGTTATAAAACAGCCATTAAACATGTAGAGATGCTGTTTGAAAGAGGAAAAACTAAAAAATATGTAACTAACCTAAAGGCCTGCTGGAAGGACAAAATATACATGTGAAACAAATGACTGTTACACCAAGCTATCAAGATGAGTTTACAGATTAGTGCTGCAGGAAAATGTTTGCGTTCTAATATTCTAATTACATTTACATACAAAACAAGCCAAAATGTGTTTTAAACACACTGAAGTATTTTGCTGTTCACAATATGCTTCTGATGTGCTACTGTTATCACTACTTAATGAGAAAACCAAGGCTCATAAAAACCTAAGTATAAGTCCTGAATCAGATATCCCATAGCCCGTATAAATAAAATTCAAATGTAATTTATGAAATTCCAAGACTCCCATTTCTTTCCACTACATTAAACTTAAACCTTGCTGATAAAACAAGATAAAACATTTTTAAAGTCCAGAAATTGACAATTGTAAAGATGTTTATACTGCCCCAGGGTGTAAAGCATTAGTAGTTATGATAAAAGAACATGTAAATTATTCTCTTGTATTCTAGTAGGTGAAATTTTTGAAGGGCAGTAATTAGGATAAAGATAGTAAGTGAATGTGACTGTTGAATAGAAGACCATGTTCTCTATTTATATACATTTCTGATGTTTTCCTCATCTTTATATTTTCGTATTTATTTAGTGTGTGCATGTGAATATATGTGTGCTCACATGAGCATATCTCTATGTGCTTATAGAGATCACAGGACAATTTTTGGAGGTTATTTTTCTCATTCTACCTTAACTTGGCAGGCTTGGGGCAAGGGCCTTTACAATGAAACAAATTTGCTGGCCCTGTTATGCTCATCTTAGAATTTTACATCAATATTTATTATTTTTTAAGGAGAGAAAGAAGTTTATACAGAGTCTCATTAGGTGTCCCAAGCTGGCCTAGTACTTACAATCCTCCTCCATCAGTCTCTAGATTAAAGGTGTGTCAGAATGCCTAACTTCAATTTTGATTTTAAAATATTTAACTGTAACATGAAAGATTCTGATTATTGAATGTTTAAGTGGTTGGTTACATTTTGTGATTCAGGCAGGTTTTTAGAATAATGTCCTGTACTTTTGTGTCTGATCCCATAGCCCAAATCAGGTCACATCTTTCTGAAGCTCTCTCTAGGACAGGAGGTTCAGAATGAACCTGTGCTGTGCCTCGATAGCTCTAAACCACATGGTCTATATCATTCATGGTATAATGAACAAAATCACCAAATGTGTTCCTTCCTACCACTCCTAATTTTTTTTTTAAATTTTGGAGTTGTGTATTCAATAAATTCAATAAAATGATAAGAAGTGATATAGCAAATACAGGCATTATAAATATTTTTTAAAGTAAATGTCACTCCTAGCAATTATTAAGACTTTGATATTTACTTTGTTCTGGAAATTGATGCAGGAGTCCACAGTCAGCATATTTCTGGACTTGGTATTGATCAATGTTGCTCTTTTTATTTTTATTTTTATATTAATTAAAATTTATTCACTTTGTATCCCAGCTGTAGTCCCTCTGTCATTCACTCCCAATCCCATCTTTCCTCCCCCATTTCCTCCTATGCCCTTCTCCAAGTTCTTCTCCCCTTCCCTCTGATCCTAGCCTATCAGGTCTCATCAGGACTGGCTGCATTGTCTTCCTCTGTGGGCTGGTGAGGCTGCTTCTCCATTAGGGGGAGGTGATTAAAGAGCAGGCCACAGAGTTCATGGCAAAGACAGTCCCTGTTACCATTGTTAGGGAACCCATTTGGGGATTGAACTGCCATGGGCTCTACCTGTGCAGGCATTCTAGGTTATCCCCATTCATGGTCCATTGTTGGAGTATCAGTCTCAGCAAAGAGCCCTGGGCCCAGAATTTTTTTGGGGGGGGGTTGTGTTGCTCTCCTCATGGAGCTCCTGTCCCCTCCAGGTCTTTCTAGTTCCCTCTTCTTTCATAAGATTCCCTGCACTCTGCCAAAGTTTAGCTATGAGTCTCAGCATCTGCTTTGACTGGCCCTCTGTGGTAGGCTCCTGTCCTGTTCCCTGTTTTCTCCTTCTTAGTTGTACAAGTTTACATTTCCACCAGCAGTGGAGGAGGGTTTCCTTTCTCCACATGCTCTTCAGCATGTGTTGTCACTTGAGTTTTATCTTAACCATTCTGATGGATATAAGTTTAAATCTCAGGGTCATTTTGATTTGCATCTCCCTGATGACTAAGGACATCGAACATTTCTTTAAGTGTTTCTTTGCCAATCGATATTCCTCTATTGAGAATTCTTTGTTTAGCTCTGTACCTCATTTTTTAAATTAGGTTACTTGATTTGCTGCTTTTCAACTTGGTGAGTTCTTTTGATATACTGGATTTTAGCCTTTTGTCAGATATAGGGTTGGTCAAGATGCAATCCCAGTCTGTAGGCAGTTGTTTTGTTCTGATGACACTGTCCTTTGCTTTACAGAAGCTTTTCAGTTTCATGAGTTCCCTATTTTAAGAAGCACTTCTGATCTCCTCCCCCAACTTGGTTCTTAATAGTTCTTCTCCTCTCTCACTTTCCAACTCTCTCTCCCAGTGCTCTCATTTTCTATTAAGGAAACTCTTCTCAGGGCTTTAAAATAACTAAAGCCTCTTCTTCCCTTTAAGGCCATGTCATGTTTCTATCTCCACCTATTTTATTGTCTCTGTGTAATGCTCTGTTTCCCACCTCAAGTGAAGCTCCTTTTCTAAGTCTTCTCTTGCCAATAGACATCACTCAAGTAAATTACAACTCCTTGCTTTGTGGACTGAACTCTACAAACAAAGCTTTTATGCCAATAACCATCTTGCTGGTTTTGGAAGGGGAGGGAAAGTACACATGACTTTTCCCTTAAATGTAGGTTACTCTAATTTATAAAAATGGGTATTTGTTTCATTGGCTTAATGTGGAGCCATATCAATGACAAGTGAAAGTTGAATCAGTTCTTCTCTTTGTATTTCCACCAATTAAGTCACTTTTTTGTAACCAAGATGTGAAAAAAAAATCATGGGTGTTGAGCTCCCATGGTTCACAGATTCCTTACAATACATCTGATTGAGTATTTGTGTTTCTATTTTAGTGAAAAAAACACCAGAGTCTTAAATATGTTAAGTCTATGATCTAGAAGCATATATTTTGAATGTCATCATTTACTGAGCAATATGTGTTACTTCTCTTCATTTTCCCAACATCTTATGTAAAAAATTCTATAACATGATTGTAGCTACTATGAGCAATCCATTAAAATATATGACAATGTTCCACAAAATTTAAGCAACATATGAACACCAATACCTTATTAATATTATTTAGAGCAACTAAGACATTTACTTGTAATTGCAATACTCATTGTGGACAAAGGTAGATATTGCCTTTCTTAGAATATCAAGTCAAATCTCCTCTACTCATTCTTTGCAAGATGGATTATACTCAGCTTTAGGCTATTTTTTTGTACAGTCTCTACTAAAATTGTTAAAGGTTGCAATGTGTTTGAGCAGATGATTATTTCTAAGGAGTCAGTATTAGATTTATTATCTAATAAAAATCAGTCATATGTAACATTGTAAATAGTATGAAAAATAAAATTGACACATACAATTTTATAAACCACTATTTAATTCCAAAGTCCAAGAAAGAGTGAAAATATGTATACCAAACAAAACTCCAATCAATTTAAACCTATTAATCATCATTAACTTTACTTTGCTTTTATGATAAGTGATTCCACATATGACTTAAAATATTTAAAAGTGTTAGTATTCTGTCTCACCAGGTTATACATTTTATTATTTTATATTCATTTTCACAATCCATAAAATTCTTTGAATGACTTGACATTAATGCTGAGATACGTGGAACATGAAATTGGTTATAGTTATAAAGAAAGAAGTATTTTTTCAGTCAAAGACTTTGGTAAAATATGAGCTTATTACTTGTGGAGAACAAGAGCTCAAAAAGACCAAACTGAGCAGGGCACAGGGGTCTTCTATGAGACAGTTTCTCCAACCAAGGACCATGTAAGGATATGTCCTAGAACCCCCGCTCAGAAGTGGCCCATGGTAGCTCAGTGTCCAACTGAAGACCCTAGTAAGGGGAACAGGGACTGTTTCAGACATGAACTCGATGGCTGGCTCTTTGACTCTCCCCCATACATGCCAGGGAGTAACAGTCTGGCTACAACCCAAGGGAGGACATTGTAGCCAGCCCTGAGGAGACAAGATGAACTGGGTTCAGATGGAAGGGAAGGAGATCCTCCCCTATAGGTGGACTTTGAGTGGGCAGGGAGGAGATGAGGGAGAGATGGGGAGAGTAGGAAGGAAAGAGGGAGGGGGCTATGCCTGGGACGAAAAGTACCTAACCTCTGATTGATATAAAAAAAAAGAGGTACACTAAAAAAAAATGAGCTTATTGTTTTGTTGTTGCTGCTTTTTATTTGTTTATCTATATGTTGCCTTTAAGCTCCTAGGTACTTACAAATTTCATAAGTATTATGACCAGCATTAAAATGAACTAATTTTGTGTGAGTTACATGCATTTCAGATACTTTGCAGTAACCTCCTGCATATTCATAAAAACAAACTTTCTAATTTCAAAAATCAAAGAATATTTCTAACACTTGTCCTTTTTCAACTGATAGTGTTAAAATTCTGAATTTAAAAAATTCCTTCTCTCTTATTTTAACTTCTTTCCAGCCTTATATTTTCAACTCTAGGAAAAAGGTGAAGATGAAAGTGGACTGTATCTTCTGGTTATATTCACACTTTATAAAATAACATTTTCATAAGCTGATTCTTCATTAGAGTTTACTTGATGGGTTGTCTGGTTTACAGTTAGATAGGGTGAATGAATTCTTCCTATTTCTAAAAAGGCAGTCAGTTTGTGTGAGTGTGATCTAGGCATCTGCCTTTATCAATTTTCTACTCTGGGAGACTCCCAGGGGCTTATTTTACTCAAAAACTTTCTCTGCCTTCCGTCCGGATTCAGTAAATGAAGCTGCTTTATGTAGAATGAATATCATCACACTCTGAAATGAAATGATTATTCAAAAAAGTGTCTCTCTTGATCTTTCTTATTCTCTTTCTTTCCCTTTTTCTTGCCCTTCTCACTTCCCCCTCTTTCTCAAGAACACAGGATAATAAGCTGTAATATAAACTCAAGTTTAGGATACAAGGCTCAATGCCAAGGGAAACCAGATCCTAGGTGGCACAAACCACATTCATGTAATGGTTTAGCTTCACTTAAAAATACTTATTTGGTTTTCTTATTTCATTAATCAAAGAAGCAATCTTCTTTAGGTGTATAGATTTCAGTATGTTTATCCTATCTTATAGGTCTGTATAAGTGAATATATACCATGTGTTTCTTTCTGCTTTTGGATACATCACTCAGGATGATCATTTCTGGGTCCCACCATTTGCCTGCAAATTTCATGATTTCCTCATTTTTAATTGCTGAGTAGTATTCAATTGTGTAAAACTACCATAATTTCTGTATCCTTTCCTCGACTGAGGGATCTCTGAGTTGTTTCCAGGTTCTGGCTATTACAAATAAAGCTGCCACAAACATGGTTGAGTAAATGTCCTTGTTGTGTACTTGAGCATCTTTTGGATATATGCCTAAGAGTAGTATAGCTATACAACTAAAGAAGATAAAGAAGAAAAAGAATCTGGGGTAAGATGATCAATCCTCACTTAGAAATACAAATGGGATGGACATTGGATGTAGGAGAAAACAAATAACAGAACAGGAGCCTACCACAGAGGGCCTCTGAGAGACTCTACCTAATAATGTATCAAAGCTGATAATGAGACTCATAACCAAACCTTTGGCAGAGTGCAGGGAATCATATGAAAGAAGGGAGAGTTAGTAAGACATGGAGAGGACAGGAGCTCCATAAGGAACAAATATATCAGGGCACAGAGGTCTTTTATGAGACTGTTTCTCCAACCAAGGACCATTTATGGATATGACCTGAAACCCTGCTCGGATAAAGCCCATAGTAGCTCAGTATTCAAGTGGGTACATAGTAAAGGGAACAGGGACTATTTCAGACATGAACTCAATGGCTGGCTCTTCGACTCCCCCTACCCCATGCCCCAAGGGAAGAGAAGCCTTGCTTAGGCCACAGAAGGGAGCATTGCAGCCAGTTTTGAAGAGACCTGATCAGCTAGATTTAGATGGAAGGGAAGGAGTTCCTCCCCTATCAGTGGACTTGGAAAGGGGCAGGGAGTAGATGAGGGAGGGATTGGGGAATAGGGAGGGAATGAGGGAGGGGGCTACAGATAGGATATAAATTATATAACCTGTGATTAAAATATAAATAAATGAATTAAAAATGAATTAATAAAAGAAGCAATAATAAAATATACAAATGAAGTAATGTGTGGCTTCTCTATTGACCAAACACCACAAATATTATGCTTTCTGTTTAAAGGATTTATATGGTTTGTAGGAATATATGGTAAGTGATTTGATGTGTTTGGGATTTGGAGGGAACAAGGGAGGTAGCTACAACTGGGATACAAAGTGAATAAACTGTAAATAATAAAAAACAATAAAACCAAATCTATTAAATGTACAAGTCCATTGAATGATATGTTCACTCTTGGAATTCAATCCTTATTGTATCAAAAGATAATTCCAAATGTTCTAAGAGTTTCCACATATACTCTTAAAGAGTATAAGGATGCCTTCTTTCTTTACAGTCTTTATATATCACTGTAGTGCTTCTGAAAACTCTTCCCAAAGTTTGATTTATTTTAAACGTGGGATATATAGAATATAACATTCTAGGCCAAGTTCAAAATTGGATTGTGTCAAGGTGTATTAGGAAATATTATGCCACTTCACACAGTTTATGGCACAGTTTAGTACAAAGCATCCCAAAAGTATCAAAGCAATGGATCATTCTATTTTAGAGACTTAATAAAATGTAACATATAGAATATCAAATTTTGTGTTGCTCCCAACTGATGATAAGAAGCTTGGTCATTTGAAACACTGGGGCAGAATAATTAGTCTTCAGTGAATACCTAAAAGTATAATCAGGACACTTGAAGAGAGGAGAACATTAAGCAGTAATAAAAAATCAGATGACTAAAAGCACAAATCCTTGTAGGCCAAGATGAGAAAATTAAACTTGGGACAAAGGGATAAAAAATTAGTTGTTAACATTAAAAGTCAAAGTAGAATTAAGATGTTGATAACAGGGCTGGAGAAATTGTTCAGTGGTTATAAGCATTTGCTGCTCATACACGGATCTGGGGTTTAATTCCCAGCAACTATGTCATGTCTCACAAGCATTTATAATTTCAGTCCCGGGGCATATATTGTCCTCTTCTAAACCTCCATGGACATTAATTATTTATGTGGTATATATATATATATATATATATATATATATATTCATGGGCATTAATTATTTATGTGATAATTTATGCCAGCAAAACACTCATACAAATAAACAAAACTCTTTTATTTAAAAAAGGAAGTATATGATAAATAGTATTGATTGAACAAAAGAATTGTTAATATAACTGGAAAAGAACTATCTGATATTTGACACAATTTTTAAAAGATCAGCTTACACATTAAAGGGCATATCTAGGAAAGTGTTTCTACCATTTAACTATGAAATTAATTGATGTTTATATATTGATATTAGAGTGTGTCTATAAAGGAAAGCCAGTATTGTGTCTTTAAAATAGTACTGGTTATCAACTCTTATAAGATGAAATAGATGAATGAACAACCATTCTAAATACTTATTATTATATCCTCCATAAATGTGGTTGTCATCACTTATCAAAGAAAATTCTTTTTGCAAGAGATAGATACCATTACAGAAAATTCTATAAGGATTCAGAGAATAAGAGATTATGTGGTGTCTAATCCTAACTGATACTTTTACCACATACTTCCTCTACCCTTTAAAGTTCAGGGATCATTGCAGAAGAGAGGGTGGTGGAAAGACTGTTCAGAGCCAAAGAAATAGGAAGCTTCCTGAGATTGTCTCTTTGAAATGTCAGAGAAAATACACATACTAATTTTCATCAGTATGGCTGCCTATAAAAGGCCTGAACAGAGATGATACAATGGGTATATTAATATGGAAGGATGAAAGCTCATTGGGAGTCAACCTAAGGGAAATTACTACAGGCAACTTGGTAATGCTGAGAGCATAAAATGGTTTTTTTCTCCCCCCAAAAAGAATGCCGAATTTATTTATCTAAAACTAATTGAGCATCTCTGATATAACATACACAGAAAGAACATCATATGGACTGATCAGGTTGTATTTCAGTCTCTTTCTGTATATGTGTATATGTGTGTGTTTATGCAACAACAATTATCGAAAAAGAAGGCTATGACTTTAACAGAGAGCATGGGGCTAAGCATGGGAAGAGTAGGAGGAAGAAAAGGGAAGGTGAAAGAATTAATTATAATTTTAAAAATTAAAAATAAAGGTATACAACATTTTGTTTATTGAATTCACCCTTAGGAAGGCTGTCCTTGTGAGACCTGAGAATCTAGTATCAGATAACAGGGGAAGAGAAAGTCCCCTATCAGTAGAATATGAGAGGGACATAGGAGCAGAAGAGGTAGGGAGGGACTGGAAGGAGATGAGAGAGGGGTTTACAGCCGGCATACAAAGGGAATAAATCATGATAAATAATAAATTTAAAAAATGAATTCACCCTTAGATATCAATTAATTCTCTGTAGTCATCCAGGTTCTAGGTGTAAGCTTTTTCAAGACATGATTTTTCTATGTAGCCTTCGCTGTGCTGCATTTGCTTTGTAGAACAGGCTAGCTTTGAACTCATAGAGATCTACCTGCTTCTGTCTCCCTGAGTGCTAAGATTACAGATGTGCACCACCATGCATGGCATATAAATGTTTTCCTATAGTGATAATTATTATGTAAAACTCATACATATGAGTCTTGGTATAAGTTTTTCTGGAATATATATTCTATTGATTTTAACTGACATGTATAGGGTAATTGCCAGCTATTATGTATGAAGGGGGTATGGTATTCTTTGTAAGTATTCTCACAGAAATATTTTTCAAAGTGTGTTTTAACAATTTCCGCAGATTATTTTTCTTAGCATTCAAATAATGGATATTAAAAGCCTTTTGATTGTTTAGTTTTCAGATCTATAAGAGTGTCCAACTCTGTGATGTATACATAAAACCCGTTCATAGTAAACATTGAGTAAGTGTAGAATTAACATTCCTAAGCCCTGTAAAGGACTTATTTTCTCTCCCTTCCTCTTCATCCATCCCTTTCACCTTTCTTCCTTTTTCCTTCTTTTCCCTTCCCATTATTCTATTTTCTCACTCTTCAAAAGAACTCAACTTAGTTCAATTCAGAAAATAAGTATTTGGTGTGGTTTCAAATTAGTAACTGTTTTTTTGAGAAACAAACCGTATTCATTGTATAAATGTTTGTGAATTGTATATTTTATGGCATAATTTTAGCACAATAACAGAATCAAAACAGTAGACAAGTTAAACATTAAAGCCACTCTTCTGAAACCTCTCCTTTATTAAAGTGACAAGATAGTAAGTGGGGAAAAAAATCCCAAAATATAAGTGGTGCATAAAGGGAGATCTCATTCCCCATCAGGACACATCAGAAGAAGCTTTTTGTTCTAGGTAAACATTGGTCATTTTACTGCAAGGAAGAATTCCTTTCATCCTGCAGCTCCCAGTATAGTTGAACTTGCTCACAGATCTCTACTTGAATTAAGAGATTAAAACTAGTTCTCCTTAAATTTCTGTGTACTCTGTGCATCATTTGTCTTAGCATCTTGTTCATTCTTTCTGTGCCACTAATATTTTGGTGTTATTGGGGTTATTTGTTGTATTAAAACGTAATGAGACTATAATCTCATATTAACACAAAACCTTAAAATTTAATTGGAAAAGACACTCAAGTAAGAAGTACATTGGGTTTTTTAAAAGTGAGCTTTATTTATATCAAATGAAGCTTTCAAGGAATTATGTATAGACATATTTAAATAGCCAAGTACCTGAGTAATCTTATGTAAATATCAGCATTGAAGTTTTCTGATATGAGAAGATAGAGGAAATGCCAAATGAGAAATATGAAATTAGCAAAATAGGACCTATCAAAGACCTTTGCAGCATTGATCAACATAAGCAAATCTACATATATCATGATTAAACTGCTTTATGAAATAAAGATTAGAATATTACAATTTTGTTTAGTTTGCTTGATTTTCTGAATACATTCAATCGGTTAAAACATGTTTCAAGGGATAGCCATACTGCAGGTATAGCTCCAGTGTGACTGAACTGGTGAAGTTTATGTTAAGAATACAGTTTTTCATCCCATGAGAATATAAGAAAATATATTTTCACAGATACAGACTATATCTTGCTCCCTGTAAAATATATATTAACAATTTTACAATGGAATCTATGTATACGCTGGGAAAAAACGATAATGAATAACCATTACTACACAAAAGTAAAAACTGCCAAAAGAACATCAGTAGCTAGAACCCAGCTAATTCCCTCCCAAAATACCAGTAGTATATACTCAAAACATTTTAAATATCAAAATGTGTTTGAAAAAGATACATATAAAGATAGACGAAAAAGTATAGTATGAATTTAATTTAGAGACAA
Source organism: Pachyuromys duprasi (assembly GCA_028658305.1). Taxonomy (NCBI): domain Eukaryota; kingdom Metazoa; phylum Chordata; class Mammalia; order Rodentia; family Muridae; genus Pachyuromys; species Pachyuromys duprasi. The sequence continues at coordinate 115,611,257 of CM053742.1, forward strand.
AACTGAAATTAATTTCAGGGGGATGTGGAAATTATAAAAAGTGACTAGGAAGTAAACAGCTTGAGAATATTTGCATCATTCAGGATGTAAAAAATTCAATGTCAAGGACCCAAGATGGCTGCCACGAGAGAACACTGTGTCTGAGGAGTAGGAGAGCAGAAACAACTCAGCGACCAGGAGACTGAACTCTGGGACCTAAAACGCCAGCATTGTGAGTGCCAGGTGAGCGGAACTCCTACTGTGAGAAAATCAAGTGGGAAAACCCTAGAGACACCCAGTTATTACCTGGAAAAATTTCCCAGTGACCAGCTGGGCACAGCTCTGATCTGAAAGAGCAGCCACGCTGGGTGCCCGCACCGGCCATTGTAGACTGGATCACAAGGTCTCATGGGCAGTCTCAGGAGGAACCAGGTGCCGTTTTCACTGAACTGCACCCTACGAGCGCACACTGCACCCAGGTACTGCTTCAACCCGCGGGTGTGCAGCGGGCACGATCCAATCATCTGAACCACCCCAGACTGAGTGGATTGGGGGACCATTTTGACCAATCCACACACTGCGGGGGCGCGAGCCGAACGCTTCCACCAGCAAAAACTCAGTCAGTGTGTGAGTCCAAAATCTGGGAGGAACCCGAGTTCTGTCTCAACCCACGGCTGAGAGGATCCTGGGACCATCTTGACCAGACCGCACACTGAGGGCGAAAACTGCACGCATCAGCCAGCAAAAAACCCCAGT
>CM053742.1:115612491-115632290 GCA_028658305.1 Pachyuromys duprasi
TTTTAGGTCCCAGAGTTCAGTCTCTTGGTCACTGCATTGTTTCTGCTCTCCTACTCCTCAGACACAGTGTTCTCTCGTGGCAGCCATCTTGGACCCCCTCTATCATTTTTTCAAATGGTTGTCATGACTACCTGTGGTTATGACTACCTTGTTAGGACCACCTTTTGTTTTTGGAAACTGTGTATCTAACTTGTTTTGCTTATGTCCTGAACCTATAAGCCTGCTTACTTTGCCCACCAAATCTCCCCTTTGGAAGCTGCTACCCCTGAACTATAAAAACTTTGTTTTCCTCATGTCCAGTGCTGAAATATTGAGCCTCAATTTTAGGGGGAAACAAATCAAGTTCATTGGTTCTTCTTCTCATATTTCTGTGGTTAAGAGAACATATAAAGAACTAAAAAAGTTAAAAAGCAACAAATCAAGCAATCCAATTAAAAATGGGGTATGGAGCTAAACAGAGAATTCTCTGTAGAGGAATAGAGAATGGCAGAGAAACACTTAAGGAAATGCTCAATGTCTTTAGCCATAGGTAGATGTAAATCAAAACGACCCTGAAATTTCACCTTACACCCATCAGAATGGCTAAGATTAAAAATTCAAGTGACAACACATGCTGGAGAGGTTGTGGAGAAAGAGAGACAGAAAGAGACAAAGAGACAGAGACAGAAACAAGGATAGAGAGAAGAGACAGACAGAGGGAGATGTTAAAACAGAGATACAGAAAAACTTAATTACACAAATGAAGAACTGTTGATGAAAAAATTCTGTGAGATTAAAGGAGGGTTAATGAATGGGGAACCACCTGGGAGGCAATGACAACAATCTTATCCTGATGGCTGAAACAGCTAAAATGAGACATGTTGCCAGAAATCTCAGTACAGAAGAAACACCACTCTGATATCAAGGACATGGATGAATATCAAGTTGGGGAGGAGATCTGCGGGAGGGACATATCAGCAGATCTACAGTTGCTGAATCAGGATTTGAGTGCCAGCAACAAGAGCATTAGACATACCCTTACTCAGCACACTTTATTCCTTGCTTAGTTGGATTCATTTCCCATTATTTCTCTTTGGTAAAATGCGCATGAGACTGAATCTCTCACTAAATGGTGATGAGCAAGCATATCCACCTCAAAATACAGATTGAGACTAGGCTTCTCTATATAGCATTCAGGGGCATTGCACTGGATGGAATTTTGTCAAGTTGACACAAGCTAATGTCAACAAAAAATGGAGAAACAAAAAATCCAGAATCTCCAAAACGATCCTGTACAACAACAGATCATTTGGAGGTATCTCCATCCCTGACCTCAAGCTGTACTACAGAGCAATAGTAATAAAAACCGCATGGTATTGGCATAGAAACAGAAAGGAGGATCAATGGAACCAAATAGAAGACCCAAAAATAAACCTGCACACCTATGAGTACTTGATTTTTGACAAATATGCCAAAACCATTCAATGGAAAAAAGACAGCATCTTCAACAAATGATGCTGTTTCAACTGGATGTCTACATTCAGAAAAAAATGAAAATAGATCCATATTTATCACCCTTTAATGAAACTAAAGTCCAAGTGGATCAAGGATCTCAACATAAAACCCGATACTCTAAATCAGTTAGAAGAAAAAGTAGGGACAAGACTAGAACTCATTAGCACAGGAGACAACCTCCTGAACAGAACACCAACAGCACAGTCTCTAAGAGAAACAATCAATGAATGGGAACTCATGAAATTGAAAAGCTTCTGTAAAGCAAAAGACACTGTTGTCAGAACAAAACGACAGCCTTCAGCCTGGGAAAGGATCTTCATCAACCCTATATCTGACAAAAGGCTGATATCCTGGATATGTTAAGAACTAAAGAAGTTAAAAAGCAATAAATCAAGGAATCCAATTAAAAAATGGGGTACAGAGCTAAACAGAGATTTCTCTGTAGAAGAATATAGAATGGCAGTGAAACACTTAAGGAAATGTTCAACATCCTTAGCCATCAGAGAGATGCAAATCAAAACGACCATGAGATTTCACCTTACACTCATCAAAATGGCTAAGATCAAAAAGTCAAGTGACAGCACAGGCTGGAGAGGTTATAGAGAAAGGGGAACCCTCCTCCATTGGTGGTGGGAATGTAAACTGGTGCAACCACTTTGGAAATCAATCTGGTGCTTTCTCAGACAACTGAGAATAGTGCTTCCTCAAGACCCAGATATTCCACTCCTGGGCATATATCCAAAAGATGCTCAAGTACACACCAAGGACATTTAATCAACCATGTTTGTAGCAGCTTTATTTGTAATGGCCAGAACCTGTAAAAACCCCAGATGTCCATCAACTGAGGAATGGATACAGAAATTGTGGTATTTTTACACAATGGAATACTACTCAGCAATTAAAAATGAGGAAATCATGAAATTTGCAGGCAAATGGTGGGATCTAGAAAAGATCATTCTGAGTGAGGTATCCCAGAAGGAGAAAGACACATATGGTATATACTCACTTATTTAGACCTATAAGATATGATAAACATACCAAAATCTATACATCTAAAGAAGATAAACAAAAAAGAGGACCCGGGGTCAGATGATCAGTCCTCACTTAGAAAGACTAATGGGATGTAGGAGAAAACAAGTAACAGGACAGGGTCCTACCACAGAGGGCCCCTGAAAGACTCTACCTAGCAATGTATCAATGCAGAAACTGAGAATGATAACCAAACCTTTGGCAGATGGCAGGGAATCATGTGAAAGACAGGAAAGTTAATATGATCTGGAGATGATAGGAGATCCACAAGGACCAAATATATCTGGGCACAGGCATCCTGCATGAGACAGTTTCTCCAACCAAGGACCATGGGTGGATATAAACTAGAACCTCTGCTTGCCTGTAGCCCATGGTAGTTCAGTATTCAAGTGGGTACCCTAGTAAGCGAAATAGGGACTATTCTTGACATGAATTCAATGGTGGACTCTTTGACCTCCCTACCCAGCAAGGGAGAAGCAGCCTTCCTAGGCCACAGAGTACTTTGCAGGCAGTCCTGAAGAGACCTGATAAACCAGGGCCAGATGAAAAGGGAGGAGCTCCTCCCCTATCAGTGGAGTTGGAAAGGGGCAGGGAGTAGATGAGGGAAGGAGAGTACGATTGGGAGAGAATGAGGGAGTGGGATTCACCTGGCTGAAGAATTAATAGAATGTAATTAATGATAATAAAGAATTTTAAAAAACCTGGGACAAAGGGGAATTTCAGAGACAGATACTACAACCAATAACTTTGCATCAAGAGGACCTAGAACCACTGTTCAGAGGAAGCCCATAGTATGTTCAATTTCTAAGTATTTGCTCTAGTAAGGGATACAGGGACTATCTCTGGCATGAACTCCTTCGCAGGCTCTTTGATCACCTCTCCCTGGGGGATGCAGCCTTGCTAGACTGCAGAAGAAGATGATGCAGCCAGCCTTGATAAGATCTGGTAGGCTAGGATCAGATAGAAGGGGAGGAAGTCCTCTCCTATCAGGGGACTGTGGAAAGGACATAGGGGTAGAAGAGTGAGGGAGGGTAGGAGTGGGATGAGATGAGGGAGGGGGCCACAGCAGGAATACAAATTGTAATAAATAAATAAGTACACAAATAAAGTGAAAAAAATGAAAATCACTATAAATTCAATATTTCAGTGTATTACTCCTTCCCACAAAGTTTCATGTGTATCAACGAATCCCTCCTGTACTTGCAAGTAGAAAACAACCTACAAAATGGTGCAACTTACCCCAGGTCCTCTTTCTTGTTTATCTTCTTTGAAAGAAAAATGGGATGGACATTGGATGTGGGAGAAAACAAGCAGCAGGACAAGAGCCTACCGCAGAGGGCCTTGGGAAGACTCTACCTACCAATGTATCGAAGCAAATATTAAGAAACATAACGAACCCTTTGGCAGAGTGCAGGGAATCATATGAAAGAAGGGGGAGTTAGTAAGACCTGGAGAGGACAGGAGCTCCACAAGGACCAAATACATCAGGGCACAGGAGTCTTTTATGAGACTGTTTCTCCAACGAAGGACCATGTATGGATATAACCTAGAACCCCTCCTTGAATGTAGCAAATGGTAGCTCAATATCCAAATGGGTACCCTAGTAAGGAGAACAGGGACTATTTTGGACATGAATTCAATGGCTGGCTGTTATATCTTCCCCTCCTCCCCCCCTCCCCCCGGAGGGAGAAGCAGCCTTTCTAGGCCACAGAAGAGGACATAGCAGCTATTCCTGTAGAGATCTGATAAGCTATAGTTAGAAGGAAGGAGAGGAAGGAGTTCCTCCCTTATCAGTGGACTTGGAAAGGGGCAGGGAGGAGATGAGGGAGAGATGGGGGAGGAGGCTATGGCTGGGATACAAAGTACATAATCTGTGATTAATATAAAATAAAGTAAAAATGTTAAAAAAGTTTAAAAATGGTGCAACTTAGGGAACATGGGCAACATGCTAGATTCAATAGGAATCCTGTGTGGATATTTTAGTTTCTACCACAATTGTTTCACTTTTGTTGCTTTTTCTTCCCAAGTCAGTGCCTCTTCTTTTTACATCGTTTCAGAAACAAAGTTGAAAATGTCATCTAACTGGAGTGAACACCATGGAAATTTATGAGGGGAATAAATTCCTAAATGTATCAGACTGGTATGCATGCTTTAACACAGTGCTCTATGGCCTGTTCAAATGTGTCAGACTAGTTTTGATTTTCCCCTCTTTGGAGTCCTTTCAATAGATTGATTGTTTTTACTGCTGTACCATTTCTCAAACTTTTTGCTGCAATTGTCTTTATAAAAGCCATTTTAAGAGATTATCACCTTATTGTGAAAAATAATTGGCTCCTTATTCATTTTTTTTAGGTATTACTTTTTACCTCCCAGACTCAGACCTTTTAAGGTCAACAAATGCTTTTTTGTTGAATCAATAAATGAATGTATTCATTGACATTAATCATCTTGTTCAACATTGTCTTCATAATCTGTTTCTGCTAGTCAGATTAAATGCCTTTACTTAATGTTTTTTTTTCTAATTTTTAAAAAGGTTTTGTTTTCTGATAGTTATTTAGGTCTTCAGTTTCCTTTCCATTATTTTTAAAAATGCAAAACTTATTTCTAGTGAAAGGAAATAATGGAGAAAAGAAAATTCTCATTTTTAATTTCTGTTTTCAGAGAATCAAAATGTTTCAGCCTGAGAAGGGATGAACCTTAATTGTCTGTGCACACACTAGAGAGAGAGCACAAATATTTAGGAAATAATGCCACTTGAGCATAGGAAACAGTCACTGATGAAGAATGACTGTACCTCTATGCAATTCATACATTAAAATTCACCAAATTTTAACCACCCAAATCAACATTAAGAGGTGGAGGCATTAAGAAGAGAAAACAAGCAACAGGACAGGAGCATACCAAAGAGGGCCTCTATAAGAATCAATATAGCAATGTATCAAAGCAGATATTAAGACTCACAACCAAGCCTTCGTCAGAGGGCTGGGAATAATAATGAAAATAGGGGAAGTTAGTAAGACTTGGGGAGAACAAGAGCTCCACAAAGACCAAATTGAGCAGGGCACAGGGGTCTTTTAAGAGACAGTTTCTCCAACCAAGGACCATGTATGGATATGGCCTAGAACCTCCGTTCGGATGTGGCCCATGGTAGCTCGGTGACCAACTGAAGACCCCAGTAAGGGGAACAGGGACTATTTCTGTCATGAACTCGATGGCTGGCTCTTTGACGCTCCCCCGTACATGCCAGGGAGTAACAGCCTGGCTACATCCAGGGGAGGACATTGTAGCCAGCCCTGAGGAGACAAGATGAACTGGGGTCCAATGGAAGGGGAGGAGGTCCTCCCCTGTTGGTGGACTTGGAGGGGGCGGGGAGGAGATAAGGGAGGGATGGGGAGAGTGGGAGGGAATAAAGGAGGGGGCTATGCCTGGGATGCAAAGTACCTAAACTGATGAATATAAAAATAAATAAAATACATTTAAAAAAAAGAAGTGATCAGATTCTGAAAGTTGAGGCTGATATAAAGGCGACTCCATGCACTGGGTACACTTGAAGATGAGGCAGGAAAATAACCTTTATAAGATCATAAGGGCATCTATATTGAGATATGAGAGAAGGAAGGAGCAAGGGAGAGCATGTAGGAGAATGCCCTCATGTGTCCTATGTGGACACAACAAAAAGAATGTTGTCATGAAAAAGCAGGGACACCATGCCCAACACTTGAAATGGCTTAGTCTTGGACTGTAAGAAATATGTTTATGTTATGGCATATGCCATCTGATTATACATATATTAGCTGATCAATTCTTAAAATGAAGTGGCATACACAAATTTTAAAGGAAAAATACATTCATGTGCAGCTCTGTTGTCTGCCTGATGAACGGATGAATTGTGAACCGCCATCAAATGCTAGTCCCTATATATGAAACTACTAAACAGGTTCCAAGATACCAAGCAGGAGTGCGTTGTCATTTCTGGTTCAAGCATATATTTTCTTTGTTAATTTATGTACACATTGATTTGTAAGATTTTAATAGTGGTAGACAGTTTACACATTTTTAACATATAGACTTTTTTTACCTCAGAGCTGAGGACCAAAACCAGGACCTGTGCTCTCTAGGCAAGCTCTCTACCACTCAGCTAAGTCTCTAAACCCTTATAATATACTATAATATTATATATATATATATACATATATATACATTATATATAATATAATATAATATTATATATATATATATATATATATATATATATATAGAGAGAGAGAGAGAGAGAGAGAGAGAGAGAGAGAGAGATTCTGTCTTTGAAGCAGTTTGTAGTACAGAGTGGCCACATTTCAATATCCAAACACAAACTGGTCTTATTATTTTAAAATATAGTATAAAAATTTCTGTTGTAGATTACTATCTACATATGCACACTTAAATTGCCTTTCTCTCTACATGCTTTCCTATTAAATAGATATATGGAGAACATTGCGTTTGTGTGTGTGTGTGTGCTTTACAGTTAAAACAATTGTAAATAACACTTTTCCTCCCACCTCCCCCATTTTTCTTTAAGGATTCATTTTTTTTATTTTTCATGTTAATTACAGTTTATTAACTTTGTATCTCAGCTTTAGCCCCCTCCTTCATTAGTTCCCAATCTCAGCCTCCCTTCCTCATCTCCTCCCATACCCTTCTCCAAGTCCAATCATAGAGGAGGTTCTCCTCCCCTTCCATCTGACCCTAGCTTATAAGGTCTCATCAGGACTGGCTGCATTGTCTTCCTCTGTGGTCTGGCAAGGCTACTCCCCCCTCAGGGAGAGGTGATAAAAGAGCCAGCCACTGAGTTCATGTCAGAGACAGTCCCTGTTTCCCTTACTAGTCTCAGAAAAGAGCCCTGAGCCCAGATTTCTTGGTTTTGTTCCTCTCCTTGTGGAGCTCCTGTCACCTCCATTTCTTTCTATCTCCCTCTTTTTTTTATAACATTCCCTGCACTCTGTCTATCCAAAGTTTGGTTATGAGCCTCAGCATCTGTTTTGACACACTGCTGGGTAGAGTCTTTCAGAGGCCCTCTGTGGTAGTCTCCTGCCCTGTTCCCTGTTTTCTCCCTCTTCTGATGTCCATCCTCTTTCGCTTTCTGAATGGGGATTGAGCATCTTAGCCAGAGTCATCGTTCTTAAATAGCTTCTTTAGGTGTACAGATTTTAGTATGTTTATCTCATATTATATGACTAATATCCACTTATGAGTGAGTATATACCCTGTGTGTCATTCTGCTTCTGGAATACCTCACTCAGGATCTTCTCTAGATCCCACCATTTGCCTGAAGATTTTATGATTTTCTTGTTATTAATTGCTGAGTTGCATTCCATTTTATAAATGTACCACAATTTCTGTTTCCATATCTCTGTTGAGGGATATCTGGGTTCTTTCCAGGTTCTGGATATTACAAATAAAGCTGTTACTAATGTGGGTGAGTAAATGTCCTTGTCGTGTACTTGAGCATATTTTGGATAAATGCCTAGGAGTGGTATAGCTGTATCTTGAGGAAATGCTATTCCTGATCATTTGAGAAAGTGCCAGATTGATTTCCAAAGTGGTTGTAAAATTTTAAATTCCCACCAGTAATGGAGGAAGATTCCCCTTTCTCCATATCCTCTCCAGCATATGTTGTCACTTAAATTGACCCTATATGTGACAGAGTGCTAATATCCAGAATATATAAAGAATTCAAGAAATTAAAAAAAAAGAAATTGCAATCCATTTAAAAAATGGGGTACAGAGCTAAACAGAGAATTCTCTATGGAGGAATATAAAATGGCAGAGAAACATTTAAAAAATGCTCAAGGTTCTTATTCATCAGGAAAATGCAAATCAAAGTGACCCTGAGATTTCACCTTACACCTATCAGAGTGGCTAAGATCAAAGATCCACTTCATGAAGAACTGCTAAATAAAAATGCAAATTTACATTTCGTTTTGAAAATTACGTCAATTGGTTCTATTGTCTAGTTTACACTGTTTGACACATTCTACAATCACATCCTTGACTGACAAAATACACTGATCAGATGGGCATCTACACAAGACTATGCTGCATTTTCATGATCGATGACACAGAAGGGTTCAGCAACCCCTGGCTGATAAGTGTTATAAGAAGGAAGGCTGAGGAAAAAAACAGCAAGCCAGTAAACTACTCCATGGCCTCTACTTCAGTTCTGGACCCACAAACTCTTAGATTACTGCTGTGAATTTCTGCACTGACATCTTTGAATGGTGGACTTTAGTTCAGGTTAATGCTGTTTTTAGCAGCAATAAAACCCTTTAATTCCTTGGCAACATATACATGAGTTATCTTTACTCTTCTACTTTCTATTGTGCATAATTTCAACGAATTTTTCTTGAATTTTTAAATTTCATATTGTTTAAAACTTTCTAAACTATATTGCAAATATTTTGTGAAGTTTGTAAAACAAAATGGAATTTTCTTTATTACTTAAACTATCAGGTTTAGAGAAAAGGGTTTCTTCGTTTTGCTTTGGGGCATTGAGTTAATACTAATATTAAGACTGACAGTTTTAGAAAGATTATAAATGCCTTTAAATAATAATGTCATATGCTAAATCCTATTTATTAATAAAAATATATAAAATTTATTAATAATTTTTCTATACAAATTTATTAATAAAAAGTTTTTCTTAGAATATACACAGTATCTTAAAATCTCTAAGGATATTTGACTTTCATTTGTTTTCAATACGTTTTATGTGTAGGCTCAAAGTTTTTGAAGCATTATGTGTTATCTGATACTCTATTTATATCCACAAATACATACATCACTCAATTCCTGAGTGTTACATCAAAGTCACTTTAAAACACAAACTAATGGTAACAAATTTGGCAGCCTATTTTACAGGAGTCTTGGTTCTCCTGTACATTTAATTCTCAAAGAAGCTCAGTAATTCCCTCAGAGGTAAAAAAAAAAAATAATTCAGCTATAAATAACATCTAAGGCCATGAGTTGATTATGATTATGAAGCTCATCTTCATACTATTTTCAAATGACATTGCTTGGCATTATTTTAAGAGTGTAAGCAAAATGCTTTAATAGAATATTTTGCTGAAAGCACCAATAATATTATGATAAAAAGGCATTTTAACATAGGAAGTGGGAGTTTATTACATCCATTCCAATTATTCTCATTTTTTATTCCTGATAATGGGCATTCTCCTGGGATGAGATGTTTCATTACACATGTGTCTGATACTCTCAAAGCTGAAAAATCAAAGAAATATACATATTTCAATAAAATGTGTATAACAGAAATATACATATTTCAATAAATATCAAATATGTATTTTAGTAAAACTCATTTAACCACACAAAATAGAATGTAAGAAACAGTCATTTTGCACTGCAATGTAAAGGAGATAGCTTATAGAGTGAAATGTCATTATCTTTTTTTTTCACATATCTGATTGAATTTAAGGCCTGCTCCTTTAGATGGAACCACTTCTGAGACTGGCCAAGAGGACTAGATAGCCTATAGACCTAGGGGAAAAATTTTTTTACATGTTTTGCTAAAGAAATGTTACAATAAAATGAGTCTTAATAACATTCTACACTATTTATAGATTAGTGCCTTGCTCAACCATAGTCTGAGAAGCTTCCTCTTGCAGCAAATGGGAGACTCACAACTGTGCAATGTGTAGAGTATGAGAAACCTTGGAACACTCATTCCAAAGTGGTATGTTTCCATCAAATCCCTCCCATCAGTTCTCAGAGAACCATGCAGAATGTAACATGGAAAGATTGTAAGAACCTGAGTAGATAGAGGACACCTGAGAAGTAAGACAAATACACATCAGAGACTTTGGTAGCGTGTACAGGGAAAGCTCAGGAACAAACTAGATGGATTCCCAGCACTGAGAAAGAAGGTGGGTACAAGTTTCCTTCCCAACCCCAGAAGCTGTCTCCAGTTGACACATGACCCCGAAGGAAAAATTCCTTTTCTCAACAGTCTCAGTGGTGATACAAACAACATTTAAAGGCAGATCTCATGCCCAGCAGTATATGTACAACACTAAGTAAACTCAACAGTATTTTCCAAGAAATTTGTCTCATAATGTTATGTCTGGGCATTTAAAAAAAATCTTATGGATCTTTTGTTTATATATTTTAGTTTCAAATTTTGTGTTTTTGTGGGATTGCCATATGTGTGATGTGCTATGTCTCTCTTTTTTTCTTTGATTCTTTTATTCTGTTAGTTTGTTTGTTTATTTGTTTTGTCTTATACCGGTTTGTTTTGCCTTGTTTTGGTTGCCCTTTTGTTTTCCAATGAGAGAAAAAAGGGTGTGGATTTACATGCATAGTGAGTTGTGAAAGATCTGAGAAGACTTGGGGAAGGGAAAAACATAATCAGAATATATTGTATGAAACAATTTCTTTTCAACAAAATTAAAATTATTTAAAAAATTTAAATTTTGTGTTAACTAGTAAATTCAATAAAGGTAAATTATGAACATACATGATGTGAATTATACTTATCACTTTCTTCCAGAAGCTATTGATTATATTCCCCACTCTCACAGAAGGTATTATGATGTACTGTTAAACTTATTTATATTTCTTTTTTATTATTAATTTCATGTTATTAACTCTGTATCCCAGGTGAATCCCACTCCCTCATTCCCTCCCAATCCCACCCTCCCTCCGGCATCTACTCCCTGCCCATTTCCAAGTCCATTGATAGGGGAGAGCCTCCTCCCCTTTCATCTGGCCCTGGTTTATCAGGTCTCTTCAGGACTGCCTGCAAAGTACTCTGTGACCTAGGAGGGCTGCTCCTCCCTTGTTGGGTGAGGAGGTCAAAGAGTTCACCATTGAGTTCATGTCAAGAATAGTCCCTATTTCCCTTACTAGGGTACCCACTTGAATACTGAACTACCATGGGCTACAGGCAAGCAGAGGATCTAGTTTATATCTACCCATGGTCCTTGGCTGGAGAAACAGTCTTATGTAGGACCCCTGTATCCAGATATATTTGGTCCTTGTGGAGCTCCTATCATCTCCAGATCATATTAACTCCCCTTCTTTCATATGATTCCCTGCCATCTGCTGAAAGCTTGGTTATGAGTCTTAGTTTCTGCTTTAAACTTATATTCTTGTATTTTAGACTCAGTTTTATATTTTATAGTATTGCATGAATCATGTGCTTATTTGTGTATATTTTTGTATGTTACTGTGTGTTTGGATATATTTCTTAAATGGGTAATATATATTAATTATTAAATCAAATTGATTGAACAAAAAGTAATGCTCAAGAACATTAATTTTTTTCAAAAATCAATGAAGTTTTGGATACATTAAAACACATTTGGTTTGGCTTGTATATTTACAGACTCCCAGGAGGAAAAAAAAATAAGATTCAGTGGGAAGATATAAATATTTGTTGGGTAAAGTGACAGTTGTGAATGTTATCTATAGAAAAGTTGACACCAAAAAAATGAGAAGTAGAATGTTCTTTTCAGAGCATAAATGATTATGGTTTGCTACGTATACATTCTCACTTAATAAAATTACAGTTATTACCTTGTCGTTTAATCAAGGGTTAGCAGCATTCATAGTTAAGAAGAAATTTCCATGTCAAGGAAGCACTTTATATAATTATTTCTAATTACATTCAAGATGCAAGCATACAGTCATAATAAAACCTACCTTTGAATTATAATGGTTTTGACATTAGCCTCAAAATTCCTTGACACAGTGGAAGATGGAGGCTCCTGTCCCTGCCCCATGGGTTTGTAAAGACTTCAGTGAAGATAAAATCACAGAAGTGGTGTTGTGAGATTTCAATGGTTGGATTGTAAAAGAGCAGGCAGATTCTTTTTCGGCACAAATACTTGTTGCTCCCAACCTTGAAGTATCATGTAAGAAGTCTAGCTACTCTGAGAGCCACATGAAACTATAATGTCAAATTACATACCAAAGTTACATGTAGTTTTTCAGGATTTTATTTCACCAATGATTTTCGTGTCTTTAGAAATGGAGTTCCAGCTATAACAGAGGGTAGTATACAAGACGTACCTGCTGCCTCATATATCAATTTCTGACTTTCAGCATCAATAAGTATTATAAGAACCATCTTATACAACCAAATATTAGTGATTTAATAAGCAAATAAAATATATTTAAAAGACTCATACATTAATAGAAGGATAATTACATTCTAATTTATGTTGTAAGCACACTGTGGCTCTTTGTAATACATGAGGGTTCTCATAGAAGCAAAATATGGGATGAATAAATAATCAGGAGCTCATGAATAGATAACAAAAGTGTGCATGTGTATGATGAAAATGTATTCAGCAATGGTGAGTTTACAATATACACGGACATTAAGAACATCTTGTATAAAGAAAGTAAACAGAAACAAAAGGCTACAGCTAACCCAAATACTTATTTTTTTAATTTCATATATTATGCCTACATTATTTTTTATTAATTTTTATTTTTATATTAATCACAGCTTATTTAATTTGTATCCCAGCCATAGCCCTCTCCCTCATTACTTCCCAATCCCACCCTCCCTTCTTCATCTCTTCCCTGCCCCTTTCCAAGTCCACTGCTAAGGGAGACCCTACTCCCCTTCCATCTGACCCTAGCTTATCAGGTATCTTCAAGACTGGCTGCCATATCTCCCTCTGTGACCTAGCAAGGCTGTTCCTCCCTCAGGGGCAGGGGGAGCTAAAGGAGCCAGTCATTAAGTTCATGTCAGAAAGAGTTCCTGATCACTATGTACTATGGTACTATGCTATCCACTTTGATACTGAGCTACGACGGGTTACAACTGAGGAGGGGTTCTAGGTTATATCCATATACAGCCCTTGGTTGGATAAACAGTCTCATAGAAGACCCCCATGCCCTGATATATTTGGTCCTTGTGGAGCTCCTATCCTCTCCAGGTCATACTCACTCCCCCTTCTTTCATATGATTCCCTGTACTCTGCCTGGGGTTTGGTTATGAGGCTCAGCATCTGTTTTGATACACTGTTAGGTAGAGACTTTCAGAGGCCCTCTGTGGTAGGGTCTTGTCCTGTTGCTTGTTTTCTCCTACATCCAATGTCCATCCAATTTGTTTTTCTAAGTGAGGATTGCTCTCTTACCCCTCAACTACTTATTAAAGTGTTAAAAACAGGAAGATTCACGGGGGTGGGGGGAAATAAGGTTAGTGGATAGCAGAGCATCAAAAGAGAAACGTATAGATAGGACTGTAAATGTGTAATATTTCTTAGGGGATGATAGAAACAAAAAATGTATACTTTGAAAGCCTAAATTTATAGTATATATATCCATAAATTAATGTGAAAGTATCCAAGATTTCCCATTTCTGAATAAGCATTTATTTCTCCATCATTAGTCTTCAAAAGACACTATACAGCTTTTGGGTTTGCTTGGGCATTTGAAAGCAGGATGCTCTGAGTTGTTTTTTTTTATTTTTAAATAACATTTTTATTTTAATATTAATTACAGTTTATTCACTTTGTATCCCAGCTGTAGTCTGCTCTTGCATCCCCTCCCAATCCGCCCTCCCTCTTCTCCTGCCATGCCTCTTCTCAAGTTCACTGATAGGGGAGGTCCTCCTCCTATTTCATCTGACCTTAGCCTATAAGGTCTCATCAGGATTGGTTGCAATGTCCTCCTCTGTGGCCTGGTAAGGCTGCTCCCCTATCAGTGGAAAGTGATCAAAGAGCCTGCCACGGAGTTCATGTCAGAAACAGTCTCTGCTCCCCTTACTAGGACTCTACTTGGATACTCAGCTGCCATGGGGTACATCTATGCAGGGGTTCTAATTTATCTCCATGCATAGTCTTAAGATAGAATATCAGTTTCAGAAAAGACCTCCGGGCATAGATATGTTGATACTGTTGATCTTCTTCTGGAGTTACTGTGCCCTCCAGGTCTTTCTATCTCCCCTATTTTCATATGATTCCATGCATTCTGCCCAATTTTGGCTATGTGTCTCAGCATCTACTTTGATACCATGCTGGGTAGAGTCTTTCAGAGGCCCTCTGTGGCAGACTGCTGTCCTGTTCCCTGTTTTCCCCATTGTCTCAAGTCTATCACATTTGCCTTTCTGAATGATGATTGATCATCTTACCCACGGTGCTCCTTCTTGCTTAGCTTCTTTGTATGTAGAGATTTTAGTATGATTATCCTGTATTGTAGGTCTAATATCCACTTATAAGTGAGTATATACCATATGGGTCTTTCTGCTTCTGGAATACTTCAATCAAGATGATCTTTTCTAGTTCCCACCATTTGCCACAAATTTTCATGATTTCTTTGTTTTTAATTGCTGAGTAGTATTTCATTGTGTAAATGTACCAAAATTTCTGTATCCATTCTTCAGTTACGGAACATCTGTGTTTTTTTTTCCAGATTCTGGCTATTACAAACAAATCTGCTATAAAAATGGTTGAGTAAATGTTTTTGCTGTATACTTCAGCATTTTTTGGATATATGCCTAGGAGTGTTATAGCTGGATCTTTAGATAGCACAATTCCTAATTGTCTGAGAAAGCAACACATTGATTTTGAAAGTGGTTTTACAAATTTACATTCCTACCAGCAATGGAAGAGGGCTCCCCTTTCTTCATATCTTCTCCAGCATGTCTTGTCACTTAAGTTTTTTATCTTAGCATTTCTGATAGGTGTAAGATGAAATCTCTGGGTCATTTTCATAGGAATCTCCCTGATGACCATGAACATTGAGCATTTCTTTAAGAGTTTCTCTGCCATTCTATATTTCTCTGTTGAGAATTCTCTGTCTAGCTTTGTACCCCATTTTAAAATTAGATTACTTGATTTTTTGCTGTTTAACTTCTTGAGTTCTTTATATATCCTGGATATTATCCCTCTGTCAGATATAGTATTGGTGAATATCCTTTCCTAATCTGTAGGCTGTCATTTTATCCTGATGCCAGTGTCCTTTGCTATACATTATTTTTTTAATTTCATGAGGTCCCATTTATTGATTGTTGATCTTAGAGCCTATGTTGTTGGTTTTCTGTTCAACGAGTTCAATTCTCTTCCCACTTGTTTTTCTAACAGGTTTAGTGTGTTTGGTTTTATGTTGAGGTTTTTGATCCTCTTGGACTTCAATTTTGTGCAGGGTGATAAGTATGTATCTATTTGCACTTTTGTATATTTAGGTGTCTAGTTAGACCAGCACCATTTGTTGGAAATGCTATCTATTTTCCATTGTATGATTTTGCCATCTTTGTCAAAAATAAGGTGAATTATTTTAGAATTAGTATCAACCCTGTTTCCATAGCTTCTGTATTTTTTATTCAGTTGAGGTTTTTAAAAAAAGAAGAAATATTTTCCTATTTACCAATGACCTGGCAGGTCTTCATATGCATGTAGTAAGCATTAGTTTTCTTCTTTGTTTGCAATGATGAGAACATGTTAACTCTATTTGTGAGACAAAAAAGTGTGGTTCACAGAACACAGACTTCCTTTGTCCTAGCCCTTTTTTTGCCTTTTAACATAATAATTGTTTCTAATTTTATGTCCCCTTCTGGCAAAGGTTATTTTGTATGATAACTTAGTGGTAAATAAGATAAAATGTTTACCTGAATAAAAGGAGATACAAGATAGGGGAGATAAGTACTTCAAATATTAAGTACTTCAAATTTTCGGGGGAATCGGTTTACTGGATCTTGAAACATTATTTTTTGGTACTGTCCTTTTGATTACACATAATAATGATGCTTCTACTTTTCTCCCTAATACTTAGTAAACTCAGCAATGAAATAGTCATCTTGAAGTATCCATCCACAGTAAAATTCTAAAATCTACAAAAGATAGTAAAATAAAAATGTTACTCTCTATTCCATTGTCAAATTTCTTTTCATGTTTTTCACTTTTTTTAAATTTTAGGATACATTACAATTAAAGTATTGTTAAATCATTTGTCTCTTCCCTTTCCTCTATCCAGCCCCTCTGCATTTTCTATCCCTCTAACTCCCTCCATGTTAACATCTACTATCAGAATGACAGATTCTTTTGGATTGATTGTTAATTGCATGCATATGTGCACAAATATATGTGCTATGTGGTTGCTATTGTTTATCTAAATACACAATTGTATGAGGATGTGAAAAGTCAAGGGGATAGAACATAGAGGCCAAAGTTACTGATGACTAAGGGTTGCTATCTACCAATATAGGGTTTGTCTTTACACTCTGAGAATAAATACAAGCCTGAATTCCATCTACATGAAATGTTAAAATGACTAATCTAAAGTGTGTGTATATATATAAGTGTAGGAGAGAAAAATCAATATGCCAATTTGAGTAACAGCTGACTAGTTCTTGACTCAGACAGCAAGAAACAAGTATCTAGCTACTTTGTCAACCTATGTTTTGCAAATTAAATATCACATAAACCCAAATAAATGTATCATCACATCCAGGAAAAACACAGAAAAACTGTTTAAAAACATTACCCACATGTAGAGTAAAACTAGACAAAATATTGAGTAAGGAAGGCACTTTGTCACAAGGTATGGAAACATCAACAAAACAATTACCACTTATAGCTGTCCTTTATTAGAAAAAATCTGAACAAACTGGACAAACAGGTTTAAAAGAAAAGTCTTCAAAGGGTCAAATGCCATAGTGTTAACATACCAGCAGGCTGCTACAGAGTAGGAAGATTGCATTATACGGAGAGATGCTGCAGGGGTACATTTATTGTTGAGAAAATGTGGGGCCAGTGCAGACCTTGCAGCTTCTGTGGCCTGTGCAAATGGTAGGTACCAAATCATACTCGCATTTTATTAGTAGTTTCCTTGCTTAGAAACTTTCTTAAAGAAAAAGGCCTTATCTTTTCAGATTTATATTAAATTTTCTTACAAGTTCATTTCTCCCTTTATCTCAGGAAATTCCAATGAATGAGAAGCATATGTTCTTTCCCACAACTGACAAGCTCTTTGAACAATTTGTTTTACAAGGTGTCAGAGACAATTTTATCATTTCACTTGCTTTTTAATGTCCATCTGTTACCACCCAAGTACTTTTCACAGATATATGACCCACAGAGATTTTAGCTTATTTTAAATATAGCAAGACAAGACAAGCATTTTGAACAGTCTCAGAGAGAAAAGTTTTATATTTCATTATAGGATTACTGATAGAATACACTTTTTGAAAATTATTTTATGAAATTTTATTTTTTTTATTTATTACAAGTTTTCATTATGTATCCCAGCTGTAGGCCCCTCCCTTTTCCTGTCTCAGGCTTGCTTTCCAACCCTCTACTCCTCCCATACCCCTTCCCCAGTCCATTTAGAGGGGATAACCTCCTCCCCTTCCATCTGGCCCTAGCCTATCAGGTCTCATCAGGAATGGCTGCATTGTCTTTCTCTGTGGCCTGGTAAGGTTGCCCAACCATCAGTGGGAGATCATCATAGAGCCAGCCACTGAGTTCATGTCAGATTCAGTCCCTGTTCCCCTTCCTAGGAAACCAACATGGAATCTAAGCTGTCATGGGCTGCATCTGTGCTGGGTTCTTGATTATCTCCATGTATAGTCCTTGGTTGGTATATCAGTCTCAGAAAAGACAGTTGGACCCAGAATTTTTGTTTCTGTTGCTCTCCTTGTAGAGCTCCAGTCCCCTGGGGTCTTTCTATCTCCCCATTCTTTCGTATGAGTCCCTGAAACTTTACGCAAAACTTCCAGAGTAGAAAATTGTGAGTGAGTTAAAGAAAGATTTTGCAACTTACATTGTCGTAGGTATTATTTTGTAATTTTAGACAAGTATACATAGGGGAGGAACAACTCCTACTTAAAGGGTTACTTTTCATTTCATTAAAAATTGACTCCTTCCCTGTTCCTGTTTTTCTCTGGTTTACAATGACTATCCTGTTTGTCCTTCTTCATGAGGATGGAACATCTTCCTCAGGAACCTCCTTGCTTAGCTTCTTTAGGTGTACAGATTTTAGAATATTTATCCTATATTATATGTCTAATATCCATTTAGAAGTGAGTATATACCATGTGTGTCTTTCTGATTTGGGATTATCTCCTTCATAATGAACTTTTCTAGTTCCCACCATTTGCCTGCAAATTTCTTGAATTGTTGTTAATTGCTGACTAGTATTCCATTGTGTATATGCAGCACAATTTTGTACCCATTCTTTCGTTGAGGAACGTCTGGTTTGTTTCCAGATTTGGACTTTTAATAAAGAGCTGCTAAGGACATGGTTGAGAAAATATCCTTGTTGTATGGTTGAACATATTTCAGTTATATGCTTGAGGGTACTATAGCTGGACCTTGCGGCAACACTATTCTTAATTTTCTGAGAAAGTGCCAGGTTGATTTCCAAAGTGTCTGTACAAGTTTACATTCCCACCAACAATGGAGGAGTGTTCTCCTTTCTCCACATCCTTTCTAGCACCTCTGGAAGACTCTACCAATCAGGGCATCAATTATATTCTGAGATTCATAGCCAAATATTGGGCAGAGTGCATGGAATCATATGAAGGGGGGGGGGATAGAAATACCTGGAGGGAACAGGAGCTCAACAAGCAGACCAACAGAGCCAAAAATTTTGAGCCCAGTAATCTTTGTGGAGACCAATACTCCAACCAAAGACCATCATGGAGAGGACCTAAATTCATGCTCAGATGTAACCCATGGCAGCTCAGTATCCAAGATGATACCTTAGTAAGGGGAACAGGGATTTCCTCTGACATGAATTCAGTGGCTGGCTCTTTGATCACGTCTGCATGGGGATTGCTGATTTGCCAGGCCTGGGAGGAGATAAGGGAGTGGGCTACAGCCATGATAAAATTTGAATAAATTGTAATAAATAATGAATGAAATAAAATTGACAACAGCAATGTAATCTCATTTTGGTAGAACTGGATATACCAAAATAAAGAAATTATCTATTACTCCAGATGAAGGGATACAGATACTACAAACAAGAATTCCTGGAAAGAACCAATATCTGCAAAGGTTTGTCATTGATTACAACTGCCATAATGTAAAAAGATTCTAATATTGAAGATCCACAGCATAATTATAATAAATTTTTGTTATCTTTAGTTCCCTAAATAGTCATACCTTGCCCACATCTGGCGCAGACCTAACATCTAGTGGCAAATAAACACAAAACTTTTGAATAAATATTAACTTAACCTCTACGGTCAGTTCTCTTTTTAGCTCCATACCCCATTTTTTAATTGGATTATTTGGTTTCTTGCTTTTTAACTTCTTGAGTTC
>CM053742.1:115632790-115662653 GCA_028658305.1 Pachyuromys duprasi
TGAAGGAAACAGGGAATGTTTCAGTCAAGATCTTGATGGCTGACTCTTTGACCCTCCCCCATACAAGCTGGGGAGTGACAGACTGGCTAGATCCCAGGTGAGGACATTGCAGCCAGCCCTGAGGAGACAGGATAAGCTGGGGTTGGATAGGAGGGGAGGGGGTTTTCCCCTGTTGGTGGACTTGGAGGGGGCTGGGAGGAGGGAGATGAGGGATGGAGTGGGAGGGTAGGAGGGAATGAGGGAGGGGGCTATGCCTGGGATTCAAAGTACCTAACCTGTGATTGATATGAAAATAAACAAATTAAAAAAAAATAAAGACCAAAGAATCTTCATTGCAATAGTGCCTAAGCTGTCATAAAACTGGATCTTATATCAAAGTGCTATGTACTAGGAAAACTCCAATACAAATCTGTTTATAATTCTGGATAAAAAATGTAGGGAAATGAAGGAAGGAGTAAAGTGGAATAAAATGTGTCACATAAAACAACATATACCACTATAGAGTAGTATAAAGTTTTATTTCTACAGCTTTGAACGAAGATAAAATATCACTTGTGACTATCCAGCTCAAGAGAAATGTGGTCATTTCAAACTTATGGCAATAAAAACTTTATAGTACTCTAGGTAAGAACATATGTCAAATAGACAAAGAAGAGAAAATCAAAATGAAATGTGACAAAACTCTAAAAAAAATCTCTCTCATGTGGCACTATAATTCTGTTTTGGTCTGGGGACCAGTAAACAATTTTATTTTTTAAGTCTTCTCTGAGAATCATGTAGAAACATGAAGGACCACCCTGATTAATCTCAAAGTAAATGTTGCGAAATGATTTGCTTTTATCATGATAATACAGATACACTACAGAGTAATAAGGAATCCAAGCAATGACTTGAAAAAATATCACAAGAACTAGTGTAAAAGGATAGAAACCTATATCTTGCAGTTACCTGTAAACTTATTTGTCCTTTGTAGAAGACATATGAAAACAAATCCCTTTCCTCCTACAGAGTCCTTTTTTATTAAATTTTTAATTTTTCATATTACAGTTTATTCACTTTGTATGCCAGCTGTAGCCCCTCTGTCATTCATCCCTCCCTTATCTTTTCTCATGCCTCTCTCTAAGTCCACTGATAGGTGAGATCCTCCTCCTCTTCCATCTGACCTTAGCATATCATGTCTCATCAGGACTGGCTGCATTGTCCTCCTCTGTGGCCTGGTAAGGATGCTCCACCCTCAGGGGGAGGTGATCAAAGAGCAAGCCACTGAGTTCATGTCAGAGACAGTCCCTGTTCTCCTTACTAGGGAAACCCACTTGAAGACTGAGCTGCCATGGGCTACATCTGTGCAGGGGTTCTAGGTTATATCCATTAATGGTCCTTGGTTGGAATATCAGTCTCAGAAAAGACCTCTGTGCCCAGATATTTTGGTTCTATTACTCTCCTTGTGGAGCTCCTGTCCTCTACAGGTCTTCCTATCTCCCCCTTCTTTCATATGATTCCCTGCACTCTGATCAAAGTTTGATTATGAATCTCAGCATCTGCTTTGATACACTGCTGGGTAGAGTCTTTCAGAGGACCTCTGTGAAGACTGCTTTCCTGCTTCTTAATTTCTCCTTCTTCCTGGGTCATCCTTCTTGCTTAGCTTCTTTAATTGTACAGATTATAGTATATTTTTCCTATATTATATATCCAATATCCACTTATAAGTGAGTATATACTGTCTGTGTCTTTCTACTTCTGGAATACCTCACTCAGGATCTTTTCTAGATGCCACTATTTGCCTGCAAATTTCATGATTTCTTTGTTTTTAAATGCTGAGCAGTATTCCATTGTGTAAATGTACCACAATTTCTGTATCCATTCTTCAGTTGAGGGACATATGGGTTATTTCCAGGTTCTGGCTATTATGAATAAAGCTGCTAGGAACATGGTTGCTCAAATATCTTTGTTGTGTACTTGAGCTTATTTTGGATATATGCCTAGGAGTGGTATAGCTGGATCTTGAGGAAGTACCAGATTGAATTCCAGAGTGTTTGTACAAGTTTACATTCCCAGCAGTAATGAAGGAGGGTTCCCCCTTCTCTACATTCTCTCCAGCATGTATTGTCACTTGAGTTTTTTATTTTAGCCATACTTGCATAGCCCTTTTACGGAATATGTTAATTATAGAGAAAGTGTGATGTCTTCATGATGAAGATCAGTATTATGAAATGGTAGTTATAGTTTAATTAATGTACTGACCCTGAATTTTCTATATTAATACTGAAAGGCCATAATTTTTCCCTGCTTTGGCTTATATATGAAATGTCACCCATAAATAGTATCAAGTTAGTATTCAGCTTATTAGTATTAATTAGGTGCACTTTGCCACTTAGGCAATGGAGTTATATTGGTAGTCTACTTCTTACTTTATTTTCTTAGCTCTAGGACCAGAATCTAATTAATTCTATTACTAATAGTATTTTATAACTTTTATCTAGTATGCTTGTTAGCCTAGAGTTTTAATAAATATGTTTGAGAACAAAAACTGCTATCAATTAATAGACATATATAATATTTGTTTTTAGAGTAATTGGATAACAGCAATGTTACTATAATGATAGATCTGGGGGAGGTAGTTGAGACTTGGGGAGAACAAGAGCTCCACAAAGACCAAACTGAGCAGGGCACAGGGGTCTTGTAAGAGACAGTTTCTACAATCAAGGACCATGTGTGGTTGTGGACTGGAACCCCCGCACGGATGGGGCCCATGATAACTTGGTGTAGGGCTGAAGACCCTATTCAGGGAAACAGGATCTGTTTCAGTCAATATCTTGATGGCTGACTCTTTGACCCTCCCCCATACAAGCCAGGGAGTGACAGACTGGCTAGATCCCTGGGGAGGACTTTGCAGCCAGCCCTGAGGAGACAGGATAAGCTGGGGTTGGATGGAAGGGAAGGAGGTCCTCCCCTGTTGGTGGACTTGGAGGGGGCGGGGAAGAAGGAGATGAGGGAAGGAGTGGGAGGATAGGAGGGAATGGGGGAGGGGGCTACGCCTGGGATTCAAAGTACCTAACCTGTGATTGAGATAAAAATAAATAAATTAAAAAAAATAAAAAATAAAAAATTTTATTACTTACACTTTATTCACTTTGTATCCCTCTGTAGCTCCCACCTTCCTCCCGTCCCAATCCTTCTCTTCTTCCTCCTTCTCCACTCATGCCCCTCCCCAAGTCCACTGATAGGGCAGGTCTTCTTTTCCTTCCTTCTGATCCTAGTCTATTAGGTCTCATCAGGATTGGTTACATTGTCTTCCTCTGTGTCCTGGTAATGCTGCTTCCCTTTCAGGGGGAGGTGATCAAAGAGGAGGCCAATCAGTTCATGTCAGAGACAGTTCCTTTTCCCATTACTATGGAACCCACTTGGAGACTGAACTGCCATGGGCTATATCTGTGCAGGGGTTAGCTAGTAATTTAACTACTTGATTGATGAGCTCATTGGCATGCATGGAATCCTTAAATGACAAATGAAAAAAATAGTATTTATTTGTTTATTTTCTAATTTAATTTTATGTATACATTTATTAATTACTAATTATTCACTTTGTATCCGTGCTTCAGCCCCCTCCCTTGTCTCCTCGCAGTCCTACCCACTCTTCCTCGTCTCCCCCTATTCCTTTTCCCTAGTCCCTGATAGGGGAGGTCCTCCTCCCTTTCTATCTGACCCTAGCTTATCAGGTTTCAGCAAGACTGGCTGTACCATCTTCCTCTGTGGCCTGGCAAGGCTACCCCCCTCCGCCAATAGGGCAAGGTGATCAAAGAGCCTGATGATGACTTCATGTCAGAGACAGTCCCTATTCTCCTTTCTAGGAAACCCACTTGGAAACTGAGCATCCAATGGGCTTCCTTTTAACAGGGGCCTAGGTCCTCTCCATGTATGGTCCTTGGTTGGACTATCTGTCTCTACAGGCCCTCCCTGAGCTCTGGTATTTTGGCTCTGTTGTTCCCCTTGTGGAGTTCCTGTCCCCTCCAGGTTTTCCGATCTCCCTCTTCTTCCATAAGCATTCTAGCACTCTGCCCAAAGTTTGGCTATGAGTCTCAGTGTCTCATAGCATTTATTTATTAACATGAACTAAATTGCTTGAGCATTTCTTCATTCTCTTTGAGATTCTGAGGTATTTATTTCCTGCAACAATTAAGGAATTATAAATATCTTCTGATAAACCAGTATTGTTCTGGAAAAACTTATCTAGAACAATAATAAAAGACAAAATTCTCAGTCTTCTAAGAAGACATATATCTTTATCAACACACTGAAGTGCAATTCATCAGCCATTGATAAAATCATATTCCAGATTTATTTAGGACTGAGTCCCTTGTTTTCAATAAACCTTTTTTCTTTCCACAAAAAGGAGTTGAGTAGCCAAAAATACCAATCTAAAATATGAATATAATTGAGAAAATGCTGTGAAGTTTTGTTGTTCTTGCTACTGTTTTAACAGAGGGTCTTATGTTACACATAAGAATGTATGTATCCACTTTACCTGGTTTGAGCACTTACATGCATTTAGTTAGTTTCAGTAAAAAGTGAAAGATTTATATAATCTGAAGAGAAACCAGAGTATAGTTAGTTCTGGAATTGCAGTTTTCTAACATTATAAATAACATTAATTTTAGAAAGAGAAAGCCCAAAGCATTCATTTCATAAGACATAATTCATCACTGCAGCCCGTACCAGTAATCCCATCATTTCACTTAGCTTCTTGTCTATGGCTCTAACCAGGGAGTTAGATTTTAGCAAGAGGGGCATCCAGTTTGAAAGCATGGCTAAAGGGTTCACATAGTATCTAAAAAGGAGAAAATGTATGTTTTTGTTCCACAAGTCAATACAGTAAGAGAAACAGAATGTTAAAAGAACACTAACTTTCGTTCTATATGCCAAACTTCATTCCTGCCTTTTAAAAATGGATTAATTAAAACAAAATGTGTCTGTTTGCAAAGGAAAAATTAATTTTCTTCAATGGAGTTACACTGAGTATATTAACCACACTTAAGTGTCAGTCGTGTGACCATCAGTAGATATCCAACACAGAAAAACAAAAACAAACAAAAAAAAACAATAGTATTTTGGTAAACTTTGTATCACATATCACTTTTTTTGGTATTTGTTCTACTTGTATTTTGTTTGTATATTTTAGTTTCTAATTTGGGGATTTTATGTTTTTTTTGTTTGTGTGTGTTTCTTGTGCTTTATCTTTTTTTGTTTTTGTTGTTTATTCTGGTTTATGTGCTTTTTCATTTCCCTGTTTGTATTCTAAAGATAGAGAGAAGGTATATAATTGGATAGGTGGAGGTGAGGAGGATATGAAAACAATTGGAGAAGGGAAAACCATAATCAGAATATATTTATGAAAAATTATTTTCAATTAAGAACACAGCACTTTGAGTTGCATTTGTCAATTTGACAGTATTTTTAGAGCTTACTGATCACATGGATGTGGTTTCCCTTTTGTTAAAATCTATTATTTATTTGTTTATTTTTAACTATGACCTGTATGGTGGTAGTGTACACACTTAATCTGAACACTCAGCAGAGAAGAGGCAATAGATCTCTGAGTTCAAGGTCAGCCTGGACTACAGAGCAAGTGCCCAGGAAGCCAGGGATACACCAAGAAAGTCTATCACAAAATAAATTAATTAATAAACAAAAAAGAAAGAAATATGAGTTTGCTAACGTATACAAATGTAGTACACATACATTTTCCTCTCATTCAGAAATTTTATCTTACCTAGGTTGTTTTATTTAAGATTTTTTATTAATTTACTTTTTAAGAATTATAATTTATTCACTTTGTATCCCAGTTGTGTCCCCCTCATTTCTTCCCAATCCCACCCTACCTCCATCTTATCCTCCCTTGCACCCTCTCCAGTCCATTGATAGGGGAGGTCCTCCTACCCTTCCATTTGACCCTAGTCTATCAGTTCTCATTAGGACTAGTTGCATTGTCTTCCTCTGTGGCCTAGTAAGGCTACTTCCCACTCAGAGGGAAGTGATCAAAGAGCCAGCCACTGAATTCCTGTCCTAGACAGCCCCTGTTCGCATTATTAGGGAACTCACTTGGAGACTAAACTGCCATGTGCTACATCTGTGCAGGGGTTCTAGATTATCTCCATGCATGGTCCTTGCTTGGAGTAGCAGTCTCAGGAAAGAACCCTGTGCAGAGATTTTTGGGTAATGTTCTTCTCCTTGTGGATCTCCTGTCTCCTCCAGATCTTGCATCTCCACCTTATTTCATAAGTTTTCCTGCACTCTGCCCAAAGTTTGGCTATGAATCTCAGCATCTGCTTAAGTATCAGGTTACACAGAGTCTTTCAGAGGCCTCTGTGATAGGCTGTTGTTCAGTTCCTTGTTTTCTCCCTCCTCTGATGTGCATCCCATTTGCCTTTCAGAATGAGTATTGATCATCTTACCCAGGGTCCTCCTTCTTCCTTAGCTTTGTTAGGTGTGCGGATTTTATTAAGTTTATCCTATATTATGTCTAATATCCACTTATGAGTATATACCATGTGTGTTTTTCTGCTTCTGAGACACCACACCCATGGCAATATTTTTTAGTTCCCACCATTTGCCTCAAAATTTCATGATTTACTTGCTTTTAATTGCTGAGCTGTATTCCATTGTGTAAATGAACCCCAATTTCTGTATCCATTCTTCAGTTGAGGGACATCTGCATTTTTTCTAGATTCTGGCTATTACGAAAATTCTGCTATGAACACAACTGAGCAAAAGCCTTTGTTGTATCCTTGAGCATGTTTTGGATATATGCCTAGGAATGGTATAGCTGGACCTTGAGGAAGCACTATTACTAGTTGTCTGAGAAAGTGTCAGATTGATTACCAAAGTGGTGATACAAGTTTACATTCCTTCCAGCATGGAGGAGGGTTCTCCTTTCTCCACATCTTCTACAGAATGTGTTGTCACTTGAGTTTTTCATCTTAGCCATTCTGATAGGTGTAAGGTGAATCTGTACACCTAAAAAAGCTAAGCAAGAAGGAGGTCTTGGGGTAAGATGATCAATCCTCACTTAGAAAGACAAATGGGATGGACATTGGAAATAGGAAAAAACACATAACTGAACAGGATCCCACCATAGAGGGCCTCTGAAAAACCTACCTAATAGTGTATCAAAGCAGATGCTGAGACTCATAACCAAACCTCAGGCAGAGTGCAGGGGATCATATGAAAGAAGGGGGAGTTAGTAAGACATGGAGAAGACAGAAGCACCACAAGGATCAAATATATCTGGGAACACAGGTCTTTTCTGAGACTGATACTCCAATCAAGGTCCATTCATAGATGTAACCTAAAACCCCTGCTCAGATGTAGTCCAGGCAGCTCAGTATCCAAGTGGGTACCCTAGTAAGGGAACAGGGACTGTCTCTGACATGAACTAAGTGGAGGGCTCTTTGACTCCCCACCCCCTCCCAAGGAAGGAGGAGAACATTGCAGCCAATCCTGATGAGTCCTGATAAGCAGGGGTCAGATGGAAGGGGAAGAAGACCTCCCCTATCAGTGGACTTAGAGAGGGGTAGGGAGGAGTTGAGTAAGATAGGGTGGGATTGGGAGAGAATGAAGGAGGGGGTTACAGCTAGGATTCAAAGTAAATAAACTGTAGTAAAAAATCCAATTTTAATGTTATTTGTACTCAAAATATTAAATTTTTATCATGACAAATCAAAAAAAGAAATAATAATTGCAAGTTGCTTATTTAACAAAATAATAGATTGTATAATGTGAATGCTGTGCCCCTGAAAGCCTTTGAAAGTGTCCAGAATCTGTTTTAGTTTAATCTTGGGCAGGTTATTTATCTATCATTTCCTTTAATAAATATAAATAATGTCTATTACAAAGTGGTTCTCTAAGAATTAAATGAGAGATAATATATCTTTTCTATATTTAGTTTTAATTACTTTGGGAATATTGATACTTATATGGATGGATCGACAGATACATAGAGGCATACATACATACATAAATAGATAGATACATCGATTGATACATACATGCATACATATATAATACATACACACATAGAGGGAAAGATACACAGAGAGATATCCAGTAGTACAATTAACAACCAACTCATACGATAATTGTAATTTTAGTTTTTTAAGAAAATTGATCTGAATTGTCAAATTGAATACTATTTTTTTTTCCTACTACTTTGTACAAATCCTTATAAAACAACAAAGATAAGTGGATAAGGTGATAACTATGCTAATTAAATTTATTTAATAGTCACACAATGCATAATATAGATCACTGTGCCCTCCATAAATATACACACTTATTTCTCATCACTAAAATAAATAAATAAAAATGATTAAATGAATTAATCCATGAAGATTCATTACAATAATGCCTGAAATTAATAATGCTAGTTATTAGTATTTCATCCCACTTTACAGTCTTTGAGCTACTTTAGGTGTTTAGATTAAATGACACTGTATAATATATTTATTTTTACCTTAAATTCTACACAAAGTAGTAGGCTTTTAGAAAATGAGCATGTGAGCTTTATCTAAATGCATATAGTTGTGTCGTTATTTTTTATGAGGACAATTTTCATGAAACTAACATTTAGAACAACAATACCCAATTGTCCATTTTTCTTTTATGGAACATTATGTTCCTCAAAGTCATTCAATACCGGATTCTTTTTAACCATTGAAGAAAACTATTACTCACCATCCCATAAACAGGAAAATGAAATAATATCTGTTTATAGGTACTAATTTTTGCATAACAACCGAGTTAAAAAAAATACCTACACCTTAAGAATGAATGAAGAGAGCTTTAGCATTCTTGAAATAACATCTTAACTTTTCAGGCAATTACTCCAAAACCAACAGAATTTGACTAAAACTCTGGCCTTTGATTTGGGACGTTGTCAATTACGGCTATCATTGTTGGCATTAAACTTAATTAGTTTAAATTGTGACCCAGTGATTTTTTTTTTGCATTCTTATGATGTCAATGTGAAATAGTTGCATTTAATAGTAGGAGAGCTGAGATGAAATGTTAGAGACAATTGCAAGGTCATTATTTTCTTCTAAGTAATGAAAATGTAGTACTTGTTCCATTATAAAATTACAAGCTAATATTTAGGTCCCACAGAGTGGCTCTCAAAGATTTTTCAGGGTACCCACACTGATTTCAGCCATAATAAAGTATCATTTCAAAGACTAAATAATGACAAGAAACATAAATCATGTTTTACAAGATGTTCCAAAATGAGTTTTTAAAAGCTTTCAGGAAAATGGTTAAAATAACTAGAAAATATGTTCAACGATCAACTACAAATGTTTTTCAAATTTCTAAGAAAAGAAAACAAAGATAAAACAATGCTACTTTATGCAATTTAGTCAAGACAGTATTATATTAATAGCATTCCAAAGCAGCAAATCCAATTTTCAAAGACCAACAAGTAAAAAAAAAAAAATCCTGAGTTGCATTATCATATTGTCATTAAACTGTAAAATACTGAGGTATATCATCCAAAAATGTGCCACTAAAACAGATTATTTTGAGCCAAAGGAAATTCATCCTCTTGTTTGTCTAGAAGTAGGACAGACATAACTTTACAAAGTGTTCTTTCTTTCTACAAGAAAGGACAGTCTTGTCACCAGAAAAAAAAAATTCTTTTGTGCTTGGGACAACAACAAGATGCTCTACTTAACAATCTGAACTAAGTGTCTCCATCCATGATTCTCACTCTTTTTTCCCTCTATTTGTTACCACTAGAGACTCCAGCTCCACATCTTATCTTACTCATGGAAAGCATGGTTCTCCACAGAAGATGCTATATAAGTTAGAGCTCTAAGATGCCTCTTTGAATGTTACACAGCTCCTAGTATTATTAATAAGTGTTTGTTCACTTTTGTACTTTCCAGACCATCTTGGGTTATAAGGTTCTCAGGTAAGAATTAAGAACTGAAGAAAATTTCCTTTTTTCTCTCTAACACTATGGGTTTACTAAATTCTTATCCCATCAGTGAAAACATGAAATCATTGTCAAAAATATGAATAGTGTGAACAAGTAGCTTCTGCAGTTTTTGTTTGTTTGCTTATTTGTGTTTTTTCAGTTTACCAGATTTGGGAAAATATCTTCTGATTTCCACATTTGTTTTATTTTGTTTCACATGGGGTTTTGAATATGTAATCCCAACAATTGAAAACAAGGAAATCATGAAATTTGCAGGCAAACATATGGAACTAGAAAAGATCATCCTGAGTGAGGTAACCAAGAAGCAGATAGAAACACATGGTATGTAATCACTTTTAAGTGGATATTAACATATAATATAGGATACACATGCTAAAATTTATAGTTCTAAAGTCATAAGCTAAACAACATGGTGGACTCCAGGGAAGATGCTTAATCCTCATTCAGACAGGCAAAGGGAATAGATATCAAAAGTGGGAGAAGACAAGTAACAGGAAAGGAGACTTCCATAGAGGGACCTTGAAAGACTCTACCCATTAGGGTATTGAAGGAGATGCTGAGACTCATAGCCAAACTTTGGGCAGAGTGCATGTAATCTTATGGAAGAAAAGACCTGAAGGGGACAAGAGCTCTACAAGGAGGACCAACAGAGCCAAAATATCTGGGCCCAGGGGGGCTGCAGAGACCAATACTCCAAACAAGGACCCTGCATAAAGACAGTGTAGAATCCCTGCTCATACGTAGCCCACAGGCAGCTCAGGTTCTATGTCAGTTCTGTAGTAAGGGGAAGAGGGGATGTCTCTGACATAGACACAGTGGCTGGCTCTTTGATCACTTACCCCTGGGATGGAGGGGCAACCTTTCCAGGCCACAGAGGAGGACAGTGCAGCCAGTCCTGATGAGACCTAGATAGGCTAGGGTCAGATAGCAGGGGCAGAAGACCTTTCTTTTCAGTGGACTTTGGGAAGGACATAGGGGAAGAAGAGAGAGAGTGGGAGGGACTGTGAAGATATGAGGGACAGCCTACAGTCAGGATACAAGGTGAATAAATTATAACAAATAATAAATACATAAATAAATAAATAAAAAAGAAAAAATAAAAGAAAGTACAACCCTTTTCATTGTATTTAAATGTGTACATAACCAGTAAAAATTCATTGGAGTTAATGTGATCTTTGTGTCTATTACTGTCCTCTAAGGTCAGTGTTCATAACTATATGTAATTTCCTTTTTGTCATTGATTATCTTGTTTTCTCCATCTATGAGGACTGAGAGTTTTGCTGGGTATAGTAGCCTAGGCTATTATCTTTGTTCTCTTAGGGTCTGCATGATATCCATCCAGGCTCTTATGGCTTTCATAGTTTCTGTTGAGAAGTCAGGTGTGATTCTGATGGGCTTGCCATTATATGTTACTTGGCCTTTTTCCCTTGCAGCTTTTAATATTTTTTCTTTGTTCTGTATACTTACTGTTTTGATTATTATGTGGTGGGAGGATTTTCTTTTCTGGTCTAATTTATTAGGTGTTCTGTAGGCCTCTTGTATTCTTACAGGCTTCCCTGTCATTTAAGTTGGGGAAATTTTCTTCTGTGATTTTGTTGAAAATATTTTCTGGGCCTTGGAGGAGGGAATCCTCTTTTTCCTATATTCCTATTATTCTTAGGTTTTGTGTTTTTATGTTGTCTTGGATTTCTTGGATGGTTTGTGTCAGGAATTTCTTAGATTTATTGTTTTCTTTGACGGATACATAGATTTCTTCCATTGTATCTTCCACACCTGATATTCTTTCTTCCATCTCTTGTAGTCTATTGGTTATGCTTACCTCTGTAGTTCCTGTTTTCTTTCCTAGGTTTTCCCTCTCCATGATTTCGTCTGTTTGTGTTTTCTTTAATTTTTCCAATTCTGTCTTCAAATCCTGAACGGTTTTGTTGGTTTCCCTCACCTGTGTGATTGTATTTTGCTGTTTTTCCTTCAATTCCTTTCCATGTTTGTTTGAACATTCTGCTGCTTCTTTTATTTCTTTCCGTGATTTAATCATTTCCTCTCTGAAAGCCACAAACTGCTTGGCTGCATCTTCCTGTATTTCTTTATGGATGGCCATAATCTGTTTTACTATATCTCCCTCTAACTCTTTATGCATTTTAATTGCTTCCTCTATTAACCTCTTCATAAGCATAGATGTAAGGTCATCTTCTTGGGTTTCACTTATGTTAGCATGTCCAGAGCTACTTGACCTGGGGAACTGAGTTCTGGGGATGTCATACTGCTTTGCCTTTTGTTGGCTGTATTTTTATGCTGGTGTCTACCTATCTGGCTCTCTCAGGTGTTGTCTATTAGTTTCTGGTGCCTGCTGCATCCTGGGGTGGGGATAATCCATCCCCTTGGCAGGGTTCTGTAGTAGATCTCCTCAGCCTTTTGGGTATATTCAACTGAACTGTGGTGCTTCTCAGTAATTGTCACAGTTCCCCTCAGGCATATGGACCTGTGTGGTAACTGTGGTGTTCAGGAAGGCTCTCCTCTCATCAGGTAAATTCCTGGTGACGGCTGCCCTGCTGCTGGGTTTTTTGCTCTGAGTTTAGTGAGCTGTACCTGCTGTTTTTAAGGTGTATCTTTTTGGGTGCAGCCCTCTTGAAGAACCAGGGAGTCCCACGGTTTTTTCAGTTTAGCTAGGGATAATCAGTTGCAACTTGGACCAGTATCTGAGGGTTGCTGTGATTGTTCTTAGGCTTTTGTAAGTCTGAGGTTGCAGCTGTGTGCCC
Organism: Pachyuromys duprasi; assembly: GCA_028658305.1. Lineage (NCBI taxonomy): Eukaryota > Metazoa > Chordata > Mammalia > Rodentia > Muridae > Pachyuromys > Pachyuromys duprasi. The sequence continues at coordinate 115,645,532 of CM053742.1, forward strand.
TAGCAGTAATCAATGGCAGGTGAGCAGGGCACTCATGCCTGTAGTAGAAGGCTAGAGCCTAGGGCCTGCGTGAACCCAGAAAGTCTTCTGGAGCTGGGTGCCCTGAGTGATGGACTTTGTGATCCCCCGCTGTGGGGTTTCCTCCCAGCATGGCACCCAGACTGTGTTTTGGTGACTGCAATTCTTTCTGGGATGGTGAGTAGAAACCACAGGCAAAGGCACTTGTGCGTGTCTGCGCCTTGCTGTTGATTGGGCGCCTGGACTTCTGTGGAAACTGTAGCATTTCCTTAGAAATTTTCGCTGGGGAGGAGGGGGTATCAGCTGAGTGCTCTGAGGTCAAATCTGCTGTTCCCCTCTCTGTGGGTCACCTGACAGAGACTCAGTCCCTGGAGCCCTGTGGCCCACAGATCTATTCGGGGCAGCTAGTCAGTTGCACAGGCAGGACTCTGCTGGCTCCTGCATCCCCAGCTTTGGACTGGTTGCTGGGCATCCGCCGGACCCGGGTTTTTTTCCAGGGATTATTTGGGTGACCTAAGGTCGGTCCCGATCCTTTCTGCACCGTGGGTTTTTCTCTTGACTGAAAATCCCAGTCTCCTGTGTTTTGGGGTCCACAGTTCAGTCTGGGACAGTGATCAGAGCATGCTGGCATGTGGCTCTGGGCTGACAACCAAGCAACTGGTGGAACCAGGACCTCTTTTGCAATTTAGTTGGAGAGTTGCAGCTGATTAAATCCCACATCATGGGGTGTCCTCTCACCTGGGAAACGCAGATCGCTGGTGTTTGGGGACCCTGAGTTCTGTCTGCTGGTCACAGTGCAGATCCTGCTGTGCTCCTGCTCAGAAAGAGTGTCCTCCAGGAGCTGCCATCTTGTAACCATTCGGTAATTATACTTTTTTAAACTGCATATTTACGTGACTTCTATATCAGCTATATTATAATCATTATTTCTGTAAATTTTATGCCTATTGAATAACTTGAAAATTGGAACCTTGATATCACTTTACACTCTTCTTAAAGCATGTTTTCCAGCACACAAAAATGCTTACATTGAATGAAATAAAGGAGAAAGAAAAGAGAAAGGAAGGAAGGTGACCATAATTGTCATTATTTCAGGCCTATCTTTTCTATTTTCCTTTTTTCTTTTTTATACATGACTTTTACCCAGAATCTCAGATTGGTCTGAAAAAAAAAAACTTACCTAAAAATCACACATAACTTCCAAATGTCCCAATCAAATACGACCTCCAAAATATGGTCAAAGATTAGCTGTCATCTATGACACTATGAATGGCTGGAAGTTTATTGTATTGATTAAAAACAATTAGATTGGGTAATTTTTTGTGAAAAAGGGAATAATAAAGATTCAGATTATTGTAAAGAGAATCTTGGGATACTGGGTAGATGTGGATATATAGATGGACATAGGAACAGCAGTAGAAAAGAGAGATACATGTTTGGAGGAAATGATCTCTTTGGTTTTGTACACTGACCTTTTCACTTTGAGGTCATTGTTAGACATACAGAAAACATGTTTGGAACAGACACATGAGTTAATTCGCTGTTTAATTCCTTCTTCATCTTTCAGTGTATGTGAATATGAATAAATTACATTGTCTTTCTAAGCCTTAACTTTCCTATTATATATTTATTTGTAATATTAAAAGATGTTCGACATGTAGCAGTCATAAAATTATTCCTAGCACATGGTAAACATTCAATTATTATTGGTTATTATTTTAATTCAGGCAAAAGGACTAGCAGTTGTCTGAGAATAGTGCTTCAGGTTACTGTTTCTCTTTCTCTTCTTTATTATTCTGAGTTCATTTTGAGAGCTTATCGATTTTAGTTAACCAGTGTTTTGCTTAAAGGCATATGGGAATTGGCAGGAGTTTAACAAGCATCAAGTAGAAAACAATGTCTATCCCAATGGAAAATACAGATTTGTGATTATGTTTAGTGGTGTTAGCAGTACAAATTACAGAGTAGGAGATGGGGAGGATGATGAAAGAGGAGGAAGGAGAGAAAACATGAAAGAAGAGCAAGGGGCATATCAGTTGAAACTCATTAACATAAGAGTTTTCTCATGTACTTCTGCCCTCCATCTATGCCTAGTCTACCATTTGATATTTGTCTATATCAAATATTTGTCACCGCTGGTGAATCTACAATCATACGTTATTACTTGAGTCTGTAGTTAGAATTAAGGGGTCATTAAAATTGTTGTTGTATGTTGCACAGTCTTAGGCAAATATATAATCCCACAAACCTCTGTTAGTATATTACACAATAATTTCAATGCCGTCCAATATCTGTGTGTTCATCTAGCTCATCCTTCCCTTTCTCCAATCTTGCCACTCACTGACCTTCCATATTTTTGGCTTGCAAAAATGGTATATGTTTAGAACCTTCAAATGTTTAAGTTTACACTGTTATTTGACAAGAGTGGTTTGTATAAGGTTCTTCCATATCTTTTGATATCTTGGTAATTAATTTATTTTATAGTTTAATAATGCACCATTTTCCAGATTGTCCATGGTTTATTTATTAACAAGGCAAAGTATATCGTAGGTTTTTCCAAATTTTGAAATATTAAATGAAGCTTCCATAAATAATAGAGTGAAGATATGATGCAAAGAAAGTTGTCAGCTTCTTTGGCAAATGTACTAGGAATGCAATTGCTAGGTCTTGTGATAAGAGTATTTTAACAATTTCGTTATGAAACTGCCAAAATTTTTTCTGAAGTGAATGAACAGCAAGAAATAATAACCAATAATAATTGAATGTTTACCATGTGCTGGGAATAATTTTATGACTGCTAAAAGTAGAACATCTTTTAATATTGCAAATAAATATATAATAGGAAAGTTAAGGCTTAGAAAGACAATGTAATTTATTCATATTCACATACACTGAAAGATGAAGAGGGAATTAAACAGTGAATTAATTCATGTGTCTGTTCCAAACATGTTTTCTGCATGTCTAACAATGACATCAAAGTGAAAAGGTCAGTGTACAAAACCAAAGAGATCATTTCCTCCAAACATGTATCTCTCTTTTCTACTGCTGTTCCTATGTCCATCTATACAGCCACATCTACCCAGTATCCCAAGATTCTCTTTACAACAATCTGAATCTTTATTATTCCCTTTTCCACAAAAAGTAACCCAATCCAATTGTTTTTAATCAATACAATAAACTTCCAGCCATTCATAGCTTCATAGATGCCAGCTAATACTTGATGGCACATGCCTTAATCTCAGCAAATATTCTCTATAATGCATAGTTTTGTAGTTTTGTATATATTCTTTTGACATGTTTCATATATAAGAAAAAATTAATTTTAGTGAAGTCCATCTTATATCTCAGAAATCAATATATCAAATTCAAGAACATCCCCTAAATCATATTCTCTGAGCTTTATAGTTTGCACTTTGCATGTAGGAAAACCTTACTCAAAAATTTCCAGAGGTACAGAAGCAGAAAATATGTATACAGTTATATGACAAGACATTTAGAAGATGTTTATTTTTTCTCATAATTACCCTGGCTAATAAGAGTAATCACAAGCTGGCTGTGAGCTAGAAATGCTGGTACGATAACTGGCCCTGCCTAGTTCTGAAGGCTGTGGAGACTGGGAAGATGATTTAATTCTCAGTTAAAAAGCAAAAGATATAAAATCCAAGAGGACAATGGTGTAAATCCTACAACACTACAGCCAAAAAGTGGGTAAGTGGAGGGGCAGCTGAAGCCAGAACATCTACACTGAGGCTTTCTGGGCTAGAAAGGAAAACCCATGAAATGGAACAGTTTGGATCCAGGTCACCTGTAGAAGTCTCTGTAGACTGAGAGGGGAGAATATCAATACCCCTGTACTTTCCCTTGCCCCAAGCTCTGGTCCCCCTGCTCAGCTGAGCTTATGCTCAGTTGCCCAAGAATGTCCCACAGTGCTAGGTGACTGAAATGGCAAGGTGGTCCTCCCAGGGCTGAGGCAGCTGCAGAGCTGAGGCTAGTCCAAGTAGGAACCTCCATGTTCTGTGAGAGAGACTGCAGAGGAAAGTACCCTAAGTATAGGACTCCCTGCCCAGCAGCCAAGCACTGGACACTACTAAGCTGATTGATCTCCTATACCCTCATTTGCCCCTGCAAGCACAAATCTGAGAGTAGGGAACAAGGGGAAACTCTGTGCTTTCAAATTAGGCCTACTAACAAGTGAGTATGTCTTCAAGTGAGTGCTTACAGAGCCCCAGATCCAGGGACCCTCTACACTGGCATCCAGAACCCCACTGTGGGGAACATAGGGATCCTTGGGACATCATTCTCAACATTGAAGCCCCTCTTCCTTGGATCTACCATTGGAATCCAAGTAAACAATTCCTGGAGCCCAGACAGATCTAAACACCAGGAGGAGAACAACAGGCCTGTAGGCCCCTGAGGTATCCAGGGCACCTGAACAAACACAGCACCAGCATGTCCTCCCATGCTTAAGCTCCACCCTTCCAGGCAACTACAAACTCTAGAACTCTCATCCTCAAGGAACACTTCCTGATACATCCCCACACTCATGCATATGCACCTGTGACATTCCTCCCATAGCTACAGCCAAAAATCCAACATCCTCTCTCAAAACAGTGAACCTCTCTCATCTTACTGAATAATACTACAGACACCAGAGACAGACTATCAAAGTCTGAAGTACAGACTCGAGGAACAAACAGCTAAGATTACTGAGAAGTAGATGGCTAGAGGTCGGCATAATAACACATCCAACACAAATCAGGACATCATGGTTTCACCAACAACCCCCAAAATCAATGGATATTTTAATTCATAGAAAACACAGGAAAATGATTTTAAAGCTATACTTATCCATTTAGTAGAAGCACATAAAGAGGAAATAAAGCTCTCAAAGAAATACAGCCATACAAAAAGAGGCACAGGTAAAGGCACAAGTAGTGGCATATAGAAAGGAAGCGAACAAAATAGAAGCCATCATGGAAAAACAGGTATCCACATTCAATAAGATGAATAAAATCGTGAAAGATGTGAAAAGATGACCTACCCCCACCAACCCGAGGGAGGAGCAGCCCTGCTAGGCCACAGAGGAGGACCTTGCAGTCAGGCCTGAAGATACCTGATAAACCAGGGTCAGATGAAAGGGGAGGAAGTCCTTCCCTGTCAGTGGACTTGGAAAGGGGTAGGGAGAAGATGAAGGAGGGAGGGTGGGATTGAGAGGGAGAGGGATACAGCTAGGATACAAAGTTAATAAACTATAACTAATATTAACAAAATAAAATTTTAATTAAAAAATAAATAAGAAAGAACCTCAAAAGAAAAAAGCAAAGAAAACACAGAGAAAACCCTGACACTTGAGAACTTAGAGAAAAGAGTAGGAATCACTAAATAAGCATCAGCAACAAAATACAAGAGATAGACGAGAGAATCTCAGGGGCTGAAGATACAATTGCAGAAATTCATACATTTCTCAAAGAAAAAGTAAAGTTGGAAAAGTTCCAATCACAAAACATCCAAGAAATGAAAGACAATTTGAAAAAAGGAAATCTAACAATAACAGGAATGGACAAAAAAGAAGATTCCAGGCTCCAAGTTCCAGAAAATATTTTCAAGAAAATCATAGAAGAAAAACTTTCTTACTTAAAGAAAGAGATGTCCCTAAAAGTACAAGGGGCCTACATAACACCAAATAGTCTAGATGAGTAAAGAAACTCCTCCTCATGTCATATAATAGTCAAAACTGTATCTACAGAATGAAGAAAAAATTTAAAAGTAGCAATGGAAAAGGACAAGTTACATGTAAAAGTAGACCTATCAGAATCACAGGAGACTTCTCAAGAGAAATGATGAAAGCCAGAAGGGCCTGGACAAATGTCATGCAGACTCTAAGAGACTACAGATGTCAACCCAGACTACTGCACCCAGAAAAGGCTTCAATCAACATAGATGGAGAAAACAAAATACCCCATGATAAAACTAAACTTAAACAATATCTACACAGTAACCGAGGCCTACAGAAGTTAGTAGAAGGAAAATTCCAATCCAAGGAAAACAACTACACCCAAGAAAACACAGAATATAGATAATTTCACAACAAAAAATATAAAGAAAACAAACACTGAAACATACTAACACCACCAACTCCACAATAAATGGAAATAGCATTCATTGGTCACTATTATCTGTCAACATCAAGGGAATCAAGTTTCCAATAAAATGACAGAGACTAATACAATGGTTGCAGAAATAGGATCCAACCATCTGCCTTATCCAAGAAACACACCTGTGCAACAAAGATATACACTACCTCAGAGAAAAAGGCTGAAAAAAAAATGATTTTCAAGCAAATGGGCCCAGAAAACAAGCTGGCATAGCTATTCTAATATTTAATAAAATAGATCTTCAACCAAAATTAATTTAAAAAGTTGAGAAGGGACATTTCATTCTCATAAAAATAAAAATCTAACAGGAGGACATCACATTTCTGAACTTCTATGTCCCAAACACAAAAGCACCTGCATTTGTAAATGAAACATTAAAACTTAAATCACACATCTATCCCAACACCTTGAGAGTGGGCAACTTCAACACACCACTCACTCCAAGGGACAGATCTATACAGAAGCTAAATAGAGATATATTGACACTTACAAAAGTCCTAAATCAAATGGACCTAACAGATGTCTACAGAACTTTTTACCCAAACTCAAAAGGAACCTTCTAAAAAAAAAAGACCATGTAGTTGGGCAGAAAGCAAGCCTCAACAGATACAAGAAGATCAAAACAATCTCTTGTATCTTATCAGATTACCATGGCCAAAATCTAGACCTCAACAAAAACAGGAAAAAAAGACTATATACACATGGAAACTAAACAACTCTCTACTAAATGACAATTTGTTTAGGGAAGAAATTAAAAAAAAGAATGAAGAGACTTCCTAAAATTCAATTATAATGAAGAAACAACATACCCATATTATGGGACACAATGAAAGTTGTGCTAAGAGTTCATAGCACTTAAGTGCCACCAGAAGGATGATGGAGACATCTCATACAAACACCTTAATGGCACACCTAAAAGCCCTGGGGAGGGGGAAGAAAAAGAAGAAGAAGAAGAAGAAGAAGAAGAAGAAGAAGAAGAAGAAGAAGAAGAAGAAGAAGAAGAAGAAGAAGAAGAAGACACACACACAAGAAGAGTAGACCATTGGAAATAATCAAAGTGGCCAAACAGATCTAAACACCAGGAGGATGAAATCCATGAATTATAAACAAAGAACAAATGAAAGAATCAACAAGATAGACAAACCCTTAGCCAATCTAACTAAAAGGCCCAGAGAAACTACCCAAATCAACAAAATCAGACACAAAAAGTGGGATATAATGAAAGACAATAAGGAAATACAAAAATCATTAGGGATTACTTCAAAAGCCTTTATGTCACAAAATTTGAAAATCTAAATTAAATGGACTTATTTTTTGATAGATTAAATGTACCAAAATTAAATGAAGATCAAGTAAATAGAATAAATAGTCCGATATCCCCCAAAGAAATAGAAACAGTCATCAAAAGTCTCCCTTCCAAAAAAAGCCCAGGGCCAGATGGTTTCTGTGCAGAATTCTACCAGACCTTCAAAGTAGAGGTAACTCCTATTCTCTTTAAATTATTCCACAAAATAGAAACAAAAGAAACATCATCAAACTCTTTCTATGAAGCCACAGTCACCTCAGTAACTAAACCACAAAAAGTATTTTAAAAAGAGAGCTTCAGATTTACTTATCTTATGAACATTAAGGCAAATATACTCAATAAAACATTTGCAAACCCAATACAAGCACACATAAACTATATCATCCACCATGACCAAGTAGGATTCGTTGCAGGTATGCAAGGGTGTTTCAATATACAAAAATTCCTCAAGGTAATCCACCATATAGACAAAATGAAGGAGAAAAACGACATGATCATCTACCAAGATGCCACAAAAGCATTTGACAAAATTCAACACCCATTCATAATTAAGGTCTTGGAGAGATCAAGGATACAATGCACAAACCTAAATGTAGTAAAGGCAATATACAGCAAACCTATAGCCAACATCAAACTTAATGGAGAGAAACTCAAATCAATGCCACGGAAATCAGAGACAAGGGAAGGCTGTCCCTACTCTCCATGTTTCCTCAACATTGTACTTGAAGTCCTAGCTAGAACAAGAAGATAACTAAAGGAGATCAATGGAATAGAGATAAGAAAGAAGAACTCAAAGTCTTACTATTTGCAGATTATGTGATAGTATACAAAAATGACCCCAAAAATTCTACCAGAGAACTCCTACAGGTAAAAAACACCTTCAGCAAAGTGGTTGGATACAAAATTAACTCAAACAAATCAGCAGCCCTCCTGTATATGAAAGACACTAAACCTGTTAGAAGAAAAATTGGGGAAGATCCTAGAACTCATTGGCACAGGAGACAACTTCCTGAACAGAACACCAATGGAACAGTCTCTAAGAACAACAATCAATAAATGGGACCTCATGAAACTGAAAAGCTTCTGTAAAGCAAAGGACACTCTTGTAAGAACAAAACAACAGCCTACAGACTGTGAAAGGATCTTCATCCACCCTAACAGAGGGCTAATATCCAGATTATATAAACCTCGAGAAGTTAAAGAGCAACAAATCATGTAATACAATTCAAAATTTGGGGACAGAGCTAAATGGAGAATTCTCAATAGAGGAATATATAATGGCTGAGAAACACTTTAGGAAGTATTCAACATCCTTAGTCATTAGGAAAATGCAAATCAAATAACTCTGAGATTCCACCTAACATCTATCAGAATGGCTAAGATCAAAACCACATGTGACAACACATGCTGTAGAGGATGTGGAGAAAGGGGAACCCCCTTCCATTGCTGGCTGGAATATAAACTTGTGCAATCTGGTGTATTCTCAGACACACCAGGAATAGTGCTACCTCAAGATCCAGCTATACCACTCCTAGGCATATATCCTAAATATGCTCAAGTACACAACCAGGACATTTGCTCAGCCATGTTCATAGCAGCTTTATTCATAATAGCCAGAATCTGGAAATAACCCAGGTGTCCCTCAATTGAGGAATGGATAAAAAAATTGTGATACATTCACCCAATGGAACACTATTCAGCAATTAAAAACAAGGAAATCAAGAAAATTTCAGGCAAGTGGTGGGAACTAGAAAAGATCATCCTGAGTGTGGTATCCCAAAAGCAGAAAGACACACATGGTATATACTCACTTATAAGTGGATAAAATAGCCTCTCATATGAGGGTTTGGTAAAAATATTTTTTAATGTGTAAAAATACTTTTAAAGTTCTAATTTTACTTCTGAAAAAGTTTTCTCATTTGTTTGCCAAAATATTTCCTTCTATTCCCAATAGAGCTTCAGTTTTAGAATGTCTAATGACTCTCTTGATCTAATTGTAAGAGATTTATGGAATATTTGGAATAAAAATGACGTTAAGTGTGGGTTGAGTTTTAAGATGCTAGACACATGTGTTAGACTCTTCCCTTGCCTTTTAAAATATTAACTTTTTTTAAAGCAAGGAATGTTGTACTTAATTCCTGAGGCAGTACCAAGAATTTATTCAAAGAAGATGACCTATCAGATATTGTCTTATACTGTAACATGTCCAAAGTAACATCTTGATAAATGGTACATCATAATATCAATTTGTTAAAAGCAGGCAGATATGGATTTTTATAATGAAAACTCACACTAAAATTTTGAGAATTAAATCGTACATAATTTATACACTTAGAAAAATCATTCACTAGCCCATGAGTGCTGACTCATGCTGTATTCCTAATATCAGCACTCCAAGGAATGAAGCTCTTCTATTTAGTGTATGGCCAATGTGTATTACATAGTGAGATTTAGGCCTGATAATGTGTGAGACTCTGGGAAAAAAAACAGAAAACTCTGCTGCTTTACAAATTTGGGGTACTTTCAAATTTCTTATTCCAGAAAATATATTTATAATTATAATTATACATAAATATTTATATAAACCTATTGCCTGTTTAAAGCACTAATAGGTTTTCATAATGCCAGTGTATATACTAAATAAACCCTGTGTACCAATCTTGGAAACTTTCTGAGAATTAGGAATCTTACCTGAATAGTTATAAATTCATTTTTAGTTGTTATGTGTTATTGTTTAATATTATACCTGATTTTCACTTAGTTAAAAAACTTTGTTTTGCTGGGTGCTGTGACACATGCCTATAATCCCAGTACTTGGTGAGGCAAGGCTAGTGTATATTTGAGAATTCAAGGCCAACCTGGTCTACAAAATGGGTCAAAAGCAGCCAAGACTACACAAAGAAACTCTTGAAAATCAACAACAATAAACACAAAACACAAAACAAAAGAACAACAAACTCTTTGCTTTAAAAATACCTGTCTGTTTTTTTCATTTTCATTTTATTTATTTCCTCTCTTATTTTTTAAAAATATTTTCTCTTCCTCTGTTCTTCCACTACCCCTTTCCTAAAGAGTTATTCAAATAAATGCATATGGGTTTTTATAAAAACTACTAACACAGCTACATAGAGTGACATAACAAACCTTACTGAGTGTCTAATAATGGAAATTGCAGAGTCTTATCTTCCAACCTTGGCTCTAATTAAATATGACTTGTCAGATAAGACTCCTAACTGTGTCTCTCATCCATAAAATAAGGGGCTTACTGGGTGATTAATGGAGCTTATCCCCAGTTAATTTCTGTGATGAAATATTGTTAAGTATTAATTCAGTGAGAAAAATTTAAATATCAGCATAAACACAGAAATATTCATCTCCCCCTACATATTCAAGTGTAGTTTGGAATGTTTTTTTTTTAATACCACAACAATGCATAAAAGCTTTTTTTTAAAAAAAAATAAATTTCGAGATTTTTGTTATTCTACTGTGTAACATTTGTTCTATCACCAAAAGATTTGCAAGCAGACATTGACCTATGGAGAATACTGTTCATATTTATTAATAGCACAATACAATCTACTAAAAGTTTGCACTTAAAAACACTACCATATCCTCCTACTAAACTGTAAAGAGTCCATTAACACAGATTTGCTACTTCCAAGTCAATTTCATATAAGGGATCACAAATTTTCTCCTGTATGCCCATTTTCTGAATTTGGTATATTAAGTAGATGGTATATTAAATTGATGGTTTTTTTAGTTTTTAATTTTTATTTTTATTAATTACAGTTTATTCACTTTGTATCCCCTCTGTATCTCCCTCCCTCCTCCCTTCCCAGTCCCACCTTCCCTCTTCCCCACCCCTGTCACTCTCCTAGTCCACTGAAAAGGGAGGTCCTCTTCCACTTCCCTCTGATCCTGGTCTGTCAGTTCTCATCAGGGTGGCTGCATTGTCTTCTTCTGTGGCCTGGCAAGGCTGCTCCCCACTCAGGGGGAGGTGATCAAAGAGCAGGCCAATCAGTTCCTGTCAGAGACAGCCCCTGTCCCCATTACTATGGAGCCCACTGGGATACTGAACTGCCATGGGCTACCTCTGTGCAAGGATTTTAGGCCATCTCCGTGAATGGTTCTTGGCTGGAGTATCAGTTGCAGAAAAGACCCCTGTGCCCAGGCTTGTTGGATTTTTTGCTGTCCTTGTGGAGCTCCTGTCCTCTCCAGGTCTTACTATCTCCAACTTCTTTCATAAGATTCCCAGCACTCTGCACAAAGTTTGGCTATGAGTCTCAGCATCTGCCTCGATACACTGCAGAGTAGAGCCTTTCAGAAGGCCCCTGTGGTAGGCTCCTGTCCTGTTCCCTGTTTTCTCCCTCCTCTGATGTCCATCCTCTTTACCTTTCTGAATGGGTATTGAACATCTTAGCCAGAGTCCTCCTTCCTGATTAGCTTCCTTAGGTGTACATATTTTAGTATGTGAGTATATACCCTGTGTGTCATGATTAAATAGATAGATAGATAAATAAATAGAACATTTTGTTCATTTCCACAAATGTAGTATGATTAAATGTAAACTCGAGTTTTCTAACCTCTTTAAATTATACTTGAAATGTTATTTTTCAAAGTTGTAATATTACCATGTGCATATATATATACATATTTAATAGCCTAGCATTAAATTATCAATCATGATTAAACCTGAAGCATAAATATACAGGGTATTTATTGATGCCTGAAGAAAAGATAATGATTTAACTTCTTTAGATCTATGGATTTTAGTAAGGATATCCTGTATTATATGGCTAATAACTGCTTATAAGTGAGTATATTCCATCCGTGTCTTTCTGGTTCTGGGTTACAGCTCAGGTTAGGGAGGAAGATTAATTCTCATTCAGAAGGACAAGTAGAATAGATACTGGAAGTGGTAGAAGAGACGGAACAGGATGGGAGCCTACCATAAATATCCTCCGAAAGACTCCCCCCAAGAGGGGATTGAAACAAATGCAGGCATCACAGGCAAACTTTGGGCAAAGAACAGGGAGTCATAGAAAAGAGTGGAGGGAGAGAAGGAACAAGAGCAGACAAGAGCTCCTTATGAAAAACAGCAAATCTGAGACCAGGTGGTCCTGCAGACAATGATGCACCAACCAAAGACCATGCATAGAGAACCAAGAAGCCCTGCTCAGATGTATTCCATGGGCAGCTCAGCCTCCATATGGGTGTCCTAGTAAGGGGAGAAGGAGCTGTCTCTGACATGGACACTGTTGCCCTCTCTTTGATCACTTCCCGCTGGTTGGAAGGGTCATTGGCAGGCCACAGAGGAAGAGGATGCAGTCAGTTCTAATGAGACTTGATAGGCTGGGGTCAGATGATTGGTGAGGAGAACTCCAACTTTCTGAGAAATAGGGCTCAGAATAGGGGGAAGGAGGTAGGGACAGAGCTAGAATTAGAATGTAAAGTGGATAACTTATTAAAAATTAAATTAAAAAATAAAAGAAAAAAAGATGGTTTATTATTTTACCTAATTTTAAAATGTGTTCTAGGTGTACGGGCTGAATGAAGCCACATTCAACTATCTTAGCTTTTTACAATTATATAAATAAAGGCAAAGTGTGACAGTTTTATCACCACTAAAGCCCGTCATATTTTCCAGTGTTTGATATAGAGCATATAATTGACAGAGTATAGTGTAATGACTGGCTAATGAAATAAATCCAACATATATAGTTTGTAAACTTAAATCACACCTCTTATTCATATGTTTTGAATCAAAACACCATGTAACATTTGCGGATTTGAACAACTCATATTAATATAACACATAAAAAATAACATCAGCATGTAAAATATATAGTTCTAGAATCCATTCCAAAAAATTCAACTGATACTTCATTAAAAAATATCCTTACCTTAGCAAATTGTACATTTATCCATTTTGTGAATGTTTTCTTTTGAACATCTTCTCTTTCATCTACATTGTAAAATAAAAGAGCAAAAGTTATAATTAAGCTTATATTTTACAATCAAAATAACCTTCAAATAATTTGTAAGTGTTATTTTAAATTTCGTGCTACAGTTGTTGATAAATGAAGTTGAATCTGAGTAATGTTCCTATTGAGTATTCAGTTAAAATTATATCTAAAATTAATTGATATGGTCAGGTCCATACTCATTCAAAAATAAGAACACTACTGAAATCAGCTTCATCAAATAAATGAAATACTTTTAAACCCCTGATAAACATTAGTCACCCTGGTATAATTAAATGTAAACATATGGTACTATTTATTTAGCTAATGTATTCCTGGGCCATTCTCTCTAATCTCTTCCTCATCTATAAAGAAAGGATTATTTATTTCTTTACAACTACCATATTCTCTAACATAGATTTGACCCTCATAGAAGAAAGGTTCCCTATCAACCAGGACCATAGCTTAGTTACCTGTGTTTTTTTTTTCTACACAAATTAAGAAATCACTAAAAATATATTTTACAAATATTAATGTTTTTAGGGAGGGCCAGTCCCACAAATCTAAAATTTCTCGTGACTCTATCTAAATCCAGGAAATTGCAGGTACAAATGACATATCTTGGCTTACAAATAAAAACTCAAAGGAAAAATCTCCACAGATTAATGTCAAGAGATTAAATTGAGAAATTACTAAGAACAGCTTTAAAAAAGCCATCATTATAGAATTATTTGTTTTCCTAAGCTGAAAATTACTACTGAGATAAATTGACAGAAAAAAATACCTTCATTATTAAAAAAACTTTCTTCAAATTTTGGAATTAGTAATCAATAAACAAATACTATTATTTAATAATATTACTCCCACAGGCTACTATACATATGGTCAATTTCAACATTATTCATATGATATTACAAAAATCAGAAATTTACAATATGGAAGCCACTCTTAGTTGACAATTTTTAATAAATAAAAGTAGACTAATACTTTTCAAACCCAACTGATCCTCTCTCTCACCATCAATTCATAACATTTTTTCAAAGTAATAAAAGGAAAAAGTAGAATATTTCAAGTGATCAGATTTTAACTGGCTTGGCACAAAAATCTAGACAAATATATTTTCATGGTATAGAGGGTTGTTCCTAAAAGTAATTTGACTTATTCATAATTCCAATTCCCTTTTCCATCCAAATCCGTGAGCATTCTCGGTCAAAAACTAGAGAGAAAATGAGTATGTTATGTGTAAAAGGTATTCTGTCCACAAAAAAACACAAAACAAAACAAAAAAAACTAATGTTGGAGCTTAACACATTCAAATGGGTATGATGGGAACTGAGGTTTAATGGGTGCTTGAGCCAAGGTGCAGAAATTGTCCAAATGGATCAACACCATCTAATGGGAGTGGATTCTTACTATCACAGGAGTAGGCTAACAACTATGAATATAGTCATTAAATAGGGGAAGTTAGTAAGACTTGGGGAGAACAAGAGCTCCACAAAGACCAAACTGAGCAGGGCACAGGGGTCTTTGACAAGACAGTTTCTCCAACCAAGGACCATGTATGGATATGGCCCAGAACCCCCACTCAGATGTGGCCCATGGTAGCTCAGTGTCCAACTGAAGACCCTAGTAAGGGGAACAGGGACTGTTTCTGTCATGAACTCTATGACTGGCTCTTTAACCCTCCCCCATACACGCCAGGGAGTAACAGCTTGGCTAGATCCCAGGGGAGGACATTGCAGCCAGCCCTGAGGAGACAAGATGAACTGGGGTCTGATGGAAGGGGAGGAGGTCCTCCCCCATTGGTGGACTTGGAGGGGGGTGGGGAGGAGATGAAGGAGGGATGGGGAGATTGGGAAGGAATGAGGGAGGGGGACATACCTGGGATGCAAAGTACCTAACCTGTGATTAATATAAAAATAAATAAATTACATTTAAAAAAGAGCTGGTTATGATTACGTCTTTTCTTGGGAAGGTGAAAAGAGATTCTTATTCAGCCTGGAGAAATAGAGGGCATTGGTAGATCAAAGAGGAGTTTTTCTCCTGTATAGATTGATAAACCAGTAAGTTTACTGGGATTAATAACATGAGCTTTAGAAACTTAAAGGCAGCTATATCACCAAGATGGTGACAGTACAATTTATGGCAACTTTTCCACTAAAAGTCCCAACTGCACTGTAATAAGCTGCACCACTGAAGATATTCCTTGCACGATTTATGGGCAGCCATACTACAGAAGAGTTCTCATAAGCAATCATTTTATTTTATCTCTTCTGTATCCTCTAGAAGTGAGAAAAGCCTCTAATGGGGCTACTGAAAACAGTTCAAGAGCCCTGTAAGCTTTTGTGCTTCTTACATGTGGGGATACTACTGTGCTATTAATATCTTATGGTACTAATGACAAACACAATGATTTATTGGGCAATGAGCATGTCTAACTAAGAAGTGACAGACATACAACAGAGACAAAGAAAGTTTACTTCTGTGTGTAGGCTCTGAAAGTAACTGTAAGCCACTTGCATTTATGCAATGGGTCTCTAACCAGAAGCTGACCAATTTCTGGCAACATTAAGATAGACTTTCAGAGGCAATAAATTGTCCTTCAATATAAAAAATCATAATCCCAGAAATTTTGTTACAGCAATAGAAAATTAACCAAAAGGGAGTATTTGAAAGTACAGAATTTTTAAAAGAAAAATTTTAAAAGAAAATAACCTTCAAAACAACACCTTTGAAAAGAGTTGTTCCAAAGGCTTTTAGGGGAAAAAGAGTTGTGATTTTATTTTCAATTAATTTCAAATATCAATACACAAAACACTGACGGCAGCATAGAAACCTTGACATTATGTGCAAAATGCTATGAATCTACTGTATAAATAGTACAAATGTGAGCTTCAACAAACAACTTCAGTAAATGTCCTGTTTCAATCATCATTTTTTATATCAGGAAAACTACTTCTGCAGTGAATTAATTGCTAGTGTTTTATTTTTGTCATAATATTATATTAAATATTGTAATTATTATTATAATGCATTTTATGGTATCAAGAAAATCCAGAATGTTTATTAGTGTCCTATTGCTCAGTTACTGTTTTTACAACATTTAAATATATTCATATGCTATTTGCTGTTTTTACACTAGAAGTCAAACTGAATGAGTAAAACAAGTATTATTAAAAATAAAGTAGAAAATGATCATTTGACTCAAAGTGGATAGTGTTTAATTTGACTAAATATCTACTTATATCATAATTTGTTAGTAAATTGTATAAAATGTGATGAAATAACCAAAGTAACAAATGTTGAGCAAATGCACAAAAATTGAAGACAACCAGAGGTTAAAATTTCTATTTGAGCAACTCAGACTTCTATGCATGCAATAATGTATATAAAAGCATCCTGAATTTTATAATGTACGAGCTAAATGTCTCTAAATCATCAAGAATTGCATTCATTTGTATTTCCCTCATGATGCTGGATCATTTCATTGATATATCCTGCTCCTACCTTTACTAATGGATAGCTAGTATGTTTCATTTTTAAAAAAGTAACTGCAAAAAATATTTTTAAATTTTATTTATATAATTATTTATTACAATTTATTCAATTTGGGGAGATCCAAGATGGCTGCCACGAGAGAACACTGTGTCTGAGGAGTAGGAGAGCAGAAACAACGCAGC
>CM053742.1:115663153-115693825 GCA_028658305.1 Pachyuromys duprasi
CAGGGATTAATGGACAATACTAGTAAGAACATTGAAGAAAGTATTGTTGAGAGCAATGTAGATTATGATGGCCTGGCTCCTGAGATTTTAGAGAGGAGAAGTATATTATTAAGTCGCCTCGAGACCTTTCTTTTTATATTTTAACAAAGAATATGGCTGCTTTCTGTCATTGTCCAAAAAAATCTGTCTGAGGTTAAATTGAAGAAATTTGGGTTAATGGAAAAGGCAGAGGAGATTTCAAGATAGCCTAGTATTGACTGTAATACACTGGCTACTCATTTATCTGGGTATTTTTTGTTTGTTCAGTTGGTTGGTTTGGTTTGGTTAGTTTTTCACAGGGTTTTACTGTGTAATGTTGAAACTCACTTTGTAGACCAGGCTGTCCTCAAACTCACAGAGATCTTCCTGCCTCTGCCTTCCTGAATGATGGGATTAAGTATGTACCAACATCCAGATACTTGACATTCTTATATAGACCTAAAATAAAAAGGAGCAAGGAAAAATGCAAATTGCAGATGGATGTGGTGGTTCATGCCTCAGATCTCAGTGCTAAGGGAAACATAGGCAAGCAGCTGTCTCTAAAATTGAGACCACCCAGGTGACTCAGGACAGCCATGTCTACACATAGAAACTTTGCCTCAAAAATAAACAGAAGCACCAACAACAGCAGCAAAGGAAGAAGAAGAAGAAGAAGAAGAAGAAGAAGAAGAAGAAGAAGAAGAAGAAGAAGAAGAAGAAATGTAGCATGAGAAACTGTAATTAAGCTAAGTCCAGTACTTAAGGAGATCAAAAAAAAAAAAAAAAGAAAGAAAGAAAGAAAGAAAAAAAAGAAAAACCTGGAGAGAGTTTAAGATGGCAGAGACCAGCAAATACTGTATCTGAGTGGCAGAAAAACTGAAACTCCGAAGTTGGAGAGTAGAGGGGCAGCTGAAGCCAGAATATCAACATTTGACATTTCCTGGGTTACAGAGGACAACCCGGGAACTTGGACCTTTTGGATTCAGGTCACCTGTGGATGTTTCTGGGAACTGAGAGTGAACTTCCCTTTGCTCCAAGTATGGGCCTCCTTGTCAGCAGAGACAGCATTGGTTGCCCCAAACAGGATCCTCCTTGCTTGATAACTGAAAAGCAGAGGTGGGTATCCCAGGTCAGCAGCAAGAGGTAGGTGGCTGTACAGGTCTCCAAGGATTGCAGCAGAAGAAGTTGACAGTAAGGGCCTACCAGCAGGCAGCTGTACTGGCCTTCCAGTTCTGCCACTGCAGTGGTATGGTGGTTAGTCCAAGCAGGAACCTCTGTGATCCCTGACTGAGACAGCAGAGGTGGCTATACCAAGTACAAGTCTCCTTGTCCTATGGCCAAACAGTGAACATCTCTGAGCTGAATGATTTCCTAAAGTCTGATTTGCCCCTGTGGGACCAAATCTGAGAATAGAGAACAGGGAGAAACCCTGCGCTTTCAGATTAGACCTGTGAGCAAGTGAGTGCACCTTAAAATGAGTGCATGCAGAGTCCCAAATCCAAGATGCTCTATGCTAGTAGCCACATACCTGATACCTCCCATTCAGAATCCCACTGTGGGCAACACAGGGAACCTTGAGACAACATTCTCAAGATTGAAGTCCCTATTCTGTGGGTCTACCAGTGAAGTTGAAGCAAGAAATTACTGGAGCCCAGACAACTCTGAATACCAGGAGAACAGTATGACAGGCCTGTAGGCCTTGAGGCATTCAGGGTACCTGAGTATGTGCATTGCACAGGTGAACCATGCCAGCACTCGCACCCTGTCCTGGGCTTAAGCTCCACATTTCAGACATATACCTGCTCTAGCAACCTGTCTTTCAAGGCACACTTCCACACGCATACCTGCACTTGCACTCATGTGCTTGTGACATTTTAACCTTAGATACAGCTGAAATACCAACATCCACTCTTAAATCTGAAGACCTCTCTCAACTTCTTGAAGAATACTCCAGACTCTAGAGACAGACGGATCCAGACTGAAGTACAGACTCCAGGAACAAACACCATAGCAGACGGCTAGAAGTCGGCATAAGAATACACCCAACAAATTCAGGACATCATGGCTTAACAGGCAACCCCCAAAATCAAGGGATATGATAATTCATTGGAAACTTAGGAAAATGACCTCAAATATATGCTTATTTAGATATTAGAGACCCATAAAGAGGAAATGAACAAAACTCTCAAAGAAATACAAGCAAAACCAGCAAAACAAAAAGAAAAAAAAAGTAGAGGCACAAGTAGTGGCATATAGAGAAGAAACAAAGAAAAACAGAGGCCAACAGGTAAAGACAGGAATCCACATTCAAAAAGAGGAAGGAAATGGTCCAAGACTTGAAAACAGAATTGGACTCAATAAAGAAAAGACAAACAGAGAAACCCCTGGAGCTGGAGAACTTAGAGAAAAGATCAGGAACCACAAAAGTAAGCATCACCAACAGAATGCAAGAGATGGAAGAGAGGATCCCCGGTGCTGAAGATAAAATTGCAGAAATTGATACTTCTTTTTAAAAAAATTAAATCAGATAAGTTCTAAACAAAAACCATATAAGACATCAAGGACTACATGAAAAGATGAAATCTAAGGATAATAGGAAGAGATGGCTCCAAAGTCCAGAATATATTTTCAAGAAAATCATAGAAGAAAAATTTCCCCAATTTAAAGAAATAGATGCCCCTAAACATACAAGAAGCCTACAGAACACCAAATAGAGTAGACAAGAAAAGAAACTCCTTACATCACATAATCGTCAAAAAGCTAAATATACAGAACAAATTAAAATATTAAAAGCTGCAAGGGAAAAGGGCCAAGTAATATATAAAGGTAGACCTATCAGAATCACACCAGAATTCTCAACAGAAATTATGAAAAATAGAAGAGCCTAGGCAGATGTCATGGATACCCTAAGAGACCACAAATACAAACCCAGACTACTATAAACAACAGTTTTCAAAAAAACAGGGAGAAATAAAAATAAAAATCCACGCAAAACTAAACTTAAACAGTATCTACATAGTAACCTAGCCCTACAGTAGATACTAGAAGGAAAACACAAATCCAATGAAATCAACTACACCCAAGAAAACACAGGATATAGATAACTTCACAACAACAACAAAGGCAAAGCAAAGAAAAGAGAACAAGCATTGAAACACAGTAACACCGACTCTACAATAAAAGGAACTAACATTCATTGGTCACTGTTATCTATCATCAGGAATGGAGTCAACTCTCCAATAAAAAGGCACAGACTTACTGAATGGTTGCAGAAACAGAATCCGACATTCTGCAGCATCCAAGAAACACACCTCTGCAAGAAAGATAAACACTACCTCAGAGTAAAGGGCTGAAAAAAGGTTTTCAAGCAAACAGACACAGAAAAAAAGCTGGAATATCTATCCTAATATCTAATAAAATATACTTTCAATCAAAAAAGATGAGGAGGGTTTCTTCATTCTCCTTAGAGGAAAAATCCACCAGGAAATCACCACAATCCCCAACATCTATGCCTAAATAGAAAAGCAACTGTATTTATCAATGAAACATTATTAAAGCTTAAATCATATAATGATCCCAATAACTAAATAATAGGAGACTTCAACACTCCACTCTCACACAGGAACAGATGATCTAGACTGAAGCTAAGTATGGAAATAATGGCACTTAAAGAGACCTTAAGTCAATTGGACCCAATAGAGGTCTACAGAGTTTTCACCCAAACACAAAAGAGTTTATCTTCTTTTCAGCACTTCATGGAACCTTTTCAAAAACTGACCATATAGTCAGGCATAAAGGAAGCCACAACAGATACAAGAAGATCAAAATAATCCCTTGTATCCTATCAGACCCCCATAGCCTAAAACTAGAACTCAACAACAGAAATAACACAAATCCTACATGCACATGGAAACTTAACAACTCTCTACTCAATGACAGCTTGGTCAGGGAAGAAATGAAATTAGAGAATTCCTAAAATTCAATGCAAATGAAGACACAACCTAACCAAACTTATGGGACACAATGAAAGCAGTGCTAGTAGGAATATTCGTAGCATTAAAAACCTCCAGAAAGAAGTTTGAGACATCTCATATAAGCAAAATAACGGCACACCTAAAAGCCCAAGAAAAATAAAAGAAGCAGAAAAACCCAAGAGGAGTAGAGGATTGGAAATAATCAAACTTAGAGCTGAAATTAAAATTTTTAATGAGACCAAGAGCTTGTTCTTTGAGAGAATCAACAAGATAGACTAAAAGGCAGAGAAAAGTATTCAAATTGTAAAAATCAGGAAGAAAAAGGGAAATCCAAACATACTGAGGAAATACAAACATACATTAGGTCTTACTACAATATGTTATCAAACTTATTCTTTGAAGCCACAGGCACTTTGATACTGAAACCACACAATGAGTCAACAAAAAAAGAGAACTTCAGAACTATACCTCTTGTGAACAGTGGTGCAAAATTATTCAATGAAATACTTGCAAACCGAATCCAAGAACACATAAAAGATATCCTCCACCATGAGCATGTAGGCTTCATCTCAGGCATGCAAAGGTGGTTCAATATACAGAAACCCATCAATGTAATCCACCACATAAACAAACAGAAGGAAAAAAATAAAAATACATGATCATCTCCTTAGACGCTGCAAAAGCATTTAACAACATCCAACACCCATTCATGTTTAATGTCTTGGAGGAATAAGAGATACAAGGCACATATGTAATCATAGTAAATACAATATACACATAGTCAATATACAACATCAAATTAAATTGAGAGAAATTTAAGTCAATCCCACTGAAATCAGGGATAAGGCAAGGCTGCCCACTCTCTTTGTATCTCTTCAAGTAAGTACTTGATTTCCTAGCTAGAGCAATAAGACAACAATAGTAGACCAAAGGGATACATATTAAATTAAAAAGAAGCCCTCCTAAGCCACAGAGGAGTACTTTACAGCCAGTCCTTAAGAGACCTGATGAACCAGGACCAGATGAAAGAGGAAGATGTCCTCCCCTATCAGTGGACTTGGAAAGGGGCAGGAAATAGATGAAAGAGGGAGGGTAGGATTGGGAGAGAATGAAAGAGTGGGATTCACCTGGGATACAGAGTTAATAAAATGTAACTAATAATAAAAAAAATTAAAAAGAAGTCAAAGTATCACTAATTGCAGATGATATGATAGTGTACATGAATGAATCCAAAAATTCTTCCAGAGATAAACACAGCTGATAAATATTTTCAGCAAAGTGGCTGGATACAAAATCAACTCAAAACAACAACAATAACAAAAACAAAAACAGATAGGGTCTCCCTTTTGGGAGGAAACCCCACAGTCGGGGAAAATCTCAGTGAGGTCAACCTCAGGACACCTAGCTCTGAAAATTTTTCTGGGTTCCCACAGTCTCCAGACTCTAGCTCCTGCTACACACACAAGAACTGTGCTTACCTGCTGCTGATTATCACTTGGGTATTGAGGCACAGAGCTCCAACCTCAGACCTACAGAAGTCTGTAATACCTGTGATCAGCCCCCAGATACTACTCCACAGGACAACCAGTTATCCATAACTAAACTGACCAAAGCAAGGGGCTCCCAGATTCTATAAGAGGGCTGTGCCTTAAAAACAGTGCAACAACAGCAGCATCTCAATAAATTCAAGGCAAGAAACCCAGCAGCAGGAGAGCTGTCTCCAGGATTTCTACGGGTGTGAGGAGAGCCCCCCTGACTAACAAGGACCACAGTTACCACTCAGATCTATAAGCCTGAGGTGAGCTGTGACAATTCCTGAGAAACACAGGCCATTCAGTGACCATACCACAAAAGTGGAGGAGGCCTCCTTCAGGAAAAATCATCTTCCTGCCAAGGGAATTCTCCCCACCCCAGGATTCTAGGAAGCACCAGAAACTAACAGCCAAAACCTAAGGTAGCCCAATGGGTAGAGGCCAATGTAAAAGCTCAGTCAACAAAAATCAGAGCAATATGGCATATCCAGAAACCAGATATCCAAGGGAAAGCAGCCCTGGACACCCCAGCATAACTGAAATTCAAGAAGATGACCTTACATCTATGCTGATGAGCAGGATAATAGAGGAAGAGCATAAAATGTGTAAGGAATTAATGGAAGATAAAATAAAACAGATTATGGTCATCCATAAAAAAATGGAGGACGATAAAGACAGATTATGGCCATCCGTAAAGAAAAACAGGAAGAAATGGCCAAACAGCTTGTGGCATTTAGAGAAGAAATTATTAAATCACTGAAAGAAATAAAAGAAACAGAGGAATGTTCAAACAAACAGCTGAAGAAATTAAAGGAAAAAACAGAATAATGCAGTCAGACAGGTGAGGAAATCAACAAAATGGCTCAAGATCTGAAGACAGAATTAGAAAAATTAAAGAAAACACAAACAGAAGAAGTCATTCAGAGGAAAAACTAAGCAAAGAAAACAAGAAATACAGAGGTATGTATAACAAATAGACTACAAGAGATGGAAGAAAGAATCTCAGGTGTGGAAGATACAATGGAAGAAATCGATGTATCTGTCAAAGAAAATTATAAATCCAAAAAATTCCTGACATAGACCATCCAAGAAATCCAAGACAATATGAAATGACAATTATGAAAAGAATAATAAGAATAGAGGAAAAAGAAGAAATCCTCCTCCAAAGGCCCAGAAAATATGTTCAACCAAACCATACAAGAAAATTTCCCCAACTTAAAGGAGAGGCATATAAGAATACAAGAGGCCTATAGAACACCTAAAAAAATTAGAGAAGAAAAGAAAATCCTCCTATCACATAATAATCAAAACAGTAAGTATACAGAACAAAGAAAACATATTAAAAGCTTTAAGGGAAAAAGGCCAAGCAACATAAAATGGCAAACGCATCAGAATCACACCTGACTTCTCAACAGAGACTATGAAAGCCAGAAAGGCCTGGACAGAAATTATGTAGACCCTAGATATCAGCCAAGGCTACTATACCCAGGAAAACTCTAAGTCATCATAGATGGAGAAAAGAAGATATTCAATGACAAAAACAAATTTAAACAATACCTACCCAGAAGTCCAGCATTATAGAAGATAGCAGAAGGAAAAGTACAACCCAGGAAAGCTAACTACCTTCAGGAAAACACAGGGAACAAATAACCTCACTAAAGCAAAACTAAGCAGCCAAGCACACAAACACACTACTACAACCAAGAGCAAAATTAAAGCATCTAACAGCCACTGATCATTAATCTCCCTCAACATCAACAGACTCAACTCTCCAATAAAAAGAAACAGACTAACAGAATGGATATATAAACAAGATCCAACAATCTGTTGCATAGAAGAAACCCATTTAAGTCACAAAGATAGACATTACCTGAGAGTAAAGGGCTGGAGGACTGTTTTCCAAGCAAATGGATCCAAGAAGCAAGCAGGAGTAGCCTTTCTAATATCTAATAAAATAGATTTTCACCCAAAATTAATCAAAAGAGATGGAGAAGGTCATTTCATATTCATCAAAGGAAAAGTCCACCAAGAGGACATCACAGTTCTGAAAATCTATGCCCCAAATACAAGAGTACCCACATTTGTAAAAGAAACATTTCTAAAACTGATACCACACATAGATCCCCACACATTAATAGTGGGAGAATTCAACAACCCACTCTCCACAAAGAACAGGTCAACAAAAGAGAAATTAAATCAAGAAACAATTACTCTGACAGAGGTCATGAATCAAATGGAACTAACACACATCTAGAGAACCTTTCACCCAAACACAAAATAATTTACTTTCTTTTCAACAACTCTTGGAACATATTCCAAAATAGACCATATAGTTGGTCACAAATAAAACCTCCATAGATACAAGAAGATTGAAAGAATCACTTGTATCCAATCTGACCACCATGAACTAAAGCTGGACCTCAACAACAAAAGAAGTAGCAAAAAGTCTACACATACATGGAAACTGAATAACTTGCTTTTCAATGACAGCTGGGTCAGGGGAGAAATAAAGAAAGAAATCAAAGACTTCCTAGAATTCAATGAAAATTAAGTCAAAATATACCCAATCTTATGGGACACAATGAAAGCAGTGCTAAGAGGAAAACTCATACCACATTTTGCCTTCAAGAAGAATTTTGAAACATCTCATACAAGTAACTTAAAGGCTAACCTGAAAGTCTTAGAGAAAAACAAATGAAGCAGACACACCCAAGAGAAGTAGACAGTTGGAAATAATCAAATTCAGGGCTGAAATCAATAAATTAGAAACAAATAAAACAATCCAAAGAATCAATGAAACCAAGACCTGGTTCTTTGATAAAATCAACAAGATAGACAAACCCTTAGCCAAACTAACTAAAATGCAGAAAGACACCATCCAAATCAACAAAATGAAAAATGAAAAGGGGGACATAACAACAGACAGGGAGGAAATCCAAACAATCATTAGGTCTACCTCAAAAGCCTATATGCCACAAAATATGAAAATTTAAATGAAATGGACAATTTTCTTTATCGATTCCACTTGCCAAAGCTGAATCAAGAACAGGTAAATCAATTAAATAGTCCTATATCCCCTAAGGAAATAAAATCTGCCATCAAAATAATCCCATTAAAAAAAAAACACCAAACAAACAAAAACCCAGGGCTAGATGGTTTCAGCTCAGAATTCTACCAGACTTCAAAGAAAAGCTAACATAAATACTTTTCAAACTATTCCACAAAACAGAAACAAAAGGAACATTACCAAACTCATTCTAAGAAGCCACAGTCACTTTGATACCTAAACCTCACAAAGACCCAACAAAGAAAGACTATATCAGGCCAATCTCTTTCATGAACATTGAGGCAGAAATATTCAATAAAATACTCTCAAAGCAAATCCAAGAGCACATAAAGGGATCATCTTTTATGAGCAAGTAGTCTTCATCTCAGGTATGCAGGGGTGGTTCAATATATGGAAATCCATCAATGTAATTTACCATATAAACAAGCTGAAAGAAAAAGACCACATGATAATCTCCTTAATATTTGATAAATACCAATATTCATTTATGTTTACAGTCTGGAGAGATTAGAGATACAAGTCACTTGCCTTAACATAGTAAAGGTAATATACAGCAAGCCTATAGCCAACATCAAACTAAATGGAGAGAAACAAATCAATCCCACTCAAACGAGGGACAAGGCAAGGCTTCCCACTCTTTTCATGCCTCTTTAACATTGTACTTGAAGTCCTTGCTAGAGCAATAAGACAACTAAAGGGAATCAAGGAGATTCAGTTCTGAAAGGAAGAAGTCAAAGTATCACTATTTGCAGATGATATGATAGTATACATGAGTGACCCCCAAAATTCTACCAGGGAACTTCTACAGCTGATAAACATCTTCAGCCAAGTGGCTGGATTCAAAATCAACTCAAAAAAATCAGTAGCCCTCCAGTATACAAAAGACAAAAGGGATGAGAAAGAAATTAGGGGGAAAAGAGCCTTCACAATAGCTGCAAAGGACATAAAGTACCTTGGTGTAACTCTAATCAAGCAAGAGGATGACTTGTATGAAAAAAAAAAAAAACTTTCAGTCACTTAAGACAGAAACAGATGAAGCTATCAGAAGATGGAATGGCCTCCCATGCTCAAGGATTGGCAGGATAAAAATAGTAAAAATGGCCATCTTACCAAAAGCAATCTACAGATTCACTGCAATTCCCATCAAATTACCAATGCAATTCTTTACAGACCTTGAAAGAAAAATTATCAAATTCATATGGAATAACAAGAAAACCAGAATCGTTACAACAATCCTCTACAATAAAAGATCTTCTGATCTCAAGGTGTACTATAGAGCAACAGTAATAAAAACTGCATGGTACTGGCATAGAAACACAATGACGGATAGCCAGAACCTGGAAATAACCCAGATGTCCCTCAACAGAGGAATGGATACAAAAACTGGGGTACATTTACAAAATGGAATACTACTCAGTAATTAAAAACAAAGAAATCATGAAATTTGCAGCAAATGGTGTTATCTAGAAATGATCATCCTGAATGAGGTATCATAGAAGCAGAAAGACACACATGGTATACACTCACTTATAGGTGGATATTAGACATGTAATATAGGATAATAATACTAAAACCTGTACACCTAAGGAAGCTAATCCAGAAGGAGGACCCTGGTAAGAAGCCCAATCTTCCTTCAGAAAGGCAAATGAGATGGACACCAGAGGAGGGAGAAAACAGAGAACAAGACAGGAGGCTATCACAGACAGCCTCTGAAAGACTCTGCCCAGCATGGTATCAAAGCATATGCTGAGGCTCATAGCCAAACATTTTTCAGAATGCATGGTATCTTATTGAAGAAGTGGGAGATAGAAAGACCTAGAGGGAAGCGTAGCTCCACAAGGAGAGCAACAGAATCAAATAATCTGGGCACAGGGACCTTTTCTGAGACTGATATTCCAAACAAGGACCATGCATGGAGATAACTTAGAACCCTTGTACAGAAGAAGTCCATGTCAGCTAAGTGTCCAGGAGCGTTCCCCAATAATAGGAACAGGAACTGTCTCTGACATGAACTCATGGGCTAGATCTTTGATCACCTCTACCTTAAGGGGTAGCAGCCTTACCAGTTCATAGAGTCAGACAAAAAAGCCAGTCCTGATGAGACCTAAATGACTAGGGTCAGATGCAAAGGGTGGAAGACCTACCCCATTATTGGACTCTAGAAGGGGCATAGGAGAAGAAGAGGGAGAGAAGTTAGGATTGGGAGGGGATGGCGGCGGTGGCTATAGCTGGGACAGAAAGTGAATAAACTGTATAAAAAAAAATAAAAATACAAGGATGACCCTAAGCAAAATGATCAATCCACACTCAGGTAGGCAAATAGGAAGGACATAGGAAGAGGGTAAAATCAGGGAACAGGACAGTAGCCTACCACAGAGGGCCTCTGAAAGACTCTAGACAGAAGGGTATCAAAGCAGATGCTGAGTTTCATAGACAAACTTTGGGCAGAGTGCAGAGATTCTTATGAAAGAAGGGGGAGACAGAAAGACCTGGAGGGGACACGGGCTCCACAAAGAGAGCATCAGAACCAAAATATCTGAGCTCAGGGGTCATTTCTGTGACTGATACTACAACCCAGGTCCATGCATGGAGATAACCTAGAACCCATGCACAGATGTAGCCCATGACAGCTCAGTCTCCAAGTAAGTGTCCTAGTAAGGGAAACAGACTGTTTCTGACATGAACTCAGTGGCTGGCTCTTTGATCAACTTGCCCTGAGAGTGGAACAGCTTTACCAGACAACAGAAGAAGACAGTGCAGCCAGTCATGATGTATTAGGGTAAGAGGGAAGAATAGGAGGACCTCTCCAATCACTGGACTTAGAGAGGGGCATGGGACAAAATGAGGGAGGGAGTATCATATTGGAAGGGAGGGAGGGAGGAGGTTACTGTTGGGATACAAATTGAGTACACTGTCATAATAAACAATAATAAATTAAAAAATAAAGGAAAACCTGATTTTACATCAAATAAAGGGACTGGTGACCTGAGGACAAGCTAAGCCCCCAACTTGTGAAAAGGAATTAAACAAAAGCTTGAGCAGAGAAGGAAACTATCAAACACAAAAGATAGATGAAGATATACTTGAAGGAGAAGGCCAAGTTACAGTCTGGCAGCTTTGACACTGGACATGGAGATGCAGAATTTCGACTTATTCTTGCTGGTTTCTAGACTTCTTTCCATTCAGTATTCCCTGTCTATGCTGCTGTTCCTCCCCTTAAGAAAATTAATGTATATGCTGTACCACTCTAATTTGGAGTAATCTACTTTTTTATTTTGACTTTACAGTGGTTAGAGTAAAAAGATTGCCTTGAGTCTCAGATGAAACTTTAGCTTTGAACTTTCAAGCAGTGTTGAGACAGTTATAGACTATGGGCACTTTGATGCTGAACTAAAAGCATTTTGCATTATGGTATGGCTACAAGCCTATTTCAGCCCATGAGTGCAATGTGGTCATTTGGATGAGATTGATCATCATATGCACATAGATTTGAATGCTTAGTCATCAGGGAGTATCACTACTTGAGAGGATTAGGAGGTAAGGAATAGGTGTGGCCTCACTGGAGTAGGTATTTACCTAAGGTTTGCTTTAAGGTTTCAAGAGCCCAAGACAGGTTCTGCTGCTTTCACTTTCTGCTGTCTGAGGATGTGGATGTAGAACATTCAAAGACTATTACAGCACCACAGCTACCTGCATTCTGCCATGGTTCCTGTCATGATGACATGACTAAACCTCTGAAACTTTCTACAAGCTCTAATGAATTTTTTTTTTCCTTTGTAAGTGTTGTCGTAGTCAGATGTCTCTTCACAACAATAGAACACTGACTCAAATGTCACCAAAAAAACAGAGAAAATAAATAGTTCTGTGAAAAATATTATCCCCATTGCATAAAGCAATAAGATACAATTTACCTACCTAGATTTATTTGAATGTCCATGTGCCCTGTAACTCATTTTAAATGCATTTGGAACATTTTAATTGCTTAATTTATGCTACATAGAGTTATCATTGTCCTTGTAATAGTTACATATATGTGACACATTTTAAATTGTTCTATGTTATTTTATCATGTTCTTGTGTGTTCATCTGACTGATACATGACCTCATGACCTCTCTATTTATCTTGTTTGTTCTGGAGAAATATATATATTCAAATTTGGCCTATTCATTGTTTTTTAAGTAATTTATTTATTTTTATATAAATCACAGGCTATGTACTTTATATCCCAGCCGTAGTCCCCTCCCTCAGTCCCTCCCACTCTCCCCATCTCTCCGTCATCTCCTCCCTGCCCCCTCCAAGTCCACTGATAGGGGAGGTCCTTCCCCCCACTTCCATCTGACCCTAGCTTATCATGTCTCTTCAGGGCTAGGTGCAATGTCCTCTTCTGGGATCTAACTAGGCTGCTCCCCCCTCAGGGAAGATTGAAGAGCCAGCCATTGAGTTTATGACAGAAATAGTCCCTCTTCCCCTTACTAGGGTACCCAGTTGGATACTGAGCTGCCATGGGCCACTCCAAGCAGGGGTTCTAGGTTATATCCATACATGGTCCTTGGTTGGAAAAACAGTCTCATAAAAGACCCCTGTGCCCTGATCTATTTGGTCTTTTTGGAGCTCTTGTCCTTGCCAAGTCTTATTAATTCCCCCCTTTTTTTCATATGATTCCCTGCACTCTGCTGAAGGCTTGGTTGTGAGTCATAATATCTGCTTTGATACATTGCTAGTTAGAGTCTTTCAGAGGCCCTCTGTGGTAGGCTCCTGTCCTGTTGCTTGTTTTCTCCTACATTCAATGTCTATCCTGTTTGTCCATCCTAGCAAGGATTGATCATCTCACCCTGGGTCCTCCTTCATTGTTTAACAATTGAAAATCTTCATTGTTTATCATTTATGTGAAACAATATAAAAATTAGGCATAGGAGGGAATGGTAAAAGTCATAGTAAGAACTCGGGGTCTGGCTCTTTGATCACATCCCCGTGATGATTGAGCAACCTTACCAGGCCACAGAGGAAGACAATGCAGCCAGTCCTGAAGAGACCTGATAGGTTAGGGTCAAAGGGAAGGGGAGGAATACCTCCTCTATCAGTGGACTTGGGGAGGGGAATAGGAGGAGGTGAGGGACAGAGGGAGGGATTGGGAAGTGATGGAGTGGGCTACAGCTGGGATATAAATGAGAAAACTGTAATTTATAAAATAATAATTTTTTTTCAAAAGTCACAGTTCAGAAATATGGTAGCAAACATTTCACACTGTTTTTGAAGGGCAGAGGTTCCAAAACTCCAAAACTGGTAGGTGGATTGGCAGCTGAAATGAGAGCATTGACATTGAGGCTTCAGGGGCTTGATGGGACAACCAGTGAGCAAGGATAGATTGGATTCAGGCCCCCCAAGGACTTCTCCTGAGACTGAGAGAGGTAATCTGTGGAACCTCTGTACTATCCTCTGCACCTTCTCTTGCTCCCTGCCTTTCTAACTGCTCAGGCAGCAGCAGTGAATACATAACCCCAGCTACAGGGCCTCCTTACATTAAACACTAAAGAGGGGACCCAATTCTGAGAGTAGAAAACTGTGGATCCTCTGAACTTACTGTCTAAGCGTGCGAGTGATTGTGCCCATGCTCTCTGTGTTTACCACATATGCCAGCCAGTGAGTGTGTCTGCAAGAGAATGCTTACAGAGTCCCAAATCCAGTGTCCCTCCACACTAGACCCCAGACATCTGATCCCTCCCAACCATACCACTACGGTGGGCAACATAAGGACCCATGGAATAGCATTCTCAAAATTGAAGCCCCTGTTCTTTGGGTCTCCCAGTGGAATCCAGAAAACAATTCCTGGAAACAATTCCTGGAACCAAGATGGTACATGTCATGCAGATGTGCATACTGGGAGCATAATACCTAGACAGGCCCTTGGTCCACTGAGGCATTCAAGGGACCTGTTCGTGCACAATTCACCTGCAAACTACAACTGCACCAGAGCTTGTACTTAAGTTACTCCTTTAGATACTACCCTTCCAGGCTAGCACACTCCCACACACACTCCTGCTCTGGAGCACATGCGCCTGCGACCTTCACCCTTAGCTGCATCTGAAACACCAACACCAATTCTCTAACCAGTGTACCATACTCATCTTTCCTGAAGAATACTACATTCTCTGGAGATAGACTGACCCAGTATGAAATACAGGCTCCAATAACAAATAGCATAGGCTATGGACCTTCAGAAGGATAGAGGATAGCTTAAGAACACATCCTACAAAAATCTAGACAGCATAGCTTTACCATCAACCCCCAAAAGCAAAGGATATTTTAATTCAATGGAAACATAGGAAAAGGATTTTAAATCCGTGCTTATCCAGTGGTTAGAGGCACATAGAGAGGAAAGGAACAAAAATTAGATGCCATTATGAAAGACAGGAATCCACATTCAAACAGATAAAGAAAATGGTGCAACATGAAAACAAAATTAGAATCAATAAGGAAAACAGTGAAAAGCTTAGAGTAAACAACTTAGAGAAGAGGTCGGGAACCACAAAATGTAAGCATCACTAAAAGAATATAAGAGATGGAAGAGAGAATTTCAGGTGCTGAAAATACAATTACAGAAGTTGATGCATCTCTCAAAGGAAAACTAAAATCAGAAAAGTTACAGACAAAAAAAAATCATCCAAGAAATCAAGGATGCTATGAAAAGACAAAATCTATGAACAGAAGAAATAGATGAAGTAGAAGATTCCAGGCTCCAAGGTCCAGAAAATATTTTCAGGATAATCACAGAAGAAAAATTTCCAATCTTAAAAGAAGGAATGCCCATAAACGTACAAGAGGCCTACATAATACCAAATAGACTAGAACAGAAAGGAAACTCTACATGTCACATAATAGTCAAAACAAATTTACAGAACAAAGAAAAATATTAAAAGCAACAAGGGAAAAATTCCAAGTATCATTAAAAGGTAGACCTATCAGAATCACACCAGGCTTCTCAAAAGAGACTAGGAAGCCAGAAGGGCCTGAGCAGATGTCGTACACTTTCTAATAGTACACAGATGTCAAACCAGCAAAACTTTCAATCAACATAGATGGAGAAAACAGAACATTCTGTAACATAATTAAACTTAAACAATATCTACAAACTAGCCCTACAGAAGACATTAGAAAGAAAGGGACAATTTAACAAAATCAACTACAACCAAGAAAACAAAGGAAAAAACACCATCACATCAAAAATTAATAAGAAAACAACCACACAAACACAATATAACCACCAGCACCACAATAAAAGCAACTAACATTCACTAGTCACCATTATCTATCAATATCAATGGACTCAAATATCCAAAAAGAAGACTCAGACCAACAGAACGTTCTTGGAAACAGGATCCAACATTCCTTTGCATCCTAGAAACACACCTCTGCAACAAAGAAAACACTATCTAAGAGCAAAGGGCTGGAAAAGGTTTTTCATGGAAACAGACCCAAAGAACAAGCTGGAGTTACTATCCTAATATCTTTCAACCATAATTTATGTATATATATTTAAAAAAGTGGGGACGGAAACTTCATTTTCATGAAAGGAAAAATCCCCCAGGAGGACATCACAATCCTCAACATCTATGCCCTAAATACAAGAGCACCCGCATTTGTAAATGAAACTTTAATAATGCTCAAAACATACATTGACCCCAAAACCTTAATAGGGGGAGAATTCGACAATCTACTCTCACCAAGGCACAGATCATCTAGACAGAAACTAAAGAGTGAAATAATGACACTTACAGAGGTCCTAAATCAAATGAACTTAATAGATGCCTATAAAACTTTTCACCCAAACTTAAAAGAGTATTCTTTCTTCTCAGGACCCCACAGAACCTTCTCCAACCCTAACCCTGACCACATAGTTGGACACAAAGCAAACCTCAACAGATAGAATAACATTGAAAAAATCCTTTGTATCCTGTAAGACCACCATGGAATAACAGTAGATCTCAACAACAACAGAATTAACAGAAAGCCTATGCATGTTTGGCAACTAAACAACTCCCTACTCAACCACAGCTGGATCAGGGAAGAAATGAGAAAAGAAATTAGAGACTACCTAAAGTTCAGTGAAAATAAAGGCACAATTTACCCAAACATATAAGACACAAAGGAAGCAGTGCTAAAAGGAAAGTTCATAGCACTATATGCTTTCATGAACAAACTTGAGGTATTTCATAGTAGCAACTTAAATGCACACCTGAAAGCCCTAGGGAAAAACAGAAAAAAAAAAGAAACAGACACACCAAAGAGAAGTAGATGGTTGGCAGTAATTAAAAAAAAAACAGGGCTAAAATCAATAAATTAGAAAAATAGATAATTCAGCTTTTAAAAACAAGGAAATAGTGAAAATTGCATGCAAATGGATCGAACTAAAAAAGATCATCCTCAGTGAGGTGTTTCAGAAGCAGAAAGACACACACTCACTCATAAGTGGTTATTAGACATATAATAAAGGATAAACATAGATAATGTATACTCCTAGAGAAGCTAAACAAAGATTAAGACCCTAGGGAAGATACTCAATCCTCATTCAGAAAGATAAACATGATAGACATCAGAAGCAGGAAAAGACTGGAAACAGAACAGAGGCCTACCACTGGGGGCCACTGAAAGTCTGTATTGTTGGAAGTATCTATCAAAGAAGAGGCTTAGACTAATAGCCAAACTTTGGGCAGAATGCATAGAATTTTATGAAAGAAGAGGAAGATAGAAAGACCTGGAGTTGGCAGGAGCTCCAAAAGGAGACCAATAAAGTCTCTCCCCCAAAATACTGGGCCCTGGGGGCCCTGCAGAGATTGGTACCCCAACCACAGACCATACATGGAGATGATCTAAAAGCCCTGCTCAAATGTTGCCCATGAACTCAGTCTCCAAGTGGGTTTCCTCCTCCCTGGGGGATGCAGCCTTGCTAGGCCTCAAAGGATGACCATGCAGCCAGTCCTAATGAGACCTGTTAGGGTAGGGTCAGATAGAAGGGGAGGAAGTCCTCACCTATCAGTGGAATGGAGGATAGGCATAGGGGGAGAAGAGGGAGGATAGGATTTGGAATACACAAGGGACCGGGCCACAGGTAAGATACAATGTGAATAAATTGTAATAAATAACAATAATTAAAATACAAAATTAAAGAAATAATAGTTCAAAAACACATATAATGAAGAAAGATAAAGAGACATAATATTATTTCATTTAAATCAAAATAAGTAGTACATGAAAGAGTCATTAATGTTACAAATTCTATAAGTTCACTAAAGAAGAACTGGAAATAAAGCAATAAGAACTGTGGAAAAATAGTAAATCATAGATAAGGCTATGTTATATGTGAAATCATTATAATGGAAAGGTCAAAACTCAGAACATATTTACAAAATTGATTTGCCGTGTTATCAATACTATTAAAACAAAGCAATGTCAATTCAAAAAGTGTAGAATGAAAAGTAATTCAAAATACGCTTTCCATTAAAACTGAATGACAGCCTTCATTCTTAGGAATTTAGATTTCTTGAGCACAAAATGATATTGGTGGTCAGAGGCCTAAAATAATTAAACTTGCACATCAGGGGAGAACAAGAGCTCCACAAAGACCAAACTGAGCAGGGCACAGGGGTCTTTGACGAGGCGGTTTCTCCAACCAAGGACCATGTATGCATATGGCCTAGAACCCCAGCTCAGATGTGACCCATGGTAGCTCAGTGTCCAACTAAAGACCCTAGTAAAGGGAACAGGGACTGTTTCAGTCATGAACTCAATGGTTGGCTCTTTGACCCTCCCCCATACACGCCAGGGAGTAAAAGCCTGGCTAGATCCCAGGGGAGGACATTGCAGCCAGCCCTGAGTAGACAAGATGTCTGGGGTCAGATGGAAGGGGAGGAGGTCCTGCCCCATCGGTGGACTTGGAGGGGGCAGGGAGGAGATGAGGGAGGGATGGGGAGAGTGGGAGGGAATGAAGGAGGGGGTTATGCCTGAGATGCAAAGTACCTAACCTGTGATTGATATAAAAATAAATAAATTACATTTAAAAATAATAATAATTTTTAAATGAAAAGAAAGAACACAAAAAACTTCCAGTGTCAAAGAAGTCCCTCATTTGCCATTCACTCTGCAATCAATGTAATGTATTTTCACTATTCATTATACCATGAAATTTATTCTTAATAGAAATATGTCCTTTCTCATTTCCAAGATAGCAACTGCCCAAATCAGAACTACATTTCTGACATTTAGCATATAATATTTTAAAGCTGTTTAAGATAACAAAGTCCATATTTACTTGTCATGTTTCTTTTCATTTGTCTCCTCAGCAAATATTAATCTATTAACTTGTGGTAAACAGAATAATGGTTCTCTCCCAAAGATAGCCACTTCCAATCACTAACATCTGTGAATAAATTGTGTTATAGGACGAGGGGGAATACTGGTTATAGATAGAATTAGATTTTTGATAGGAAACTTACCCTGAATTATCCAGCGAGGCCAATCTAATCACAAGAGTACTTAAACAGAAAACTACTTGGCCTGACAAGGTGAACCAGATAGAACCAAAGGAGGAACATGATTGTGCTCTACTTGTTTTGAAGATGTAAGACGAAGTCAGAGATGAGAAATGTGAGCAATATCTAGAAACTAGAATAAAGAAAGTGATTCTCCTACAGAGTCTAGAGGACAACTTAGTCTCAGTTAACGTAGATACAGTTTGGATTTTTGACCTCCATATCAACATGATAAAAAAATGATGTAGATTTAAAATGTTAAAATCTTTGATAAGTTGTATAGCAATAGAAAATATATAAATAATTACTTTAATGCTTACAGAACAAGTATTCAGTGACTGCTCTTCATAGTGATGGACAACACCTATGAGAAATATAGTCATAGTACTCTCTTTACTGTTTAGTGAAAAAATAGTATATAGAAAGGTGTTCATGTACACATCGTTCCTTATTTTAAAATATATAGTTTTCTGTCATAACCACATCTTAAGAGAATTAAATTGAAAAGTTCAGTTTATTTATTTTTGTTAAAAGCCTCTCACATTTATTTTATTTTATGTATTCAATTTGGAAATAATAGTTTCAATGGGTTTCACATTTTACTAAATAATTTTCTTTAGAATGCACTGATTAACATATTTCTCAGATGCTGTAACATTACTATATAACATATTTGGTTATAACATATTATACTTGCAAACTAGCTAATGGTCCGGTATCAAAATATATAAAGAACTCAAGAAACTAGATATCAACAAACCAAACAATTCAATTAAAAAAATGGAGCACAGATCTAAATAGAGACTTCTCAATAGAGAACTCTCAAATGGCTGAGAAACAATTAAAGAAATGTTGAACATCCTTAGCCAATAAGGAAATATCAATCAAGACTACATTGAGATTACATCTTCTAGCTATCAGAATCACTGGGATAAATAACAAAAGTGACAGCTCATGCTGGTGGGGATGTGGAGCTAGGGGACCACTCCTCCATTGCTAGTGATAGTGGAAACTTGCACAAGGCCCATAAAAATCAATATGGTGAGTACTCAGAAAATTGGGAGTCAATCTACTTCAAGACCCACCTATACAACTCTTGGGTGCATCTCCAAAGGACATTCCATCCTGTAGCAAGGACACTTGTTCAACTATGTTCATAGTGAGTTTTTTCATGGTATTCAAAAACTGGGAACCACCTAGATATCGCTCAAGTGAAGAATGGATAAGACAAATGTGGTATATTTACACAGGGGAGTATTATTCGGCTGTAGAAATGAATGACTTCATGAAATATGCAGGCAAATTAATGGATTCAGAAATAAATGATCCAGAGTCAAGTAAGACAGATCCAGAGAGACAAACATGGTATGCCTGCACTTATAAGTGGATGTTAGCTTTTGAGTAAATGAAAATCATGCTGCAATTCACAAATCCAGAGAGGTTAAGTAACATGGAGGGATCGGGGAGGGGAGGGGGGACATGGATAAATCTCTTCAGAAGAGGGAAATAGAGAAGGTTCAGCACGTAGACTGAGGCCAAGTGGCAAAGGGAAATAAGATTGGAAAGAGAGAGAGGGAGAGATATAAGGAGAGACAATTAGAATTGGAAGACTTTAGGTGGTGATATGAAAAGCTAGTGCAGTGGATGAAACTCCCTTAAACCAATAAGGATGACAATAGGAAAGACTCATTTATAGTAATTGTGAATACAATGCCTGAACAGTCAGTCCATCTTCTGTAACCAGACAAGGCTTTTAGTGGCGGGTACTGGGACACCAAAACAGCCCTAAACCCTCCTGCATGCAATCTGTCCTGTCTACAGACTGTGCTTTGGCTTTGATCAGACAGAACTTGTTGGAGGGGCCAACCACTGACTAGTGTAATTTGAGGCCCACCCCAAAAAAGGAAGTGCATGACCAATACTGTCCAGATCACCAGGAAATGGAGGCTGTATAACTCAGAAACCTTTGGTGCAACCAAACATAACTGGCCAAAATAAAAGTAAATAAATGAAAATATCCCTAATGATGTTCTCTTATACTCATAGATAAGTGCCTAACCCTGTTGTCATCAGAGAGGCTTCCTGAACTGGCAGCTGAGGAGAGTATATACAGATACCCACAGCCAAACATCAGGCAGAAGGAGAGAGCCCAGGTGAGAAGTCTCTATGAGGTCCCTTGCCTTGACAATCAGTGAACCCCATGGAGGAGGGATAAGATAGATTTTGGGAATCACAAGTTTAAGAACACTGGGAGAGCATGGCTCTTGGAATCAACTAAACAATGTCCATGAGGCAGAGGGGGCGGTGCTCATAGAGACTGAAGCAGCAATTATGGAGCCTGCATGTTTCTGTGCTGGGTCCTCTGTATATATATTATGGTTGTTGTCTTACTTGTTGATAATGTGAGTTTTGGTGTCTTTGACACTTTTCCCTGTTCTTGAAACCCCTTCCTCCTACTGGATCTCCTCACTCAACCTTGATGTGAGGGTATGTACCTTGTCTTGTTGTGTGTATTTTTTGCTAAATTTAGTTAATGTCCCTGGGAGGCCTGCTTTTTTTTTTTTCTTGAGTGGAAATGGGGGAGGAGAGTGAATGTGGGAGAGAGGGGTGGTGGTGGGGAAACTGGGAGGAGTAAAAGCAGGTGAAGCTGCTCTCAGGATGTACTTTATGAGAGAAGAATAAAAATAATGAATCCAATGATAGCAATATATATGCCAGTTAACAACTTTATCATAGATTATTCCCATAAATTAGACTAGGTCATAAGACCTGTATACATCCCAGATGGCAATAACTTTCTAAGTATAAACATAGCTGCTCTATAAACAAAGGTCTTGTTCTAACTGTGGTCTTTCTCTACTTATGTGGAATGGAGATTGATATTCAGATTTTTTAGTTGACTTTTACATGTAAAAGTTCTCTAGGTAGTATAAAATAAAAGTGAAATATGTTGATAATCAATTGAAAGATAAAATTTCACTTAGTTTTTATAATGAGCTGTCCATTGGCACTGTCCCTGCCACTAATTTCAAGTGTTCATAGTTTCACTTATTTTTTTTTTAGTTTCACTTATTTTAATGTTGTGGATAATGTAATAAAACCACATTTCTAATTTATTTTTTGCAAAAGATTTCTTTAATATATATATTTATAGAAAATATATTTTTTCTTATTCCTGCTTTCCCTCCATATTAATTGTTGAAGTTAGAGATCATCTTTGCTCTGAAGACAGTATAGGAAAAAATAATTCTGTAATAAAAAGAGCACATA
Organism: Pachyuromys duprasi; assembly: GCA_028658305.1. Classification (NCBI taxonomy): domain Eukaryota; kingdom Metazoa; phylum Chordata; class Mammalia; order Rodentia; family Muridae; genus Pachyuromys; species Pachyuromys duprasi. Next base: position 115,685,542 of record CM053742.1, read on the forward strand.
TAGCTGCAAGAAAATGGAAGAAAATATTGCTCCATTGATGGAGTTCAAGAGTACTATGTAGCTGAAGAAGTAATTTGTTATGTGAATCAAAGAAAATGTCATGCATAATTATAGAAATTTCTATGAAATAAGACTTAAAAACAGTAAAATAACTGTCATACTTAAGTACAAAATGGATTATGACTATAAGAATACAAGTAAAACTAATAAATGGCATAAGCTGGAAAAACTGCCTTATGGTTTATGATACAAAGAGTTAATTCTTTTTACTTTAAAATCCCATGTACAGAATACAATATGTACTAGATAGCCCATCTTCAAATTGTTGACCATGGCAGGTTATTTAACTGCTCATTGACTTTAACCTATGTGGTGTTCATTTTTTTTCCTATTTGCATCACGGTAATCAGAACAGTCATACAGAATTTTGAAGAATGAATGTGTCACACTTGTTTAACACAGTAATACTAAAATATTTAAGGGAGAAAAATAAAGACAGAAGGCCTAAAAATATTTGCTTTCAGATATATCATAAATTTCCATTGTTCTTTATAAAGAGAACAAGTTGGTGTGGGAGGAGGGTTCCCCCATGCTGAGGAGAAGGGAAAAGGAAGGGGGAAAAGGAAGGGAGGGATAACAGAAGGAGTGTGGGACCAGGGTGAGACAAGGGAAGAGGCTATGATGGATCACAATGTAAATAAATAAATTTAAAAATATAACAAAAGTGTAATATGGAAAATAAGTAAATAAAATTCATTTTTTAAAAAAGAGAGAGAACATATAGGTGGCAGCCTATTGAATGATTTGGGTAATTTTATTTTTTATCACTGATGCATATGCAAAAATTAACATCTTATTGATTGAACGGGAAAAAAGAAATATGATGTAGTAGTATAAATTACACTTTCTCACAGGGGAAAGCCCATGAGGCCTCAAACCTAGACAATGAACTATAGACAAGCTATAATACTGACAGCTGGAAAAATAGTTTGATGGTAAAATAATTGCTTATCCAACACCAAATGGTCAGCCCTGAAAATGTATATACAGGTAATATTATATAGATGTAACAAATTATATTGAGGAATATATATATATATATATATATAATATGCTTTATATATTATGTTATTTGTTTCATGTTATATATATATATATATACATATATATATATATATATATATATTTCAACCATTAATTAGAAAGGGGCCATGCATTTCAAAGAGAACAAGGATAGGTATGTGGGAGGTTTTGTTTGGGTGGAAGAAAGAGAAGGTGGAAATAATATAATTTAATATCAGAAAAAGTAATACTTTAAAATTACTCTTTCCTCTTGGTAAAAGAATAAGATGTTACATAATCATAATGGAGATGAAGACTATTTCAATAATATGCTATTATTTATAAAGTTATATTAATATATTTTTGAAGAGAAATATATGTAGATGTGGACATTTTAGGTCTAAAACTGTCATTGATTAATATAAAGTTTTAAAATATGTTCTGGTAATGTGACATGTGTAGAATCATTTATTTTCTTAATAATAATAATAGGATACTTCAAAATAATGACAAGATTTCCAATACAATTTGGAGGTGGAATTAAATACTGAAAAACTGTAAGAGAACTGTCAACTGAATAACTTTTCCCACATGTTGTTCCAGACAGTTGTACTGTTAAAATATTGAATTATTATGGTGAAAAAATAGACAGTGCTTTTTTCTGTGGTATAAATTTTTAATGTGTTGAAAGTTCTTTCATAATAATAAAAACAATAAGTAACTTTTACACAACATTTTTTTACCAATGTTATGTTAATGAGATGCTTTAGAATCAGCTAATTATCTACCTAGCACAGGTACCTTCCTGGCCTTATTAAAGAAGGAAAAACACTAACTCCCCCTTCTTTCATATGATTCCATGCACTCAGCCTAGCTAGATCCCAGAAGACTACATTGCAGCCAACCCTGAAGAGACATGATAATCTAGGGTCAGATGGAAGAGGAGGAGGATTTTCCCTATCAGTGGAATTGGAGGGGGGCAGGGAGGATATGAGGGAGGGATGGGGGCAGTGAGAGGGAATGAGGAAGGGGGCTAAGGCTGGGATATAAAGTACATAACCTGTGATTAATATAAAAATAAATAAATTACTTTTAAAAAGGAAGGAAAAACACACCATACCACACACACAGACATACACACATATAAACACACATGAAGGAAATCTATAAGACATGCCATACATCATGCTGCATAACTCTAATCTCAACACCTGAGGGTAGAATCAGGAGGCTCATGACCTCTTTGAAGTCAGAGCATGACAGACTTTGTCACAGATTAACACTCAGTCTCACCAAAACAATAGGAAACAAAGCAACAAAACCCACATAGGATACAATTACTCAGCTACTGCTATGAAATAAGAGTCAAGAGCAGTTCTACTTAATGTCTTCTGTCTCCTCTCCCAGTGTTCACTTAGAAATGTAATGAAAAGAATTCTGTGGATAATGAAGTTTTCTCACTAGCAGCATTTACTATTTATTTATTTATTTATTTATTTATTTATTTATTTACTTATTTATTTATTTACACTAGGCTTTCTCTATTCTTAGGCAATTTTAGTAAAATTGTCTTCGGGGCAACAAGGAAATGATAGAAATTTACTTCCTGCAGCAACAACTCTCAGCAAGAAACAGAATTCTCTAAATACAACACCCCATGGAGCAAGTGTTAACAGGATACTGGGCCCAGAATGACACAGAGGAAAATTTTCCTCATTTGTTTTCCATTCCCTGAATCACTTTCCCTTTTCTTTCCTTTATGCTTTTGGGAACCATGCCCCAAAAGACTAATTAAACCACTATTTGTTTCATGAAGCTTTCTTTATTTTTATTTTTCTTAACAGAGGATCTATTTATAGAGTCCTAATGCTGGGATTACAGGCTTTACAGGCTCATGAGGAGTATACCATCTGCCTTGGCATTTTAATGGGTTTAAACTAATCCTAAGTAAACCCACATGGGTACTAGATAGTGATTATATACTAGAAATGCAGCCTGAGACAAACCTCTTTAGTAAAACCAAACTTCTGAATAACCACAGTAATTATCCTTTAGTTTTGGTATAATGAGGTATTCTGTATAAAGCATCAGTATAGTATAAATAATTGATTAAGTGTGAGGCAAATAAAATGCAGGTTGCTATTTTTTTAAAAATTATGTTGTTGTTTTTTACAATTTATTCACTTTGTATCCAGGGTATATCTCCCTTACTCATCATCTCCTAGTCACATGCACCATCCCTCTTCCTCCCCTACCCTTCTTCCCTAGTCCACTGATAGGGGAACTCCTTCTTCCCTACTGTCTGACTCTAGCCTATCAGGCTCAATAAGGACTTCCTGGATCTTCTTCCTCTGTGGGCTGGTTAGGTCACCCCACCAGGAAAAAAAAAAAAGATCAAGGAGTAGGAAACTGAATCCGTGTCAGAGACTGTCTCTTCTCCTTGTACTAGGGAACCCACATGGATACTGAGCTGTCTATGGCCTACACCTGAGCAGGGGCTCTAGCTCCTCTCTATACATGGTCTTTGGTTCATGCACAAGTCTCTTCAGTCCAGCATGTTTGGCTTTGTTGGTCTCCTTGTGGCACTCTAGCTCCTTATATCTTCCCCTTCTTCCACAAGACTCCTTGCACTCTGCCCAAAGTTTGGCTGTGAGTCTCTGCAACGGCTTTAATTCCCTCCTTTGAGGAATCTTTTACAGGACATTTGTGGTACTCTTAACGATATATGTGTGTTCATGAAAAGTTTCATGAACAGCTTCATAGATTACATTATTTTCTAGTCATCTTTCTTCTGTACGCTCATTGGCTCTGCCACTTGGAGACAGAGCTGCCATTGACTACATCTGTGCAGTGGATCTGGGTTGGCTGCCTCTTTAATCAGCTCCCCCTCAGGGGAGAGGGGGTGGAGGCTTACCAGGCCACAGAGGAAGACAGTGCAGCCAATCCTGATGAGACCTGATAGGCTAGGGTCAGATGGAAGGGGAGGAAGTTGTCTCCTGTCAGTAGGCTACTGGAGAGGCACAGAGGAGAAGAAAGGAGGAGGGTGGGAATGGGAGGAGATGAGGGTGGGAGCTTGAGCTAGGATACAAATGAATAAATTATAATAAATAAAAAATAACTAAAATAATTATTAGGTGGGTGAATTAAACCACCTAATTCACTGAAGTGTTCTTGGTCATTGGACTCTCTTCTGTCTTCTCAGCATGATAACATGTCAGTTTTGAGGCAAGACATTTTTTGAAACAGGGTCTTTGTAAGCAGTCTGATTTAATCCTTCACTCTCTGTGCAGCCCAGGCTGGAAATTGCAGTATGATGCCTGTGCTTCAGCTGCAAGAGGGCTGAGGTGTAAGGCATGTACCACCACAGCTGGCTCTGAGCCAAAGATTAAGAGTAATGAAGTGTTTTGATTCCTTCTGGCTGTTTCTATTTTGGGCAGTGGGAGATTAAGATTCAAATAGGCTGTTTTTTCCAAATGAAGAGAAACATGGAGTTGAAATAGGCATTAAAAAGCATACCATTAGCTATTTATCAAAAAGAAATAAATATGAATTTTTAATGAGCACTTTCTTATAAATCTGATTAACATAGCATATAAATAGTAAAAATTTCTATGTGAATCAAAGCGAATAAACAGAAGACTGTATATAGTTTCTTCTTTTAGGATAGAAAGAGGCATATTTCATTACATAATTTAAAATAAATTGATAATGTAAGTACTATTTTTAAAATTTTCTAAAATATACTTTCTAATATACTTCTAATATCTGTTGTGGATACATCTCTTTGTGGTAATAGATAGATGAAGTCTATATCCCAATTGAGAAAAATACTGTCAATTAATACATTTGAATATAGGATAGTCTGTAAGTCAAGCAATCTTTTAAAGGTCCTCTCTCCTATCATATGTGAGTCACTAGGATTAACAGTAATACCACAAACACTTAAAAGTTCCTAAACTAATTTCATAGGTGTGACTGAAATATCTTTGTGGATGAATCTAACTTAAAATTACAGAAGACTTACAGTAGAATCTGGACCTCTCTATCACATATAACTATAAGAGTTAAGTTTTAGAAGAATTTTCCTGAACTAAAGTTGTACCTTTCATTAGATCTACAAATTATAAATGGGATTCTAAGACATCATCACCATAAACTACCTCAAGAAAATTTGACAAATTGTTTTTTCTACACAGAAAATTTGACTGTACATATTTACATATGAATGTTTTACCTTTGTTAATATGTGTACATATAAGTATAATTTAAAACATCTTTTTAAATGTAAAATTTCTATAAATAGGAACACAATTTTATCTTCTCATAATTGTCGTTGCTCATATCACAGTACACTGAAAAAGTTACTTTTTGATTATAGACTGGGATGATTAAAATATAAAAGCATGTCAGAAACAACCCCTTCTCCCCTTACCAGGGAACCCACTTGGAGACAGAGCTGCCATGCACTACATCTGTGCAGTGGTTCTAGGTTGGCTGTCTCTTTAATCAGCTCCCCCTCAGGGGAGTGGTGGAGGCTTACCAGGCCACAGAGGAAGGCAATGCATCCAGTCCTGATGAGGCCTGATAGGCTAGGGTCAGAGGGAAGGGGAGGAGGTTGTCTCATGTCAGTGGGCTAAGGGAGAGGAATAGGAGGAGAAAAAGGAAGGAGGGTGGGAATGGAAGGAGATGAGGGTGGGAGCTAGAGCTGTGATACAAATGAGTAAATTATAATAAATAAAAATTAATTAGAAATAAAACCATCAGAATGTGTACTACTTATAAACTGAAGATTTCAGAATTTTCCAACTATAAAGTTACTTCAATCACTTTAAACTGATTATGAAAGACTTTGAGTGGAGAAAGGAAAGCTTTCTATTGAGAGGTTCCACTCAGCAGCTGATGGAAACAGATGAAGAGACTTACAACCAAACATTGTAGCACAAAGAGTCTTGTTGAAAAGTGGGGTGGAGATGGGGGAATAGAAGGGCCTAGTGGAAAACCAACAGAGCCAACTAAACAGGACATAGGGGTGGGGTTGAGAGCCGTGGAGACTGAAGTAGCAACCATGGACCATGCCTGGACTGGACTTAGGCCCCTTACACAGTTGCAGCTGTGTATAGGCAGCTCAATCCTCATATGGGTTCCCTAGTAAGGAGAATGAGGGCTGACTCTGACATGGACCATTCTGCTTGCTTTTTCATCACTTCACAATGGCATGGCTACCTAGCCAGGCCACAGAGGAAGAGGATGTATTCTTCCTGATGTGACTTTATATGCTGGGGTGGGTAACTGGGGGGAGGAGGCTCCCCTTCTCTAAGGAGTATGAGAGGAGACCAGGAAAACAGGGAGAGAGGGAGAGACAGAGGATAAGAGGGAATGGAGCTATGCCTGGGATAGAAAATGAATAATAAAAGTTAAAACTGACCTAGATCCCCTGTTCAGATGTAGCCCAGAGGCAGCTCAGAGTCACTGTTGGTTCCCTAGAAAGGGCAAGAGGGCTAGTCTCTGACATGAACGACTTTGCTTGATTAAATAGATCATCCCCCCACCCCCGGTTAGGTAGCCTTACTAGGCTACAGAGGAAGAATATCCAGGCAGTCTAGATGAGACCTGATCAGCTAGAGTCAAATAGTGGAGGAGGATTTCCCCTATCAAGGGATGAGGGAAGGGGCATGGGGGAAAGAGAGAGGGAAAGTGAGACTGGGAGGAGATGAGGGAAGGGACCACAACCAGGATACAAAGTGAATAAATTTTGAATAATAATAGTAAACACCTCGTAGAGATTAATATATAATATGTTATATAGATAGATAGAGAATGTATATATACCTTGTATTGTTCTATAAGAAAAGAAAGAATTACAGTGGAAATGTATTTGGAATAGTTTGCTTGGGTGTAAATCATCACTCTGCAATGCATTTACACTTTTATTACTTTTCTTGTAAAGACTTCAACAATACTGACAGAGCTTTGTTGTGAATATCAAGTTGATATTTCCACTTGAAGCCTGGCTAGAACACTATCTCGATGGGTTTTAGTTAATCACTTAATTTTCTGAAATATAATCTCTTGCATTGAATACCGAAAGACCTTTGGTAACGACAATATCTTCATACTTATATAAAAGCTCTCCTCTGATTTTGTTTGTTTGTTTCTAGTCTTTATTCTAAGTTGACAATGTAGGGTCCTTGCTGGGCCTATACGATGTGGAGTCCTATTACCTGGATGCAAAATTTAGCCTTGGAACATCCTAGTTAAATGTTTTTAGATTATTTAGGAGTTTTCTCTTTTTCTATTTCTTTATTATAAAATAGGTGTAATCATTGTGAGGACTAAGTGAGCCATTATATTCACATCCCAGATCTAGCCTAAACAAAAAGTTTTAGAAAACACTGGGATTATTATCTTGGGATTTGTGAGCTTCATTTCTTATAGCACGTTTTGTTATGTTTTCTTTTGTCTCAACTCTACTTCAATGCTGGATTCAAAAACATTCTTCTATTTGCCTCTGTTAGCAGCATGTTTTTCTTTTCATGGATCTATACCTAACAACTAGTAACTAGAGTTGGAAAAAAGACTTAAGTGTACAATCTAACGTGATGCCAGAAAAAGCTAAGACTACATAGTCACACAATAAATAGTAGGTTTTCTTTTTCCTCCTTCTGGAATTATTGTTCAACCATCAAAAGCTAGGCATTAATATGAGGGTGGCAAATCCCTTAGAACTGGAGTTACAGACAGTTGTGAGCTGCCATGTGGGTGCTGGGAATTGAACCCAGATCCTTTAGAAGAACAGACAGTGCTCTTAACCACTAAACCATCTCTCCAGCCCTATAGGATAGGAAAGTCATGATGAAATCTATACACCTAGGGAAGATACACAAGAAGGAGGACCCAGATTGGCATGATCAATGCTCGTTTAGATGAACAAATGGGATGGACATTGAATGGAGGAGAAAACAAGCAACAGGACAGGAGTATACCAAAGAGGGCCTCTGAAAGAATCAATATAGCAATGTATCAAAGTAGATATTAAGACTCACAACCAAGCCTTTGGCAGAGGGCGGGGAATAATAATGAAAATAGGAGTAGTTAGTAAGACTTGGGGAGAACAAAAGCTCCACAAAGACCAAACTGATCAGTGCACACGGTCTTTGACAAGACAGTTTCTCCAACCAAGGACCATGTATGGATATGGCCTAGAACCACTGCTCAGATGTGG